>WOXC01011800.1:0-91102 GCA_011680675.1 Gymnobelideus leadbeateri | reverse complement strand
TTTCCCTACTCTTCTTTGTAGGTATGTCAAACCTTTGTCATGGCTGGGTTCACATCTAGGGCTCACATCTAGATTACTCAATTCTGTTCCTAAAGGATGGTGGGGAGGGGGGGTCCCTGATAATTAACATTAATGGAGTTAACACTGGATTTGACAAATTGTAGAAAGCAATTAATGAGATAGGGTCCTACAATTAGGGCTATGATCAGGAGGAGGGGAGGCTAATACCAATACTAATACCAAGGCTGATATCAATTTAGTGAGTTAGGGGGATGTCCCAGGGGAACAGGGACTGATACCCATTCTCAGAATTTTCCAGCCCCCTCTGTTTATTAGCAATATTCTGGCATACCAACTTCAGACTCTCCCTCACCACTCCAGAGTTGTTTGCATAGAAGCAACAAGCCTCACCAAGGACTGCACACAGGCCACCCTGTTTAAGAAGGTCAAGGCCTCTGCAGTTCTGAAGAACCACCTCTGCCAAAGAGTCCACCTGTCTTTCCAGGGCTGAGATGGACTGCTCTCTGTGGGAGAGGTCAATATTTACCTGTGTACTTAAGGGCTGATAGTTGGCCTCCCCCTTAATCAAGGCTGCCATCCCAGTTGCTGCAGAACCCACAAGGCCCAAGCCCATGGAGATGGGAATGAGGAGTGGTACTGCCTGCCTTAAGTGGTGGCTCAGTTGCCCTTCTGGGAAAAGTAATGCCAATCTTGTTCACCTGGGAGAAGGGTGACCCAGGGAATTATGGCCACTAGGATACACAGGGGGCCCTCAGTGTGTTGTTTTCTGAGGAACACCGTAACAGTGACACACTGGGTAAGGCCATTGTGGCATGCCCACGAGGTTCTTAGAGGGGTGGGGAAGTAGTCTGAGCTAGAGGCCTAAATCTTGTGGATTTGCCCACAACTTGAGCTATACTGAGAGCTGGATAAAGGAGTGCTGGATGATATGAGGCAGAAAACTGTTCCCTGTACATCCCCAAGGGAGAGCCTTGGGTGGTCCCACTCACAATTCTCTGTGTTGGAAATAGGGGTGACTGAGGCATTTAGTGCCACCCCTACATAGTAAGGAGGCTGGGGTTCAACACAAATCCAGAAATCTTTTCCCAACATGTTGTTAGAGCTGTTAAGTGTTTTATGAACAGCTGACAGAAGGGTAATTAAGGGGAGCTGATAATTTTGAGATTTCTGAATCTTTGAAGATGGGGGGGTGGTGTATTACCTGATTGGGGCCAATGTGGTGACAGCTGGTATTGTGATTTGGACATCCGGGTTCCCTATTGGGGCAGGGATAGCGAAGCAATGGGATGACAATGGCAGAGGAGCACAGGAGGCTTCTTGGCACTTGCCCTCCCTCCTCATCCTCAGGGACTATGATTCCCAGGACCCAAGAAACAGGGATTTCCCTGGTGGGGTCAGAGGGGTAGGAATGGTGAGATTGAACATGGGTTGCCAGGGGTCAGACCTGATTGTATGGATTCAGACCAATGGACCTGATCCCTCACCCTCACTACCACATGCCCTGTAGCACAGGGAGGCACCAGGGCTAGGAGAGGGGAGGTGGTAAGCCGTGACACAAGCACAGGCACACAGGCATCCTGTATCTGAACAGAGCAGGCTGGTGGGGCCCCAAATAGTCCAGTTCTGGGGAACAGGGAGTTGAGGGGGAGCTGTGTGCTCCAGGTTCTGGAAAGTCCAGAATTGCCCATTTCCTGTGGTTATCACACAGGTATAGCTTGGTCTGGGGGCATGGGGATTGTGGGGGACCATGCAAGGAGGTAAAAGGGGGATCAGGGAGAGGATCGGATAGTCTTAGCTTTAGGGGGTCCTTGTGGATTTCTGCTTTTCATTCTGATGTGACAGCAGGCTTCACTCTGGTGTGATGGAGCTACATGGGAAGAGAGTCCACGTTGACAGCAGTAGGTGTAGTGGGGATCATGATGTGTGGTCCCTTCCACCTCATCTCCAGACCATGAATTTCTTTTTACCAGCACAGAATCCCCAGGTTGAAACAGGTAAGCTAAGGCGGAACTCGGGATTGGGATCAGGAGAGCTGAGGGAAGGAGTTTTTCTGAGTTGCCTGCAGACCCTGAAGGAACTTCATGAGGGAAGAGTTAGTGATTTCAGCTTTTAGGTCTTCCCAGATTAGAGGGAGAATGGGTGGTGGTCTTCCAAATATATGTTAGGGAATGGTCTGGACTTTCTCAGCCTTGAGTTCTGAGCTCTGAGAAAATTTCAGATGCCAGCTGCTCAAGGAAGTCAAAGCTGAGAGTCTGAGGACCTGACCCAGTTCTCATGGGGAAGCCAAACCTTCTTATCTGCTTTGTTCAGCTTTTCATAAATAAACTTTAAAGACAGTTTGAATTAACCTGGTGTTAAAAATGCTATCTTTCTTTTCTTTCATCTAAAGTGTCTCTGATTAAACTAAATATCAGGTACCCAAATACCTCATCATTACAAGCACCTGATCATTCCCCCCTTAAACAGCGGGGACCCAAAATCATTTGGGTAGCTCTATCTGTCTCATAGGGGGCTGGGTCTGTATTCACTCTGGAAGAGATAATTCAGAAATTGAATCCTTAACATACATTCAGTTACAAATGTTAACTTTTGCTTAGAGCATGAAATGACTACAAATTCAGATAAAAAGAGCCAGATCTCTTCTGTTTTTACAATCTTATTAAACCTTGATGAAGAAAGTTAGTTGAAAACTCAAAATTATCTTAAGCAGTTTGCATAACTTCCTGCACATGATCTAATTCTAGATGAGAAATAACATTAGATTTTCCACTAAGCTGACAAAAAAACTCACAAATGTAGAGATTCCATTATTAGGGGTGTGTCAGTGAGTTCAGATCTGGAAGCCTGGGCCTTGTCAATGACCTGAGGGCAATCAGAGACAGCTGGGGAGAAAAAGCCAGTGGGTCTCCTCTGAATGAGGGGTGGAGATGGAAAGTGGCTGACCCTTAACAAGGAGGGCCACTGCAGCAAAGGGCCCTCCAGCAGCCGCTGTCAATCTAGGTGCCAAGTTTTTGTTGTTGTTGTTGTTGTTTTTGTTTTTTTTTTACTAGCTGTAATAGTATTCCTACTTCAAAAATGTTTCTTAAGTTCACTCCTGCATTCAGACTCCAAAGTTTTTCTCTACATGTGAATAACATTTTCCAGCATGAGACTTTTGGAGTTCTCTTAGATCTTTGCATTACTGAGAAGAGCTAACTCTATCAAAATCAGCATAGCACAATGTGGCTATTACTGTGTACAATGATCCCTTTCTGCTCATTTTACTCAGTGTCAATTCACATAAGTCTTTCTAGTTTTTTTTTTTTTCTGAAGTTGGCCTACTCATCATTTCTGATAGCACAATAGTATTCCATTATATTTATATACGCAACTCGTTCAGCCATTCCCCAATTGATGGGCATCCCCTTGATTTACAATTCTTGACCACCACAAAGTGAGTTGCTATAAATATTTTGTACATATGGTTTTTTTCCCATTTTTATTATTACTTTGGGATACAGCCCTAAGAGTGGTGTTGATGGGTCAAAGTGTATGCACAGTTTTATAGCCTTTTGGCATAGTTCCAAATTACTTTCTAGAATGGTTGGATCCATTCATTATACCAACAACAATGCATTTGTGTTCCAATTTTCCCATATCTTCTCCAATATTTATTATTTTCTTGTTTTGTCATGTTAGACAAACTGATATGTGTGATGTGGTAGCTCATAATTGTTTTGAGCTGCATTTTTCTAATCAATACTAATATAGAGCATTTTTTCCTGTGACTATAGATAGCTTAATTTCTTCATCTGAAAACTGCCTGTTCATATCTTTTCACCATTTATCAATTTGGGAATGGCTTCTATTCTTGTGAATTTGCCTCAGTTCTCTTTGTATTTTAGAAATTAGGCCTTTATCAGAGATCATGGCTATTTTTGGTTGCATTGGTTTTGTTTTTGCAAAACCTTTTCAATGTAATGTATTCAAAAATCATCCATTTTGCATTTCATAATGTTCTCTATCTCTTGTTTGGTCATAAATTCTTCATTTCCCCATAGATCATACAAGTAAACTAGCCCTTGCTCCCCCAGTTTTCTTATAATATCAACCTTTATATGTAAATCACATGCTCATTTTGACTTTATCTTGGTATAAGTGTGTAATGGCAAGCACAGAAGTAGTTCACACTTTGTTTCAACTTTTGAATTAATACCTTGTTTCAGTTCAAGTTTCTTTTGAGACTTGTATCAAGTCTGTTAAGAAACAGAATGTGTGAACTCCACAACTTGTAAACCCTAGAACTCATGAACTCCTGCAACAGGAAGGGGAGGAGCTAATGGTCATATATAAGGAGTCCCAGGCTACAGACAGCAGAACTGAGAAGAGGACTCTTGTGGTTTCAGAGTCAAAAAGGAGAAAACTTGTATCCTGGCACTCTGTTTGCTCTGTCTTTGTTGATGTTTGTTTGTAATACTTTGTACAGAAGCCCTGGAACCTTACTAGAAGCCCTGAAAGAGGATTTTCTGGTTGTATGTTTATAGCAGTTCTGGAGGAGGGTTTTGGAAGTCCTGGGACTTTACTGATGATTTGTGTTGACCTCTTGGACCTTGTTTGTGGGTCTGTATTGATTTCTATGTTGAAGATTTCTGTTGAGGTCTCAGACCTTGTTGGTGTGTCTGAGTTGATTTCACAGGCAGATAGTTAATTGATGATGGTACTGGCAATGTATATGAATAATATTGTTGTTCTGTCAAGCTTTGTCTTCCCAGAAACAGGAACTGTGAAGGACTTGAGGTAGACAGGATACTGTGAACTTCAATATGGAATGGGAACTAGATGAAGGAGCTGGACAAGGAGCTGGGAGCTTCCTGCTTTTGTACTTAGGTGACACCTTGAGTTGGGACCATGGAAGCTGAGAGTCAGCCTTGAGTCAAGCTAAAAGAAAACTTCTTGGATACTTTGTACTGACTGAGGAGATTATGATTTACTGTGACCTAGGGGTGGAGAACTTTGACTTTTGTACTTTGTGATTAAGTTAAGGATTTTGTGATTGACTAAATGAATGTACTTTGTTGAAAACTATGTGACCACTTTGGTGAAAACTATATGGCCATTTTAGTGATAAGTTGTTGACTTATGACATAGTGAATGCTGTATTTTTGTTTTCTGTGATAAGGTGTAACAGTGTGAATGTTGTACCTTGATTTTCTGTGAATGTTTTCCTCTGACTTGTTATTGAATAAATAGAGAGTGTGTTATACTCTGTAATTAGAACCTTGAAAGCTGTTCACAGTAGCAGTCCTCTGGAAAGCTGCTCATGCTTGGCTTTACAAGGTGTAAGACATTGGTCTATGCCTAGTTTCTGCTATACTAATTTCTAGTTCTCCCAGCAGTTTTTTTTTTTATTAAATACTGAGTTCTTATCCCAGAAGCTGGGGTCATGGATTCATGAAGTAGTAGATTACTATCGTCATTGATCAGTATGTCTTCCTACCTAACCTATTGCACTAATCCACCACTCTATTTCCTAGCCAGTACAAAGTAATTTTGATGAATGGTGCTTTATAATACAGTTTAAGATCTGGTAAGACTAGGCTATATTTCCTTGTATTTCTTTTCATTAATTCCCTTGATATTTTGGATCTTTTGTTCCTCCAGACGAATTTTGTTATTATTTTTTACAACTCTATAAAATAGTTTTTGGTCGTTTGATTGGTATGACACTGAATAAGCTAATTAATTTAAGTACAATTGTGGTATGTATGTTTATCCAAAATACAACCAGGATCAATACAACAAGATCTAACAGCTTCTACAATGAAACTGTATGTCTTGAAGCATTATATTTCAAAGAGCAAAAGAGCTGGGGTTGTGACCAAGGATAACTTAGCCAGCAAAGTTCAGTATAATCCTTAATGAAAACAAAAAATAGAAATTTGATGAACTGAAAGACTTTCAGGTATTTGTGACAAAAAGACCAGTACTCAGTATCCTGCAACACTGCTAATTTTTTTTATTTCACATTTTTACTTGATTTTTATTTAAATTTTATTTAAATTAATTAATTTTAATTAATTAAAATTTATTTAAATTTTACTTGAATCTTTATATATGCCATCATATCATCTGCAAAAAGTGATAACTTTGTTTCTTCTTTGCGTATTCTAATTTCTTTTAAAGAGCCATTTTTTCATTCAATAGATTGTCAAAGGACAAAAATAGGTAGTTTTCAGAGGAATAAAGCTAAATTATCAATACATTTTTAAGTGCTCTAAATCTCTATTATTTAGAGAAATACAGATTTAAACAAATCTGAGGTATTTCTTCACATTAATCAAATTGGTAATGTCAATTAAAAAGGAAAATTACATATTCTAGAGTGGCTGTTTGAAAGCAGATACTTTAATGTACCACTGGTAAAGTTGTGAACTAGTCCAAGCATTCTAGGAAGCAATTTGGAATAATGCTCCAAAACATTATTAAACTTTTTTAAACCCTTTGACCCAAAGAAATCCACTACTATGTCTATACCAGAAAGGGATCAAAAAAAGGGGAAATATCTATAGGTACAAAATATTTATAGCACTTCTTTTCACAGTAGCAAAGATTTGGAAATTGAGAGGGTGACCATTAACTGGGAACAATGGAGCAAATTATTGCATGTGAATGTGATGGAATATTATTGTGCTATAAGAAGTGATGAAGCATATTCTTTCAAAAGAACCTTAGAAGACATATATGAACATAGATAATATGAAGTGAAATGAGTAGAATCAGGACAATAATGTTAAATAACAATATTATAATGACAAACAACTTTGAAAGACTTAGAAATTCTAATCAATGCAAGGACTGAAGACAATTCTGGAGAACTCATGATGAAATATGTTACCCACCTCCAGAGTGAGAGATGATGGACTCAGACCACAGGATAAGGCATTTTTGTTTCCTTATTTTGGAAAGAGCTAAAGCAAGAATTGATTTAGCTTGGCTATGTATGTTTGTAACAGGTTTCATTTTTCTTCGTTTTACAATCAAGAGAAGGTTTGGAATGTCATAACCAAGTTTCAAAACTCCCAGGTTAAGGAGAAAATATTGCAAACTACAAGAAAAAAAATACTCCCAAAATACAACCAGGATTTCACAAGATCTAACAGCTTCTATAATAAAAGACTGTATGTCTTAAAACATTATATTTCAAAGAGCAAAAGAGCTGGGGTTGTGACCAAGGACAACTTACCCAACAAAGTTCAATATAATCCTTAATGAAAACAAAAAATGAAAACTTGACGAACTGAAAGACTTTCAGGTATTTGTGACAAAAAGAAGAGTACTAAGTGGGAAAACTTTGAAGTATAGAATCCAGAAAAAAAAAACCAAGAAAAACATAAAAAAAAAAACCTAATTATAAGAGACTCATTAAGGTCAAACTGTTTAATTTTTCTACATGAAAATGTTATCAGCATTCTTAAAACTGTCATCATTACTAGAATAATATAAAAGAAAGGTCAGGACTAAGCTGTGTATGATAGGGGAATTCTAAAAAAAAATTGTATGGGAGAAAGTAAAAAGGGGGAATTATTTCATAAAGTGAGTCATGAAAGGAAGAACTGTTACAGAAGAAGCAGGTGGAGGGCTGGTAATGTTGGAACCTTACTCTCATTGGATCTGGGTTGAAGAAGCAACATCTGGAGGGGTATAGGTGTCTTCTGGACTTGTGGAGGAGTGAGAGGAACTGTGGAAAAGGTGGGAAAGGGGATTTTTAGAATTATGTGTAGATCAAGATTTAGGAGAGTAGAAAATAAGATAGGGACTTTTAGAATGGTAGGTAAAATAAGAAATAGGAGGATAAGGGGAAAAGATAGGGTAAAAATTGAGTCTAAAAATAAAAATAGTGAGTAAAAATAAGATAGAGGGAAATTCACAAATGGTGATTATAGCTTTGCGTGTGAATAGGATGAACTCATCCATAAAATGGAAACAGATGAAAAATGGTTTAAAAATTAGAAACCAATAATATGTTGTTTACAAGAAACACATTTAAAAACTGAGAATTAAAATGTAGGGTTGGAGTAGAATATCTTAAGCTTCAACTGATGCAAAAAAAGGCAGGGGTAACAATCATGATCTCAGAAAAAGTTATGGCTAAAATAGATTTAATTAAAAGGTAACTACATTTTGATAAAAGCTACCATAGATAATAAAGCAATATCAATCCTGAATCTACATGCACCAAACATTATAGCATCTATACAAACTTCTATTTATCAGTTCTTTCTTTGAAATGCAGATAGTGTCTTCTTTTTTATGTTCTTTGTAGTTAATTTGGGTATTATAATATATAATGACTTATTCACTCAAAGTTTCTCTTAAAACAATATTCCTGTTACTGTATGCAATGTTCTTAGTTTTGCTCATTTTTCTCTTCATTATTTTGTGCCAGTCTGTCCATGGCTTTGTTTGTTTTTGGGTTTTTTTGCTTTTTTGCTTTTTGGAGCGGCAATTGGGATTAAATGACTTATGCAAAGTTACATGGCTAGTAAGTCTGTCAAGTGTCTGAGGTCAGATTTGAACTCAGGTCCTCCTGACTCCAGAGCCAGTGCTCTATTCACTGCACTACCTAGCTGCCTCTGTCCATGTTTTTCTAAGATCAACAAGCTCATATTTTCTTATAACATAATGGTATTCCCTTATCATCATATACCATAACTTGTTCCGTCATTATAGCAATACAGTGATCAAAACAAGTCTGAAGGACTTACAATGAAAAATGTCCATCTCCATAGGAAAAACATGATGGAGTGTCCATGAGACTGAACCATACTTTTTCTTTATTTTGGGGTTTTTTTTGGAGGGGGTGTTCTGTGTTTTCCTTTGAAAAATGGCTAATATGGAAAGATGTTTTGCATGACTGCACATGTATAATTGGACACTGAAGGAATGTTGATGAATTGGGGAATTCTTATGGTATATAATTGTGATGGAATACTTTTGTGCTATAAAAATGATGACCAGAAAAACCTGGGAAGACTTATATGAATTCATGAAAAGTGAAGTGAACAGAACCCGGATAATATTATACACAGTAACAACATATTGTAATGATGATCAACTCTATAAAAGACTTAGCTACTCTGATGAAGAAAAATAATTCAAGACAATTCCAAAGACAATTTGATGAAAGATGCTATCCACCTCCAGGGAGAAGGGAGGAACAAAAAATAATTGAACTCTAAATGATGACTGAAGTATATTTTTATACTTTATTTCTCTTGTGGTTTTTGGTCTGTGTTTTCTTTTGCAATATGACTAAAATGCTATCCACCTCCAGGGGGAAGGGAGGAACAAAAACAAATGAACTCTAAATGCTGACTGAAATATACTTTTCATACTTTATTTCTCTTGTGGTTTTTGGTCTGTGTTTTCTTTTGCAATATGATTAAAATGGAAATACATTTTTGCATGACTTCACATGTATAGTTGAAATCAAATTGCTTGACTTCTCATGTAAGAGAGACCACAGGAAGGAGAAAGAAAATTTGGGCTTCAAAAATTTTAAATGGATGCTCAAAAAGTTTATATATAATTGAGAAATTGTTATAAATAAATATATATTTTAAAAATAACTTCATTTTTTTCATTCTGGGCTCTCCCTAAGGGCTTCAGAGACACCTCAAGATAGCTTTTGCACAGGGCCTTTTTCCTGTCTCTGGATGTGGAGTTAACCAGAGCTCCACATGAGATCTTTTACCTAGTGCTCCTTGGATGCTGCTCCCTCTTACTGAATTCCTGCCTCTATCAGTTTTGAGATTATAGGATCTGTCTTGCCTAAGCATTTCTGCAGTTTCTGGTCTTGGACTGCTAGTATTCAGAAGGACCAAGCCTGGAGCTCTACATAGGGCTGGCCTGGAGATGCTTTTGGTTGCACTTAAGGTGGGCTTCATCCTCCAAAATCAAACACATATTGACAAACACATTTTTTTTTTAAAAATACACGAAAGAAAGAAGGAAAACAGGGCCAAGGTAGAGGAAATTCAAGCATGCATAGAAACAAAGAACAAAAATATTTTCGTTTCTTTGCATGTTCATTTGTTTTATCTGCTTGATTAAAGGCTATAGGTTTTATGTAGAATTTTGTTATTTTGTTGATTATTAAGTTTATAATTAAAAAATATGCCTGTTCGGAGATCTTTTTTTTTTTTTTTTTGCTAGCCTATAGCTTAAATATCTCTGTTTCTCCATTCCCATTAGTTCTACCTCCAGGACCATCAAAGTCATAGAGGTATAAAATTTTTAGGTATGAGAGACCTTTCACGTCATCTTTTCTAATTCCCTCATGGTACAGATGGTGGCACTTCAGGTCAGAGAATAGCATATTAATATTGTTAGAACTTTCTTAACTTATGCCTTTCCTTGCAAATGTTAAAAGGTTTCTAGTACTGGCCAGAAGACTTTCTCATGACTCATCTCCTTTCAGTCAACACTGCATTCTCCTCAGCATTCATTGTTCCATTCTCTCCCTGAAAACCTTATAGATAGATAGTTCTGAAAAGGACAAGTTGATTGGCTGGTCCAACAACTTCCTTTCAGAGGTCCTCAGTCACCCTTATTTCCTTTTCCCAAAGAAAGAGGCAGATAGCTTAGAATTGAAGGCTGGTAGAAATAAGCCCTATTCTACATCCTTACCTCCATCTCTGAATCTGTTTCCATACACACTAATACACAAATTGAAGAACTGAATTAGATAATAGAGAGCCATGATACTCATATAAGCAAATTGCAAACTTATTTCTAATATGAGTTCTCTAGGCAATTACTTCAGTTTACCAATTGATTTACATGTTCATTCTAACAAGAAAATTTTACCTTTAACACCTGTCTGTGGTAGCCCCCTAAATTCCTACTCATTCATCCACTCTAAATATTATTAGGTCAATGATTTTGACCATGAGAGGGAACGTAAAGATTTTCAGAAGCAATCTCTCCCAGCACTGTTCCTTCTCCTTTCTCATGCTTTCTATCAATTAACACTGATTCTCTCCCTTCTCTGGACTCCTTGACCTCACTCAGTAAAACCACACGTCCTTCACCTTCCCACTCCTTTACTACAATTAAACATTATAGTCCACGACAAAAGAAGACAATTTTTTTAAATGGCTTTTGTGGAGAGTCAGCATAGATGAATACTAAAAAGGCTATAAGTTGAGACACCTGGTTTCTAGTCTACTCTTTGCAACCAACTTTACTCTCTCTTGGCCTTAGTTCCCACTGTAAAATGTGAATGTTGAAATAGATTATCTCTGAGGTGCTTTCCAATCCCGAATTCCAGAATTACAGGATTTTCATTATTTGAGTCATAGGAATTTTCTTTCTTTTGCCTTGAAAGAGCTAGAAAATTGCTGAAATGTTTCCATTTAGTAGTTTTAGACCCATTGTCTTTAAACAGAGGATATTTTTATTTTTGCTTGTTTGGTTGTTGTTTTAAGTGACTCTTTCCTGATCAGACCAAAGCCAAAAACCCTTGTGGCTGCTCTAAGTGTGACATGTTAGAGTTTAGGAAATGTTTAGGAAATGGCACACAATGGCACACAATGTCAGCTCCCTTTACCTGCTGTATTCGGAAAATCAGCAATTTATTCCAATGGAAAACTACAGAAAAGCTAGTTAAAGATATGGAACTCTATCAGAAGACCAGTCCCTATGCAGCTGAAGTTGTCAGTTTTGTACCCATTTTTTTTTTTTGTATATTGAAATACTTATGATTGTTAATAATAAAATCCTTAAAAATTATTTTTAAAAATTGATATTACTGACTTTTCATTTGAAATACTACTAAGAATTCTAAGAAGCTCTTTGTCTTTTCTTTTTGGAAGAGAAAATAAAATAAAATTAAAACCCCAAACCTTACCCTTTGTGATGACCAAAATAATGGAGCAGAAAACCAGGGAAATCAGCCATATGTTACTGAGAGAAGTTCTTTGCCACATGTCTGGTGCAGGGATGTGTGCTGTCCTAAAGGACTGAGGTTGCTTCTGTGCTACACAGATATTGAGTTATTGAGTGACCAACCCCTCTATTGAATCACAGAAATTCTAAGTCAGGCAAAACCCAAAGAAGAATTAATCTTCAAATATTACACCAGTGAGAGCCAAGATTGGTGTTTTGAATCTCCACCCCTAATTCACAATCCTTTTAATTCGAGGGCCTCTATAATGTGCTTCTATGACAAAGTTATATAGCCATATAATTAAACAAGACCAATGTTACATAAGGTGTACTTTAACCCTGGGAGAAGTTTGAATTTTCTATCTCCAGTACACATAAAGTCAGTCCTACACCTTGGTATGATGACAGTCAAAGGAGTCGAGGGGGCAAACTAATGGCTTAAAAAGGCCTTCTGAGTTGACCTACTCACTGGCTTGCTGAGTGACCTTAAAGGACTCTCATCTTTTTGTCATTTTTGATTTTTCACTAGTGCAAAATTCATGAAGAAATCTAGTTCCTTAGAGAAAAAAAATCTTTCTTGTTTTCTCTAATATGCCTTTATCAAGGCTTACTGGGTACTTATTGAAGACTGAGTATAATATGGTGATAAAGGAAGAAAATAGAAAAGGAAGTGTCTAACTTTGAGAATGCTAATATTTATTAGGGAAAAACATCCATACCAGGGAAATAAATATAAATGACAACAAAATAAAAATAATTCACATTTCTCAAGTATTTTAAATTTTGCAAACCACTTTCCTCAAAATTCTCTAAGACAGGTAGAGCAAGTACTATTTTTAATCCATTTTTTTCAGATGGAGAAACTGGCTATTTGAGAGACTGTCATTTACTTAGACTAATACAGGAAGTAGCAGATATAGGACTTGAATTTCCAGGCCTACTGACTTGAAATCAAGTGTTCTTTCCTTATTCTAACATACAGCCAGCCTAAGGGAAAATTCTGAAGTAAATTTGGAGGTCAATTCAACTTCCCCTTTCTATATGTTTAGCCTTTCTCCTTTCTTGTGGTCTGATGAACCCAGTGGCCTGATATTTTTCATGCCACTCACCTGATCTTTCCTAACAGTATTGTCTTCCTCAGATGATCATGTGCCAAAGAGGTAGGACACTCAGTTAGAGGCTTTGAGGAAAAAATGTGATATAAAATGTAATCTCTACCCTTAATCCCCAAAGCCCCCAGGTATCCATCCCATCTTCCCTCAAGACACAACTGAGGTGACATCTTCTATAAAAAGACTTTTCTCATCCCTCAGGTTCTTAATACTCTAATTTTCTAGAAGTTACTTGGTATTATTTTGTTATTTAATATTTCCTTCTATATACATGATATTTCTCTACTTTGGAGAATAATTTTACAGTGTTAATAATTTTTATTTAAAGTTTTGATCCAGTTCTGTGAATCTGAGAGTACTAAGATCTTTTTTTTAAGCCATTTCATAGTTCCTTTACAATTTTGTTTGTTTTGGTTTTTGGAAGTCAGATTTTCAAACATCCTTATTGGCTCTTCTGTCTTTTTTTCTATTGTTAATGAGTCATTTCAATTATATCTGACTCTTTGTAACCCCACTTAGAGCCTTCTTGGTAGAGATACTGAAGTGATTTCCCATTTCCTTCTCCAGTTTATTTGACAGATGAAGAAACTGAGGCAAACAGGCTTAAGTGACTTGCCCAGATCCCACAGTCAGTAAGTGTCTGAGGCCAGATTTGAACTGAGAAAGATGGATCTTCCTGACTTTAGGCCCGGAGCTCAAACCACTATGCCACCCAACTACCGCTCTTGACCTTATAGTTTGTGTATTTTGTATTTTTGAAAATATTTTGGGGCAGAGCCAAGATGGCAGAGTGGGGTGGAGCCAAGATGGCAAAGTAAAAGCAGGAACTTGCTTGAGTTTTCACCCAAACCACATCCAATACCTGTAAAAAATGGCTAAAAAAATTTTAGGGCTAGAGAACCCTCAAGATGACAGAGTGAAATACACTCCCAGCTGAAGTCAGCCTGGCAGGCCAAAAGGAATAGTCTATTGAACTGGGCTGGGAGCAGAGCACAGTGCCTTGTGGGCCATGCCAGCATAAACCAGCTAGTCAGAGCAGGTCTCAGGGGAAAGAATCACTGGCAGCTGTGGTAGTTTCTAGACTTCTCATTCCATGAATGCTAAATAGAAAATAAAAGGTCAGTGGGGAAACTCTGTTGGACTGGAGTGAAAGACCATGATCTGGCCCCTGTCACTGGGGTGGCAGTGACTGTGGCAGCTGCTTCCATAGCTCCAGGCCCACAGATGGTGGGGGAACCAAAAGACTGATTGGAGGGCATTTGCAGATATCTCTTTGTTGACTCTGAAGCACGATTCTCTGGCTTTGCATTGCTTGAATCTGGGATAATAGTCGTAGGTGGCAGTCCTGGGGTGAGGAAGAGTGCTGTTCTGACAGAGCTTGTGCTGGCTGTGGAGAGGAAATCCTGCTCACAGTTCTGAGGCAGGTACCTAGGAGCAGCTCTGACAACAGCTGTGCAAATCTCCAAAAATTTGGGACACAGCACTCTCTCCTCTGGAAGCAGAGTTCTACTATGGCAAAGAGCTCAAAAGTCAAGTAATTGGCTGGCAAAATAAGCAATCAGAGGAAGAGAAATTAGACTATAGAACTGTTTTGTAGTGACAAAGAAGATCAAAACATAGAACCAGTAGGAGACAACAAAGTCAAAACTCCAGCATCAAAAGCTTCCAAGAAAAATATGAATTGGTTGCAGGTCATGGAAGAGCTCAAAAAGAATTTTGAAAATCAAGAAAAGTAGAGGAAAAATAGGGAAAAGAGATGAGAGTGATGCAAGAAAATCTTGAAAAATGAGGCAACAGCTTGCTAAAGGAGATCCAAAAAATACTGAAGAAAACAAACCTTAAAAAATAGACTAACTCTAAGATGGCAGAGTAGAAACATGAACTTGGCATGCACTCCACTCCAATCACCTCCAATATATGTAAAAAAATTACTCTAAACAAGTTTTAGAACTATAGAATCCACAGAGTGACAGAGAGAAACAAATCTCTCTGGCAACCTGGCAGGTCTACAGGAAGGGTAGTCTGGGAGACTAGTGAAGTCTCGATTGAGACATGCAGTTCTGACCCCAGGGTGACCCTGACCAGCACTGGCCAAAGAAGACTTCAGAAGAGTGAATCACCAACAATTGCAGTAGTTTCCAGCCTTCTTGAGCAAGGAACACCAAAGAGAAAATAAAATGTCAGTGGGGAACTTTGTTGGAACTGGGGTAAAGGAAGAGTGTGGTCCCATCCCTGCACCCAGGGCAAGAAGTAGAGGAGCTATGGCGGCTTCAGCTGCTGCCACATGGCTGCCTCCAGAGCTTCTGGCTTGCAGATCATAGTGGGACCAAGCAACCATTCAGAGGGTAATTGCTCTTGCTTTAACCTGCTTGGATCTGGATCACAGTCTTGGGTGGTGGTCCTGAGATATGTGGCTAGTGTTCCAGAGCTTGTGGGGGCTGTAGAGAAGGCTCCCTCCTAACAGATCTGGCAGCTGCAAAACCCCGAGAAATTTGGGACAAATCTCTCTCCATTCTGTAAGAAGACTTCTACCATGGCAAAGAGCTCAAAAGTCAAGTAACTGACTGGCAAGACAAGCAAGCAGAGGAAACATAACAAGACTAGAGATTCCTTTTGGGGGGACAAAAAGGATCAAAGCATGGAATAAGAGGAAGACAATGAAGTTAGAACTCTTGCATCAAAAGCTTCCCAGAAAAATATTAACTGGTTACAGGCCATGGAGGAGCTCAAGAAGGATTTTGAAAATCAAATAAGGGAAGTGCAGGAAAAATTGGGAAGAGAAATGAGAATGATGAAAGAAAATCATAAAAAACAAGTTAACAGCCTTCCAGAGGAGACCCCCCAAATGAAGAAAATAACACCTTAAAATAGACTAACAGAAATGGCAAAAGAGTTCCAAGAAGCCAATGAGGAGAAGAATTCCTTAAAAAACTGAATTTGCCAAATGGAAAAGGAATTTCAAAAACACACTGAAGAGAATAATTCCTTCAAAATTAGATTGTAGCAAATGGAAACTGATGAGTTTATGAGAAATCAAGATACTCTAAAACAGATCCAAACAAATGAAAAAGTAGAAGGCAATGTGAAATATCTCATTGGAAAAACCACTGACCTGGAAAATAGATCTAGGAGAGATAATTTTTAAATTATTGGACTACCTGAAAGTTATGATCAAAAAAAAGAGCCTAGACATCATATTTCAAGAAATTATCTAGCAATATTGCCCTGATATTCTAGAACCAGAGGGCAATATAGAAATGGAAAGAATTCACCGATCACCCCTAGAAAAAGATCCCAAAAGGAAAACTCCTAGGAATATTATAGCCAAATTCCAGAGTTCCCAGGTCAAGGAGAAAACACTGCAAGGAGTCAGGAAGAAGCAATTTAAGTATTATGGAAACACAATCAGGATATCACAAAACCTAGAAGCTTCTACATTAGGCTATCAAAGGGCTTGGAAAATGATATTCCAGAGGTCAAAGAACTAAGATTAAAACCAAGAATCACCTGTCCTGAAAAACTGAGTATAAAGCTTCAGGAGAAATTATGGTCATTCAATGAAATAGAGGATTTTCAAGTATTCTTTATGAAAAAAACCAGAGCTGAACAGAAAATTTGACTTTGCAATACAAGAAACAAGAGAAGCATAAGAATGTAAACAGGAAAAAGAAGTTGAACTTTTTACATCCCTACATAGAAAAATGATAATTGTAACTCATAAGAATTTTCTCAGTATAATAGTTGAAGGGAATGTACATATGTATGTATTATATATGTATATGTATGTATATATACATATGTATACAAATATAATACATGTATGTGTATGTATAGAAGGGTATGTATATATATATATGAGTGTGGGCATATGCATGTACATGTATACATAGATAGAGGGCACAGGATGAGTTGTGTATGAAGGGATGATATCTAAAAAATAAAATTAAGAGGTGAGAGGGGAATTTATTGGGAGAAGGAGAAAGGGAGAGATAGATTAGGATAAATTATCTCATATAAAAGGGACAAGAGAAATCTCTTATAATGGAGGGGAAGAGCAGGAAGGTGAAAGGGGATAAGTCCACCTTACTCTCATTGAATTTGGCTTAAGGAAGGAATAACATACACACTCAATTGGATATCTTACCCTAGAGGAAAGTAGGAGAGAAGGGGATTAGAGGGGGAATGATAGAAGGGAGGGCAGATTGGATGAGAAGGTACTTAGAAGCAAACACTTTTGAAAAGGGATAGGATCAAAGTAGAAAATAGAAAAACTGGGGGCAGGATAGGATGGAGGGAAATATAGGTAATGTTTCACAATATAACTGCTATGGAAATGTTTTATGTAACTATACATGTACAGCTTATATTAAACTGCTTATTTTCCCATTGGGGGCAGGTGAGGAAGGAAGAAGGGAAAAAATCTGGAACTTACAGTTAAAAAAAATGTTTCAAAGAAAGTTTTTACATGCAACTGGGAAATATATACAGGTACTGGGTCTAGAAATACATTTTACCCTACTGAAAAGTGGCAGGGGGTGTTGGTGGAGGATATAAGAGAGAACAGAGTGGGGGAAGGAGTATTCAGTAGGCTTACTATTTTGGGGTGGGATAAGGGAAAGACAGGGAGAAAAATCTGTGACTCAAAATCTTGTGCAGATGAAGGGTAAAAACTAAAAATAAATAAATAAATTGGGAAAAAATAAAATTACAAAATGAACAGTCAAAAATTAAAGCAATACAAAATACAAAAAAAATACCAAAAAATAGACTATCTCAAATGGTAAAAGAAGTTCAAATAACCAATGAGAAAAAGAATGCCTTAAAAAGCAAAATTGGCGGGGGTGGGGGGGGGTGGGAGGGAGGAGGTAGAGCCAAGATGGCAAGCAGAAACAGCATTTCCCCAGCACTCCTGCCCACACTACTTCCAATTTGTATAAAAGGGGACTCTGAACAACTTCTGGAGCTCCAGAACCAACAAAATGACACAGAGAAGCTGCTAACATCCCCCTGAGGACAGCCCAGCAGCCCAGCAGGGAGCAGCCAGAACAGCACTCTGGGATCTGAGCCCAGGCCCACCTCAGTCTGAGGTTTTAGTTCCAGGGTGGCCAGACCAACAAGTGGCTGGAGGCACTCCAGAACACCAGCATCTATGGCATTTCCAGAACATACAACAAATAGGTGCCGATAACAAAGTAAGACATGAGTGTAGTATGGACTTTGGGACTGGTTGGGAGAGTGCATAGGCCTCTTTCCCTGGGGGCAAGAAGCCACTGAGTACATATGGTGAAGCAGCCATTTTGCAGCTTCAGTTTCTGGCCTGTGCACTATAGGGGGACCTGCAGTCAGTCTTGGGGGAGGGGACATTGCTCTTGCTTTACTCTTCTTGAATCTGGATTGCAGTCTGGGGTGGAGGTCTTGGGGTGTGTGACCATCTTCCCAGAGTGTGTGGGGGCTTCAGAGAGGGCACCCAACTAATACCTCCAGAAGCTGAGAAAACCCCAGTGTTTAGGACAGAAGCTCCCCTGGCTGGTGGCAGAGTCCTACTGTGGCAACAAGCCCAAAAGTCAAGTAATTGAGTGGCAACATGCCTAGGCAAAGGAAACAAAATAAACAAAAAAAATGCAACATTAGACTGTTATTTGGGGGGCAAAGAGGACCAAAGCATGGAACAAGAGGAGGATTGGGAGGTCAGAACTCCTGCACCAAAAGCCCCAGATGAAAATACAAGCTGGTTACAGGCCATAGAGGACCTTAAGAAGGATTTTAAAATCCAAATAAGAGAATTGGAGATAAAATGAGAAAGATGCAAGAAAACTATGAAATGAGAGTCAGCAGCCTGACTGAGGAAAATAACACCTTAAAAATAGACTAACTCAAACGGCAAAAGAGGCTCAAAAAGGCAATGAGGAGAAGAATGCCTTAAAAAGCCTAATTTGCCAGATGGAAAAAGAATCTCAAAAGCTCACTGAGGAGATTCATTCCTTCAGAATTATACTGGAGCAAATGGAAACTAGGGAGTTTATGAGAAATCAAGATGCTGTTAAGCAGATCCAAACAAGTGGAAGAATAGAAGGCAATGTCAAATACCTCATGGGAAAAACCACTAACCTGGAAAATAGGTCCAGGAAAGATAATTTAAAAATTATTGGGCTACCTGAAAACCAAGATCACAGAAAGAACCTAGAAATCATTCTTCAAGAAATACTCCAGGAGAATTGCCCTCAAGTTTTAGAAACAGAGAGGAAAATAGAGATTGAAAGAATCCACCAATCACCTCATAAAAAAGATCCCAGAAAGAAAACTCCTAGGAATATTGTAGCCATGTTCCAGAATTTCCAGATCAAGGAGAGAATATTACAAGCAGCCAGGAAGAAACAATTTCAATATTGTGGAGACATAATCAGGATAGTGCAGGATCTGCAGCTTCTACACTGAGGGATAGAAGAGCATGGAATATGATATTCCAGAGGGCAAAGGAGCTGGGATTAAAACAAAGAATCACCTACCTAGCAAAACTGAGTATCTTGTTTCAGAGGAAAATATTGTCTTTCAGTGGAATAGAGGACTTTCAAGCATTCTTGAGGAAAAATATCAGAGTTGAATAGAAAATTTGACATCGAGATACAAGAAGCAAGAGATGTTTGAGAAGATAAACAGGGAAAATAAATCAAAAGGGACTTATCAAAGTTGAAGTATTTGCATTCCTACATGGAAAAACAATAACTGTAACTGATGAAACCTTTCTCAGTATGAAAATAGTTGAAGAAATGTATATGGGCATATGAATACATATGGGAATGTGTGTATATATGTATACAGTTCTACATAGTTAGAGGGCACAGGTCAAATTTATTAGGAAGGGAAGATACTTAAAAGGTGGAATCAAGAGGTGAGAGAGGTGTATAACAAGAGGAGATGAGGAGAGACAGTATGGGGTGTACTATCTCACTTAGAAGAGGCAAAGAAAAATGGTTACAAGGGACAAGGGAGGGGAAGAACAGGAAGGCAAAGAGGCAAAACCTTGTTCCCATTGAATTTGGCTCAGTATAGAATGACATGCATACTAAATAGGATATCTCACCCCACAGGATAGTAGGGGGGAAGGACATTAGAGGGGGGGATGATGAGAAGGGGGATGATGGAAGGGAGAATGGGAGCAAAGGTGGGGAGGGAAGTTGGAAGCACCCACTTTTGGAAAGGGATCAAAGTAGGGAATATACCAAGTGGGAGGTGGGATAGGAGGGCAGGAAATATAGTCAGTCTTTTACAATTTATCTATTATGGTGGTATTTTGCATAGCTATATATGTACAACATATGCTGAATTGCTTGTCTTTCCAGTAAGGGTGGGTGACAAGGGAGGAAGGGAATGAATCTGGAAATTGAAGTTTTAAAATCAAATGTTTAAAAATATATAAATACTATTTTACATATAATTTGGAAATAAGATATACAGGCATTGAGGCACAGAGGTTCACCTTGCCCTACTGGAAAAGTTGAACAGGGTAAGGGAGAAGATATGGAAGAGAGCAGATTGGATGAGGGGATATCCTGTGAGACTGCTATTCTGGGGTGGTGGGTGGGAGAAAATGGAAAAAAATGTAACTCAAAGTCTGGTGGAAATGAATGATGTAAACCAGAGGCTAATAAAGCTTTTTGGGGAAAAAATACTCCAAGGTAAAAAAAAAATTAGCCAAGTGGAAAGGATAGTCCAAAACTCACTGAAGGAAATAATTCCTTCAAAATTAGAATGTACCAAATAGAAGCTAATGATTTCATGAGACATCAACATACTATAAAACAGATCCAAAAGAATGAAAAAATAAAAGACAGTGTAAAATATCTCATTGGAAAAACAAATGACCTGGAAAATAGATCCAGGAGAGTTGATTTAAATATTATTGGACTATCTTAAAGCCATGATCAAAAAATGAGTCTAGACTTCACCTTTCAAGAAATTAATTATTAAAGAAAACTGCTCTGATATTCTAGAACCAGAGGGTAAAATAGAAATTGAAACAATCCATTAATTGCCTCATGATAAAGATCCGAAAAAGAAAATTCCTGGTAATATTGTAGCAAAATTTCAGACTTCTCATGTTAAGGAAAAAATATTACAAGCTGTCAGGAAGAAATAATGTGAGTATTGTGGAAACACCATCAGGATAACACAGGATCTAACAGCGTCTACATTAAGGAATTTAAGGCCTTGGAATACGATATTCTGGAAGTCAAAGAAGCTAGGATTAAAATCAAGAACCACCTGTCCTGCAAAATTAAGTATGATATTTCAGGGGGAAATATGGATATTCCATGAAATAGAGGACTTTCAAGCATTCTTGATGATAAGAACAGAGCTGAACAGAAAATTTGACTTTCAAATACAAGAATCAGGTGGAGCATTTTTTCTTTGTGACAGAACCTTTGGAACAAAAATTTCTGCCAAAGCTGCTATTGAAAAGGAAGAATATTTGCCAACACTAATAATGCAATTTGTCTGCTAAGAATGGGCCCACAGCCTCTTCTTTTCCAACCTGTGAATGAGTGAAAGAATCAAACAGATTTTGTGCACAGAAATCCCAAAGAAAAATGATGGTTGAAACTACAACATTTGATGAAAATTTTGGCCAAGTACAAATTCAAGTATAATGTTTCTGATTCAGGTTGATTTGAACGTGTACCCGGCTGCAGCATTCAAACAGAAAGCTCACATTCAACATGTCATAGAGAGTTATATTGTGTGCCTGTAATGATGCTTTAGAATTTTTTCATCTCTGCTGTTTTTAGTAACACTTAAGTTATTGTATCAGCACTTTATGCAAAATAAAGAATAGGTTGCTATTTTTCCCATACTATGTTATATATTAAATAATTGCCAATTATCAATATCACTCATTTATTGATTACTTAAAGATTCATACAAATAAATAATTGCAAAATAATGTATATACTAAGGAGTAAATCTCTTATGTTCTTTGTATCAAAACTATTTCTACCTTGAACATATAGATGTGTTTTGTTTCAAGCTAATGGTGTGTATGTAAAGTGGAATTAAAATGAAAAAAGAAATATTCTTCCATTTGTTTTCTTAGTTTTGGTACCATCTAACTTTTCATTTTTTTTCCTTTTCAACAGATGCTTTATTAACTTCTGGATTACATCATTCATTTCCACCAGATTTTGAGTTACAATTTTTTCCCCATTTTTCCCCTGCCCAACATCCCAGAATATCAGTCCCACAAGATTTCCCCTCATCTAATCTGCTCTCCCCCATATCTTCTCCCATACCCCCTTTGACTATTCCATTAGAGCAAGGTGGATCTCTGTGACCCAATGCCTGCACATGTTATCTCCCAATTACATGCAAAACAGGATTAATAATAGTATTTGTATATATTTGAAACATTTAATTTTAAGACCTCGAATTTCAGAACCATTCCCTTCCTCTCTTGTCACCCATTCCCTCTGGGAAGATAAGTAATTCAGTATGTGTTGTACATGTATGGCTATGTAAAACATTACCATAGTAGATATATTGTAAAAGGCTGCTTCTAATTCCCTCCCACCCATCTCACCCCACACCTGATCCATTACCTACTTTGATCCTGTCCCTCTTTGAACATGGGTATTTCCAACCTCCCCTCCCCCCAGAATGTCCTCCCCTCCATCATCACCCCTCTCTTCCCCCTTCCCCCTACTCTGCTTCAGGTTTAGATATCCCATTTAGTATGTATGTCATTATCTCCCTGAGCCAAATTTAATGAGAATATGGTTTTGCCTTTTTGCCTTCCTGTTCTTCCCCTTCCCTGTAGCCACTTTCCCTTGCTTCCTCTACATGAGATAGTTTACCCTACCCTGTCTCTCCCCATCTCCTCTTGCCACTTTCCCCTCTCACCTCATAATTTCACCCCTTAAGTATCATTCATTCCCAAGAAATTCAACCTATGCCCTCTATCCATGTATAACTGTAAACATATAGACACACATTCACATATGTACTCATATGTCCATATACTGTTCTTCCATTATTTTCGTACTGAGAAAGGTTTCATCAAACACAGTTATTGTTTTTCCATGTAGGAATGTAAGTAGGTCAACTTTGATAAGCTCCTTTTGATTTCTTTTCCCTGATTACCTTCTCAAGCATCTCTTGCTTCTGGTGTCTGGATGTCAAATTTTCCATTCAGCTCTGGTTTTTTCCTCAAGAATGCTTGAAAGTCCTCTATTCCACTGAATGACCATATTTTCCCCTGAAACAAGATACTCAGTTTTGCTGGGTAGGTGAACCTTGACTTCAATCCCAGCTCTTTTGCCCTCTGGAATATCATATTCCATGCCCTTCCATCCCTCAGTGTAGAAGCTGCCAGGTATTGTGCTATTCTGATTGTGTTTCCACAAGATTGAAATTGTTTCTTCCTGGCTGTTGGGAGTATTTTCTCCTTGATCTGGGAGTTCTGGAACCTGGCTATAATGTTGCTGGGAGTTTTTTTGGGGGGATCTTTTTCGGGAGGTGATCTGTGGATTCTTTCAACTTCTATTTTGCCCTCTGGATCTAAAACATCAGAGCAATTTTCTTTGAGAATTTCTTGAAGGGTGATTTCTAGGTCTTTTCTTTGATCATGGCTTTCAGGTAGTCCGATAATTTTTAAATTATCGCTCCTGCCCCTTCCTGCAGGGCTGCTGCGCTGTCCTCATCAGGAGGTTAGCTTCTCTGTGTCGTTCTGTGGGTGCTGCGGCTCCAGAAGTTGTTCAGAGTCCCCTTTTACATTGTTTGGAGGTAATCTGCGTGGAGAGCCCCTTCGAAGTGCTTTTTCTACTCTGCCATCTTGGCTCTGCCCCCAACTTTTCATCTTTTTAATGATTCTATTATTGTTTGTTTTTTTAACATTCTCTTGATCATTTGCTGCTTTGATTTCATCTTCTGTTCTCTTCTTTTGAATTAGATTGATTAATTAATTAATCGTTTCTACAGCCTGTTTGTGTTCCACTCAGAATATTTCTCTATTTTCCACTATTTCTCTTTCTGTGATTCTTTTAGATTTTGTGTGTTGACTTTTTAATATTTTGAAACGCACATTCGGTTACTTAATCTTCTTCTTTTATCTTTCCTTAATGTATATTTATAAGGATCTGATTTCACCCTGAGGATTGCTTAAGCTACATCAAATAAATTTTGTATATTTTTATAAACTTTTTCTTTCACAATAATATTATTTTTATAATTTCTTTTTTGACCCAAGAATTATCTTACTGTAAGAACTCCATTTGTGTCTATAGTATTTATCTGTGCTCCATGAAATAATTATTATTTTTATTGCATTGAAGTTTGTAAAGTTTATATTTACTATTTCTGCCTGTATGCCTGTGTGTGTTTTATGTGCTATATACAAACATATACATATATAGACCATCTCTACCTTAATACATGTTCAATTTTTCTAAAATTTCCATATTACTGAGAAACATAGGTGTCCTAAGTATTTTAGCTCCAGTTTTTGTGGAACTTTGTTCAATTCTGTATTTTCCATTTGTTGGTTTTCTGTTAGATTTGTCCAAAACTAAAATTTCCTGCTATTATCAGATAACTTGTCTGCTTGTAAATCAGGTGATTTTTCTTTTCCATTCCTTTCCACAATCTGGTGCCATCTTATTTGTCCTTACTGATTTCATATAATTCAAGTTCCCATTCTCTTTGTTCCTGCTGAACTGAACAGCTTTCTATGCCTAGAAGTTATATTGTACTCCTTGTAATGGAAATGCAAATTTAAAGATCTTTCCTGCCCCTAGGCCCTTTGATAGACTTAAGATACTCTGAGAACCTTCCTTGATTTGAAAATATATTCTGCCCCCATTAGGCTGAATGTGGTCACATGGAGCCTGTGGTAGGAGGCTTGGCTTTCAGGAATGCCTACACCTTGATGCTGTGTGATTGGGCAGTGGGTCAAGAGGGTGGTTACATTCTCTGATCCAGGAGAAGGTTATATAATCCCTGATGTAAGGCTTTGCTTTGGGGCTCACTTTGAGAAGTGTTGTGTGATTTGACCAGATGAGACTCTGGGCCCCCATTAAGAGCCCCCAATTTGAAAACCCAGTTGTTGATGCTTCCCTCTCTGGCAACTGTGATTTGGTATTGATGTGTAATGGTTGGATAGTTTGGAAGCCTGTCTGCTTGATCTGTTTATTTCTCTGTCTTGTAAGTTCTGTCTGTATACTTTGAAGTTCGGGGTGCTGACCTTTTTATCCCCTGAACTAGGTAAATGATATATGTTTGATTGACTAATGTGAGCTTGTTAACCCATTTTGAGTTGCTTTCCTTTAGAAAAGCAGATCTAAGAACCTGTGTTGGCAGCCCCCCTGGGGATGTTGGGGTGCTTGCCACTACACTCCTGCAGTTCTGTGTTTTGTTCATGCAGTCCCCAAGGACTGAAATGTACAATATGGTAGAAAGAGTGCTGGATTTAAAATCGAAGGATATGGATTCACATCATGCTTGGGTATTTACTACCTGTGTGACTGTGGACAAATTACTTAACCTCTCAGGTCTTCATCTTTAAAATAAAGGAGTTGGGCTGGATGTCCTCTGAAATCTCTTCCAGGTCTACATCTACAGTCTCAGTGCTTTCCATACATCGCTTGATAATTATATGGACAGGATATTAACTTTTTTTTTTCTAATTCCAACATACTACTGTCCTCTGCTGGACATACTGAAAACAGACAGAGTTCTGCCTGAACTAGAACAAAGTCTCATTTTTATAGGATTGGTAGAGACCAAAGTCACTCTTCAAAAAATAATCTTGTGAAAGATTAAAATTTACTACTATAATAAAAACATTCTATCCCATTTGATAAAGGTTGGGAGAACTTGCCTAAGTTTAACCTCTTGAATAAACTCAAAAAAATGGCACCAAATTCTCAAAGAACTCTTCTGGTTGTCTCGAACTTGTCCCTATTATTTTCTACAGTCACTAACTGTATCAGGTTTTAAAAAGTTGGAGGTGACTGATTTTTACCTAAAAGCCTGGACCACATTTACACCTGAGAAGAAGAGCAGATATGTTTCTGTCAACGTGGGGAGAGAGCAAGAATATTATAGAACTGGGGAAAAGATGATGAGGTTCCTCCTCCCCTTGTTTACCCTATAACTCTAGAAATCTGAGTTCTCATCCTAGCTCCAATACAATCTGAGTAACCTTGAGCTAATTTTCCTCTATGAGACTCAGCTTCTTTATATGTAAAATGGGGATAACACTTACTCTTGCAATTATCTGTCTCATAGGGTTGTGAGGGGAAAAAAGGGTTGTAAACTTGTAGAAACATGACACTGTCATGTATTAATGTGTGGGTGGGGGCAGCACAAAAGCTGTATAGATTGAGGGCAGGAAACAACACAAAGCTATTTGGAGTTAAAAGATCTTAATTCTAGGCTTGTGTATGGCGTGCCCTCTTCCTCCCCCAGCCCCCTCACTGGCCTAGGGGTGGGGGCGGCCACCAGGGCCAAGGAAAGGGCCCCCCTATTTTTGGGAGGGAAGACCAGGGTGCCCTGAGGGGCTAAGACAACAGCGAGTCTGAAGCACCCCTTCCTGTGAGCCGGACAGAGAGGCTGCCCCGGCCTGGGAAGTTGGACCTTGTTGCTCCCCAGGACTGGGTAGTGATGATGGGAACCCGTGTGGCCTGTGCTCCTCCCTCCTGCCCTCCCCAAGTGTGATGCAGCATCAATGCAGTATCAGGGAGGGTGGGAGAGAAAAACTAATGTCCTTAGTGCTCTGTTCTCATACATTCTTAAAAAAAAAAAAAAAAAAAGAAAGAAAAGGAAAGAAGCCCAAGCCACCACCATTCACCAGCCTGCAGCTGCGTTGCTCCTGCTATGCTATGGGCAGGCAGAACATCTTCTCCTGCAGAGTTTGTAAATGAAAATGGAATTGTCTTTGTCTGGCCTGGATAACAGCAAGCTGGAGGCCATCGCTCATGAGGTTTCTACAGACCTGGTGGAAGATGCTTCTCTGGGCGCCTGCTCTGAGGTACGCCAGCTCTCAAGAGTGGCTGCTTCTTGGATAACACAGACCCTGACAGTTGGAAGGACTTTGAGACGGTAGACCAGCCTGGAGTGGAGGTCTTTGGGCAAGTATACAATCAGTGGCAGAACAAGGAATGTGTCTGCCCCAACTGCAGCTGCAGCATTGCTGCCTCCCGCTTTGCTCCCGGCCTGCAGAAGCATCTGGGCATGGGCCGAGACAGCAGCTGCATCACCCACTGTCCGATGGCCAGCAGCAACAATATGAACAAGTCTGAGAGTTATGGGAAGACAATGATGACAGCAATGACAATGACTGCTTCAGAGAAGAAAGCAAGGAAGAGAAAATCAGCCAAGAGACTCAACTCCCCTCGAAGATCCAAGTCCTTAAAATGCAAAAGGGGCAACTTCGAAGCAATTCAGGTCCTTTTAAGTATAGCAACTCTTCTGGGATCAACTGTGGAAGCCTAGGTCCTGAGGAGCTAACCCTGCTTACCACACAATGCGGGGTGATCTCTGAACACACAGAGAAGTGCTTTAGGTCCCTTCCCAGTCCCCAGCATACAGCTGTTGGTGTTTACTTCCTGGGCCCCTCAGCCCCTTAGCCCCTTTGCCTGAGGCAGAGGATTCTGTAGAGAAGGACAGCTTTGATGGGGCTGAGAGTCAGGCCCTGATGAGCCGGCTACAGTGGGACGGCTCCTCTGATCTCTCACCCTCTGACTCTGCTTCTTCTAAGACAAGCACTGATAACTCAGAATCAAGGAAGACCAAGAAAAAGAAACCCCAGCTGAGTCTGGTGGGGGCAACTCCAGGCATCATCTCCACCAAGAAGAAGCCAAAGCCCCCTGCACCCCCCACACTGAGGGTCTATGATAACATCAATTAACCAGTGGCTGGAGGGTGTTCCCTTATCTGCACCAATCTTCCCCTCCTCCTCACCTCTCCAAATCTGGTTGACAGGTGGCAGCCTTCAGCAAAGGCCAGAGATTTGGGGTTGTAAAGGATGGTGGGGGGTCATGCCAGCTCCTGTTTGAACCACAGTATGATGGCAGGATCCTATTGACTATGCACACCCCTCAGGCGTGCAGGACCCAGACCTGGACACGCTCTGCCTTGAACAAGTTTTTCAGGGGAGAGTGCTTTCCTATTTATTCTGTGATTTCCTGGATGTCCAGCTGGGATTGTGAGGAGAGGAGGCCAGACTTGGACACCATGCTAGGGTGCATATACTGCCTGCCTTTCACACTGGGGATTGAATGAAATTCCGTGGAAGGCACACTGGGGCTATCCAGGGGGCTGTGCATGGGGAACTGAGCCCCAGAGAGTCCTCTGTCTACCTTCCAGAAGGTGAATGGGTCTGGTGCTTGTGACTGAGGGTTACTCTGCTGCCAATTTCCAGAGTCCTGGCCAGTGACCCCCTCTTCCTGGAGTGGGTGGGTAGGCACAGAGTATTTCCTTCTTGGGGCAGTTCATACTGGTTCCCCTCTCCACCTTTCTCCTGAGTATCTTAGGTCTACCCAGGCCGTGGGAGCTGCCCCTCTGCTGGAGAACCAAGAGGGGCAGCCAGAAGCCTCTGGCTTCAGGGAATGAAAAAAGGAAGGGAAACTGCTTATTAGAACTTTTCTCCCTTCCCTAAATCCCAGAACCCTCGAGGACAGGGCCCCAAAGTGAGTGGGAACGGTGCTGCTTTATTTGAAATGTTTTCTTACCTCATGCCCTGCCCAGGGAAAGGGCCCAGCCTCACCTTCAGGCTGGCCCCAAGATCCCCCTGCTTTTACCTTTTTGTCCTGATAGGACTACCCAGGTCCTTATTTGCTGCTTGCTGCCCTCTTTCATTCCTATGTGCTTTAGTTCATCTCTTGCCTTTCCTTCTTAGCTTCCCCCCGCCCAAGTTATTTATTCTGAACTTGTAGTCTGACACTTTACAGAGAGTCTTGATCTTGTATAGCGGGTGGGAAGAGGGTAGATGTGGTACCCACAGGCTTGTACCAGAGAAGAAAGAGATGTGGTGATATACCAGATATTGCCCCTTACATCCTACAAAATTGGTATAAAAGTATTTCCTTTTCTCTCCACCTTATCACACAGACAGTCAGGGCTGGGGTATTGGGATGCTTATCACTTTTGAAAGTAGATGGGAATATTAGTAGATTTGAAATGAACAATATCCTGAGAAACCCTACAGGGGGTTAGCATGTATCTTTCCTTTCCTTCCAGGATGGGGGAATCCAGCACTGATCTGGCCTACTAGATCCTAGCATTAGTAGTCAGGAGTGGATTAACAAATTTGTGTGGGTCCTGGATAGCTAGCAGAAGTAGCAGATTGGGGACCCCCAGCCCTCAGTTCTTACCCACCATCTCCAACTCCCTGGCTGGGCCTGGTTACAGATTGGTTTTTAACCTAAGAATTTTGTTTTGTTTTGTTTGTTTTTGTTTTTTTTCCCCAATGCTTTATTAACTTCTGGTTTACATCATTCATTTCTGTCAGATATTGAGTTACAATTTTTCCCTATTTTTCCCCTACCCACCACCCCAGAATAACAGTCATACAGGATATCCCCTCAACCAATCTGCTCTCTCCCATCGCTTCTCCCATACCCCCTTCCACTTTTCCAGTAGGGCGAGGTGAATCCCCGAGCCACATTGCCTGCACATCTTATCTCTCAATTATATGCAAAATAGTATTAATCATAGTATTTGTGTATTTTTTTTAAAAATTGATTTTAAAAGGAAGATAAGCAACTCAGTATATGCTGTACATGTGTAACTATGCAAAATATTACCATAGGAAGATATATTGTAAAAGACTGACTATATTTCCCTCCCTCCCATCCCACCTCCCACCTGGTCCATTCCCGACCTTGATCCCATCCCTGTTCAAAAGTGGGTGCTTCCAACTTTCCTCCCCCACAGCATACCCTCCTGTCCACCACCTCTCTCCATCTCCCTCCCCCCCACACTCCTGTAGAGTGGGACACCCTATTTAGTGTGCATGTCATTCTCTACCTGGTCCAAATTCAATGAGAATAAGGTTTTGCCTTTTTGCCTTCATGTTCCTCCCCTCCCCTGCAACCACCTTCCCCTGCCTCCACTCCATGAGACAGTTCACCCGATTGTCTCTCCCCATTCCCCCTCACCACATTCCTCTCTCACCTCTTCACCTCACCTTTTAAGTGTCATCCCTTCCTATTAAATTCGACCTGTGCCCTCTATACATGTATAGCTGAAAATATATATACACACATCCACATATGTATTCATATGCCCATATACCCTTCTTCAACTATTTCATACTGACAAAAGTTTCTTCAGTTACAGTTATCGTTTTTCCCTGTAGGAATGTAAATAGTTCAACTTTGATAAGTTTCTTTTGATTTCTTTTCCCTGTTTACCTTCTCAAGCTTCTCTTGCTTCTTGTATCTGGATGTCAAATTTTCTATTCAACTCATGTTTTTTCCTTGAAAGTCCTCTATTCCACTGAATGACCAAATTTTCCCCTGAAACATGATATTCAGTTTTGCTGGGTAGGTGATTCTTTGTTTTAATCCCAGCTCCTTTGCCCTCTGGAATATCATATTCCATGCCCTTCCATCCTGCCGTGTAGAAGCTGCCAGATGCTGCACTATCCTGATTGTGTTTCAACAATATTGAAATTGTTTCTTCCTGGCTGCTTATAATATTCTCTCTTTGATCTGGGAATTCAGGAGCCTGGCTACAATATTCCTAGGAGTTTTCTTTTGGGGATCTTTTTCAGGAGGTGATCTGTAGATTCTTTCAACCTCTATTTTGCCCTCTGGTTCTAAAACATCAGGGCAATTTTCCTTGAGAATTTCTTGAAGGATGGTTTCTAGTTTCTTTCTTTGATTTTCCAGGTCAGTGGTTTTTCCCATGAGATATTTCACATTGCCTTCTATTCTTTTATTTGTTTGGATCTGTTTAATAGCATCTTGATTTCTCATAATGTCACCAGCTTCCATTTGCTCCAGTCTAATCTGAAGGAATGATTCTCCTCAGTGAGCTTTTGATATTATTTTTCCATCTGGCAAATTCAGCTTTCTAAGGCATTCTTCTCCTCATTGGCTTTTTGAGCCTATTTTGCCATTTGAGTTAGTCTATTTTTTAAGGTATTATTTTCCTCAGTCAGGCTGCTGACTCTCATTTCATACTTTCTTACATCTTTCTCATTTCTCTTCCCAGTTTTCCCCCCACTTTTCTTATCTGCTTCTTGGCCTGTAACCAGCTCGTATTTTCATTTGGGGCTTTTGGTGCAGGATTTCTCTTTGCCCCCAAAATAGGGCTCTAATGTTGAATTTTTCTCTTTATATTGTTTCCTTTGCCTAGGCATGTTGCTACTCAATTACTTGTGTTTTGGGCTTGTTGCCACAGTAGGACTTTGCTACCAGCCAGGGCAGCTTCTGTCCCAAACGTTGGTATTTTCTCAACTGCCTGAGGTATTAGTTGGATGGCCTCTCTGAAGCCTCCACACTCTCTGGCAAGTTGGTCATACACCCCAAGACCTCCACCCCAGTCCACAATCCAGATCCAAGGAGGGTAAAGCAAGAGTAATTACCCCACAGACTGATTGCTGGATCCCCCTACGATTCGCAGGCCAAGAGCTGAAGCTGCAACAGGGCAATGTGGCCCAAGCTCTGCCGGCTCCTCAGTGGCTTCTCACCCCCAGGGCAAGAAGCTGACTGTGCTCTCCCAACCTGTCCCAAAGTCCATAGGGCACTGACCTCTCACTTTGTCCTAGACATCTATGTGTTGATAATTCTGGAAACACCATAGCTGATGGTGTTCTGGCGCCCCTCCAGCCAGCTGCTGGTCCACTGCCCTGGGGGTAAAATGTCAACTCACATGGGCCTGTGCGGCTGGCCACTCCCTGCTGGGCTGCCTGGCTGTCCTCAGTGGGAAGTTAGCTTCTCTGTCTCATTTTGTGGGTTCTGGAGCTCCAGGGGTTGTTCAGAGTTCCCTTTTTACATAATTTTGGGGTGGTGTGGGCCAGAGCTCTGTGGAAGTGCTGTTTCTACTCTGCCATCTTGACTCCGCCCTCTTTATTTTGTTTTTAAAAAGGAGAAATAAAGCCAAACCTCACTGAGTTATACTAGAGTCTGTGTCCAGAGCAATCCCTGCCCCTTATTATCCATATCCCTCCCCCTTTATAGGAGGGAACCCACTGTGCCTTAGCCATTCCAAATCATGTCTTGGAAGCAGGTTGTTATTGGAGAGGAAGGGGAAAATGTGCTGGGTGGGTGGGGGCATGGAACCCTCACCTTCTGAGAGGTGGCTATAGCTCCCAGGGCCCAGCGATGCTCCTTTTACTATACTGGGGCCCATGTGGTTCCTACCTTCCTTTCCTGTCTGTAGAGTGAGAGCTAGGAAGCAGTTTGGGAAATTTCCCCATGTTGACTTGCCAAACCATAGTTCACTTCTGTGGGTACATCCCACTCCCTGCTTGACTATATGATGAGCCTGGCACAGCTGGGATCTTTAGGGAACAATATCTTTCCCTTTGGGGAAAGAGGGCTTATTGCCCTTTAATTGCTGGGTTATAAGCTTTCCAGGCCTCTCCCTTCTCTTTCTCTAGTAACAGGCTATGTGGATTTTGCTTCCCATCCTTCCCGCCAGTTCCCAGCTAGATGTATTGTCCATCCTGTAACCTATCATGTGTCTGAGTATGTGTGTGGGGGTTCCGTATTGATTTTTTTTTTCTGGCCGGTGGCTTTTCTCCTTCCATGCATCACTCCCCCACTGCATGCCCAGGGGCCACCTGACTGGCTTTAATGCATGCTGGGGTCATTGGGAGGGAGGGAGTGTTGCTGTCCTGTGGTTTTGAAATTTTAATTTTGCATATGTAATCTATCTTGTACAGGTAGCTAACTTTGTAAACACTTCTATTCCTCATCCTGCATGGCTGCTCATATAAATAAATTGCAATTTCCTGTTGTTAAAAAAAAAAAAAGATCTTAATTCCAGACTTGGATTTGATGCTTACTAGCCATATGACCTTCAAAAAATCATTTAATGTTTTTATCACTTCAGTTCCTTGTTATGTCAGACGAAGATTAAAAACTCTCTTGGGGTGGCTAGGTAGCCCAGTGAGTAGAGCACCGGCCCTGGAGTCAGAAGGACCTGAGTTAGGATCTGGCCTCAGACACTTAACGCACACGCAAACAAAAACCTAGCCTGTGACCTTGAGCAAGTTACTTAACCCCAATTGCCCTCCAAAAAGAAAAAACAAAAAACAAAAAACAAAAAAACAAAAACTCTCTCTTGTCTATCTTATAAAGATTTCATGAGATCATTTGAGACAATGTATCTTGATAACTATGTGAAATTTTCTAAAATTATTTTTACAAACCCCAAGTTCAAATGCAGCATCAGACACTAGCTATGTGACCTGGGGCAAGACATTTAACACTACAGAACTACGACTTTGAATGAATGAGCATTTATAATTAGGTCTACTATGTACAAAACATTGTGCTGTATAAAGAAAGGGACATATACACATTTCAAGACCGTAGAAGTTTCAGGATTTGTGAATGGAAGAAGCATCTAAGTTCCCTTCCAATTCTAATACCCTACTTTCTATTTCTAACACTAATAGTTTCAAAGTTTCTTCTTGTTCTAATGTCCCTTATCCTGAAGTAACTTACCCCTTCCAAGTCTCAGTTTCCTTATCTATAAAATGGGGAGGTTAGACTAAAATGATATTTAAGGTCTCTTCTAGATCTAATATCCTATGTTCAAATGATATCTGTGCCTAGAGCACTTTAAAGTAGGTATTATTCCCCATAGTCCCTAGTATCTAGATGGGGAAAGAATATACTCTCTTAAAACTATCAAGGAAGGGAAGCTAAGGAAGAAAGTTAATCCAATCTTCTTTTTATGAGGAAAATGATATTGAATTCCATTATAATGCCTCTTATGTTTGCCAGGCAGATATGAATGCTAGAAATTGATATTTGCTGGTCAAGGTGGAAATCCTCTGGCTTTCTCCTTTGATCCCTCAGAAAATTAGTATTTCCCCTGGACTGCCAAGCATACACAATAATCCCAAGAGGAGAGGATAAAAGCCACATTTAGAGTTGGCTGACATGGCCTGGAAGAGAGGAAAAGTACTGAGGAACAGATTGGATACTGTTGGAGCATGGACCATTGTAATTGCCTTAGTATGGAAAGAAGTGAAGGCCCAGAAATCACTGGGACCAACCTGTAGCAAGAGACCTGCAAACAAGAACCAGGAGTGAATGCCTGGACACCAAGACAAGGAATATGTGACCAAGGAATGTAGGTGACATGTGGATAAAAAGTGAGGTGCTCGAACTCTTCAGATTGCTCAGAACAGAACTTGTAATTCCTTATTTTATCATTCCTTCTTACATTCACTCTCCTTTCATGGGAGAGAAATTACCCAGTCTCAATTTCTGTTTGTTTGTTTGTTTTTTTTACTTTTTGGAGGGCAATTGGGGTTAAGCAGCTTGCCCAAGGTCACAAGGCTAGTTTTTTTTTTATTAGTTTGTTTGTTTGTTTCTTTTGTTTTGTTTTGTTTTTCTGTTAAGTGTCTGAGGTCAGATCCAAATTCAAGTCTGGTGATCTACTCATTGTGCCACCTAGCTGCCCCACAGTCTCCATTTCTCAAGAGTTTGTTTGCTCAATGTTTCTCTTTATTACATAGATGGTTTTCTCTAAAAGAAATGGTTGTCGACCACTGTATTGTGATCTATGTGTTTCATTACTCATATGCAGTAAAGGGAAATCATTAGCAGTGGGAAGGAGAGGTGGAGGAAAGAAGTGAGACAGAAAGTGCCAAAGTCATTTCCCTGGTTAAAGGTTCAAGCTGAACAAAAGAGAATTATTGATTCAGTTTTGTATAACTTCCTAGAGCAAACAACAAACACTAGACTCAGTTTATTCCTAGGCAATTAATCAGCATTTGGAGGAAAAGAGGAATGTTGAATGACCTGTGTATATAGAAGAGGTACTCTTCCAGCGGCTTCCTCTTTCCAAAATTTACTTCCCTTACCTGCTTAAAGAAAATCTAAACCCACTTAACGATTGCAAATAAAGGAGCTAAGTAGAAAGAAATTCATGACTGAAGCAGGGGCTGGGAGGTTGTGAGGCTATTTCTTCAGAGCTGGTGAATGACCTAGTCCTCAGCAGCCCAACCTAACAGAACATTGTATCACTGCAGCATCTGTGAGCCTCAACATGACTTTCAGCATTTTGATTATGCATCCTTAGGTCTCCCTTCTTGGTGCCGATTATTCACACCAGGTGTACATAGTAACCACCTTTCCACTGAATCATTGAAGTTCTTTACTACCCTTTCCCCCTAGTTTCAGTTTAGTTATTTTCATTTAATTTATCTGGGCCTGTCTCCTTATCTCTATGGCAAAGGAACAGATCCAGATCAATTTGGTCAATTTTATGATTTACATTGCATAAGCTTTTGCCTGGAGTAAGGGAGTAACTTCTCCATGGAGATACTGAAAATGCTCATAGGTTGTTTAGAAGGCACAGAGAATTTCTAATTGATTTTCAGTGAATAGGATTGCCCCTGAAATTACTGGTGGTAATTACCGATAAGAAAAAAATGGACTCTTATCAGGGGGTCTACTTTTTCTCAAGGGCATATAAAAGTGATATGATAGACTTTCTTAGTAATTTGGGGACTTCTGTTGACTTTTTCCTGTTCAGAAGGCAGACCAAAATACTGTAGAGCAAGACTAGGACTGGAAGGGAAGCATGGACATATATAAAAGAATTTGCAATAACCTCCTTGGTGCAAAAGTATATGAGTTTGCTGGCCCACATTTTTTTTTGCTTTTTGGAGGACAATTGGGGTTAAGTGACTTGCCCAAAGTCACATGGCTTGTAAGTGTGTCAAGTGTCTGAGGCCAGATTTGAACCCAGGTCCTCCTGATTCCAGGGCCAGTGCTCTATTCACTGTACCACCAAGCTGCCCCTAACCCACATATTTTTATCCCCTAGAAGTCAATCATCCTGAGAGTGATGTTTCCAAATGAAGATATGAAAACCTGTGTTATAAGACAGTTGCTGAAGGTGGCCATAGATAAAGTAGATATGTCTTGACTCACATAGTCCAGAAACTTAGCTCATAGACAATATTCCTGAACCAAAGCCTCCTGTGTATTTACTAGAGAGTAAATATAATACTAGAGCTATGGGAATGTAGCCTTTTGGATGGAAAAGGAAAATTTCCTTGTTAACAACAGCAATGACTCTAATAGTCACCTCATGAGTAAGTTCAAGGACAAGATTTCCTAAGTTTGAGAGTTCAAGAATTAGAACTTCTAAAGAAAAAAAAGAATATCCTGGGCTGTATTGCTTCTTGGAGATATAAAAATTATTTAACGGACCCTGAAAATAGAAGAGCAGTGAAGGAAACCTACAACTTGGGAAAAAAGAGAGTTGTACCTTGCTTCCATTATAGAAAGTGATTCAAATTGTAGAGACCCAGGGGGAAGAGATATTGCTTCTTCAGCAACCCCAAAATGCCATTGCTTTCTATGGAAAAAGCTTTGTATGTATATTTTCTGAGTGCTTTGTATATTTTCTCTGTCTTTTTATAGATTCCTGTGAACCCATTAAGTGGCATACCTTTAGGATCTGTTTAATGACGCCTGTAACCTCTTTGCAATATTAGCATTTGTTGTTGTTTGCAAAAGGGACCCTACCCAATATGCATTTGTTACTCTGAATTGCTTTTTTGGGAACTAGAAATCATGAAACTTATCTTTGGGAAAACACGTGACAGAAGGCACATTTAAAATTTCTTTGCATAGTTTCTGTTTCTTCCAAGGTCATGTTTCTAGGCTTATAATCTCAATTATCATCCTGTGGTCATTCTCCCTCAGCCAACATATCCAATCACTTGCCAAATCCTGTTTCTACCTCCACATATTTCCCACATGATCTATTTCTCTCCAATAATATAACTATCACCTTTTTCAGGCCCTTTCTAGATTACCACCTATCTAGGTGATTACAATAACCTCCTAATTGACCTTGTTGCCTCAGATCTCTCACCACTCTAGTCCATCATATAAACTGCTGTCAAATAAGTTTTCATGAGTGCCAATCTGAATATGTGACTATCCTACCCACCCCAAGAAAAATTTCCGTTGTTTCCTTTCGACTATTTTTCTATGCAGTCTGGCCCCAAATTGTCTCCCTACCCTTCCTACCCTTCCTACACTCCTTGCCCCAAAGTAAAAAAAAAATGTTCTCAGTTTTAGAATTATTGAAGTGATGGTACTCAGGATTCAAATTAAGCTCATTTCAAACTTCAAATGCTCCATCTGTGTAAAAGCACTAATTGGATGTTTTATAGATTCCAAAAAAAGTTAGCACAATATTTTTATATTTTTTGTAGAATTGAGAAAATGGAGTTAGAGGAAAAAAGGATATAAAGAAAAAGATGGGGAAGAGAAAAGAAGAGGAGAGAAAGAAGGAAAGAAGAGGAAGAAGATAAGTAAAGAAGAAGAAGCAAGTTTATTGTTTCACTTCAACCCAATATATTTATCTGGCTTCCAAACATGCTTCACATTCCACCCAGCTATCTACCATGACATCAGAGAGTAACCAGGGCATTGCCACTTAGTGGATAGCCACAGTCCTTCCTCCCAACTTCTCCCTTTCCCTCATGCACTGGAATAGGATCAAATCAATACCACTATTCCTAGTGGAAAGAGACATGACAGTCACCTGACCTATATTTCTTCTTGCAATCCCTTGATCAAAACACCACTCCCTAGAAGTCTTGTATATACTATTCCAATATAATCTTCTGGTGGACAGGCCTGTCTCTCTCATGTGTTTGAAAACACAGCACCCAGCATAACAGTTTCTTACAAATAGCAAGTACTTAACAAATGTTGATCAAATGAAAAAAAAATAAGAAAGAGAGAACTGGAAAGAAGAATTTTAAAAGGAAAAGGAGGAAGTAAACAAGAAGAGGAAAAAGAATTGAGGGAGAAAATATGAATAAGAAGAAAGGGGGAAGAAGAACCCTGAGTACGAATTGTACTACAAGTACTGTAGAACTTGGTGTAGATTGTGATATAGAGTGTCTAACTCTCTACCTAAGAGATTTGAGAGAGTAGGGCAGATAGATGTTACAAGGAGTATATAAGAGTTACTATATGGACTCTAGGGATTTCAATTAGATTTTGAGCAAATGGGATTCCCTGTTCTTTTTTTGTAAACAAAGTCACAAATGGGAAAATAGGCCTTCTTGGCTGTAACACTTAAAATTCCCATTTTGTATTATAACCCCAAACTTCCAGGGAATAATACAAATAAAAACTCATGTAATTCAAATGTAAGTGCTAATAATGGTTATTTCAAAGGCTGATTTATTCTCATATAAAAGACTAAAAATGGTATAAGTATCAAGAACCATAAAAGAAATATTTTATTTAATAGAACCCAAGCCAACCACACCCATTGAAAGCTGATTCTTTGGTGCATTATGGAATGAAGAAAATATTACAGACTCTGTATTCCTTGTGGACCAGTCTGTCAATCTGTGGGACCTCTCACCCTCACACCCAATAGTGTTGAGATATAGCTTTTTTGCACTTCTCTGTAATACCATTCTGGCCTATTCATTTTCATATTGAGAAGTTCTCCTGCCACCATAATAAGGCAAAAAATTTCTTCTTGTCCAGATTTACTGAGACTTCTTTTGAAGGTCAGGCAGTTGATCTATCCAGACAATGTCCAAATATGATCTCTCTACTCTTCATGTGGTTTCTTTGCAAAGAGGTCAGTAAAAAATGCCACTTTGGGGTGGAGCCAAGATGGCAGAGTAGAAACAGCATTTCCAATGTGCTCTGCCCCACACAAATTTCAAACAATGTGAAAGGGGACTCCGAAAAACTTCTGGAGCCACAGCACCCACAGAACAGCACAGAGAAGCTAACCTCCTGCTGAGGACAGCCCAGCAGCCCTGCAGGGAGTGGCCAGCTCAGCACTCTGAGAGCAGGCAGCACAGGGCACTGGGAACCCACAGCTCAGCGCACAGAGCTGAGCCCAGGTCCTTGATTTTAGCCCCAGGGTGGCCAGGCCTTCAGCCAGCTGGAGGGACCTCAGAACACGAGCAATTTTGGTGATTCCATAATTATCAGCACAGATATGCCTAGGACAAAGTGAGAGGTTAGTGTCCTATGGACTTTGGGACCAGTATTTGGGGAATTTGTGGCTTCCTCCCCTGGAGGCTAAAAGCTGCTGAAGAAACAGCTGCACAGAAGCCATTTTGCAGCGTCAGTAGTGGCTCTAGCTCCTGGTCTGCAAACTATAGGGAGATACATCGATCAGTCTGGGGGTTAATCGCTCTTGCTTTAAACTGCCCGGATCTGGATTGTGGTCTGGGGGGGAAGTTTGGGGTGGGTATCCAATTTGCCAGAGTGAGTGGAGGCTTTACCCCACGTCTGGGCGGAAGCTCCCCTGTCTGATGTCAGAGTCCTACTGTGGCAACAAGCCCCAAAATCAAGTAATTAAGTGGCAACATGCCTAGGCAAACGAAACAAAATAAACAGAAAAGTTCAACATTGGACTCCTTTTTTAGGGGCAAAGAGGCTCAAAGCATGGAGGAGGACTGCGAGGTCAGAACTCCTGCACCAAAAGCCCCAAATGAAAATACAAGCTGGGTACAGGCCATAGAGGACGTTAAGAAGCAGATAAGAGAAGTGGGGGAAAATTTGGGAAGAGAAATGAAAAAGATGCAAGAAAAGTATGAAATGACAGTCAACAGCCTGACTGAGGAAAATAACACCTTAAAAAATAGACTAACTCAAATGGCAAAGGAGTCCCAAAAGAGCAATGAGGAGAAGAATGCCTTAAAAAGTAGAATTTTCCAGATGGAAAAAGAATCTCAAAAGCTCACTGAGGAGATTCATTCCTTCAGAGTTAGACTGGAGCAAATGGCAGCTAGTGACTTTATGAGAAATCAAGATACTATTAAACAGATCCAAACAAATGAAAGAATAGAAGGCAATGGGAAATATCTCATGGGAAAAACCATTGACCTGGAAAATAGATCCAGGAGAGATAATTTTAAAATTATTGGACTACCTGAAAGCCATGATCAAAGAAAGAACCTAGAAATCATCCTTAAAGAAATTCTCAAGGAAAATTGCCCTGATGTTTTAGACCCAGTGGGGGAAATAGAGGTTGAAAGAAACTCCTGAAAAAGATCCCAAAAAGAAAACTCCTAGGAATATTATAGCCAGGTTCCAGAACTCCCAGATCCAGGAGAAAATACTACAAGCAGCCAGGAAAAAACAATTTCAATATTGTGGAAACACAATCAGAATAGCACAGGACCTGGCAGCTTCTACACTGAGGGATTGAAGGGCATGGACTATGATATTCCAGGGGGTAAAAGAACTGGGATTGAAGCCAACGGTCACCTACCCAGCAAAACTGAGTATCTTGTTTCAGGGGAAAATATGGTCATTCAGTGGAATAGAGGACTTTCAAGCATTCTTAAGGAAAAAACCAGAGTTGAAAAGAAAATTTGACATTCATACACAAGAAGCAAGAGATGCTTGAGAAGGTAATCAAGGAAAAGAAATCAAAAGGAACTTATCAAAGTTGGACTATTTACATTCCTACATGGAAAAACAATAACTGTGTTTGATGAAACCTTTCTCATTATGAAAATAATTGAAGAAGGGTACACGACACATGTTCACAGGTATACATGGATAGAGGGCACAGGTTGAATTTGATGGGACAGATGGTTCTTTTTTTTTTGGAGGGCAATTGGGGTTGGGTGACTTGCCCAGGGTCACGAGGCTGGGTTTTTGTTTGTGTGTTGGGTTTTCTGGGGCCGGATCTGGGCTCGGGTCCTTCTGGCTCTGGGACTGGTGCTCTGTTCGATGTGCCACCTAGCCGCCCCAAAGAAGGGATGATTCTTAAGGGGTGAAGTCAAGAGGTGAGAGAGGAAAGTGGCAAGAGGAGATGGAGAGAGACAGGGTAGTGTAAACTATCTCATGTAGAAGAGGCAAGGGGAAGTGGTTGCAGGGGAGGGGAAGAACAGGAAGGCAAAAAGGCAAAACCATATTCTCATTGAAGTTGGCTCAAGGAGAGAATCACATACATACTAAATGGAATATCTTACCCTCACTCACTCTCCTGAGTAGGGGAAAGGGGGATGAGAAGGGGGACTATGGAGGGGAGGGCATTATGGGGGGAGGGGAGGTTGGAAGTACCCGCTATCAAAGGGGGCAGGATCAAAGTAGGGAATGGACCAGGTGAGAGGTGAGACGGGTGGGAGGGAAATATAAGCAGTCTTTTACAATATATCTACTATGGTAATGTTTTGCATAGCTAAACATGTACAACACATACTGAATTGCTTATCTTCTCAGAGGGAGGGTGTGACAAGGGAGGAAGGGAATGGATCTGAAAATCGAAGTTTTAAAATTAAATGTTTCGGGGCGGAGCCAAGATGGCGGAGTAGAAACAGCTCGTCCAAGCCTCTCTGCCCCCAGATTCTCCACAAACTATGTAAAAAAGGACTCTAAAAATCTTCTGGAGCCCCAGCACCCACAGAACGACACAGAGAAGCTAACCTCCCGCTGAGGACAGCCCAGCACCCTGCAGGAAGGACCAGCGCAGTGGTCTGGGAGCCGGCAGCGCGCAGAGGGCAGGAGCCGAGCCGAGCCCAGGTCCACGTGAGCCGAGGTTTTAGCCCCAGGGCGGCAGGGCCAGCAGCCAGCTGGAGGAACCCCAGAACACCAGGAACTGTAGAGACGCCAGAATTATCAACATAGACTTGCCTAGGACAAAGTAAGAGGTTAGTGTCCTATGGACTTTGGGACCTGTATTTGGGGAATGCGTCAGCTCCCTCCCCTGGGGGCTAGAAGCTGCTGAGGAGACACGCCACTGTGCAGTTTTCAGAGGCATTTCCGGCTCCCAGCCTACAAATCGTGGGGAGATCCAGCGATCAGTCTTGGGGGGTAATCGCTCTTGCTTTAACCTCCCTGGATCTGGATTGTGATCTAGGGTGGAAGTCGTGGGTGGGTTTACAGCTTGCCAGAAATGGAAGTTGCCCCCTACACGTTCGGGACGAAAATTCCTCTATCTGGCCTTAAAGCCATAGTGTGGCAACAAGCCCAAAAGTCAAGCAATTAAGTGGCAACATGCCAAGGCAAAGGAAACAGAAAATGCAACCCTAGACTCCTATTTTGGGGGCATAGAGCGGGAAAAGGACTGTGAGGTCAGAAGTCCTGCTCCAAAAGCCCCAGGGAAAACATGAGCGGGTTGCAGGCCATAGAGGACCTTAAGAAGGACTTTAAAAATCAAATAAGAGAAGTGGAGGAAAATTAGAAAGAGAAATGAGAAGGATGCAGGAAAAGTATGAAATGAGGGTCAACAGCCTGACTGAGGAAAACAACACCTTAAAAAATAGACTAGCTCAAATGGCAAAGGAGGCCCAAAAGGGCATTGAGGAGAAGAATGCCTTAAAAAGTCGAATTTGCCAGATGGAAAAAGAATCTCAAAAGGTCACAGAGGAGATTCATTCCTTCAGAGTTAGCCTGGAGCAAATGGAAGCTAGTGACCTTATGAGAAATCAAGATGCTGTTAAGCAGATCCAAACAAACGAAAGATTAGAAGGCAATGTGAAATATCTCATGGGAAAAACCACTGACCTGGAGAATAGATCCAGGAGAGACAATTTAAAAATTATTGGACTACCTGAAAGCCATGATCAAAGAAAGAACCTAGAAATCACCCTTCAAGAAATTCTCAAGGAAAATTGCCCTGATGTTTTTAGATCCAGAGGGCAAAATAGAGGTTGAAAGAATCCACAGATCACCTCCTGAAAAGATCCCAAAAAGAAAACTCCCAGGAATATTATAGCCAGGTTCCAGAATCCCCAGATCAAGGAGAAAATACTACAAGCAGCCAGGAAGAAACAATTTCAATATTGTGAAACACAATCAGAATAGCCCAGGACCTGGCAGCTTCTACACTGAGGGATCGAAGGGCATGGAATATGATATTCCAGAGGGCAAAAGAACTGGGAATGAACCCAAGGGTCACCTACCCAGCAAAACTGAGTATTTTGTTTCAGGGGAAAATATGGTCATTCAGTGCAATAGAGGACTTTCAAGCATTCTTGAGGAAAAAACCAGAGTTGAATAGAAAATTTGACATCCAGACGCAAGAAGTAAGAGATGCCTGAGAAGGTAATCAGGGAAAAGAAATCGAAAGGAACTTATCAAAGTTGAACTATTTACATTCCTATACGGAAAAGCAATATCTGTGACTGATGATATCTTTCCCACTATGAAAATAATGGAAGAAGGGGGTGTGGTCATACTAATACATATGTGAATGTGTGTGTATATGGTTACAGTTATATATGGATAGAGGGCATAGGTTGATTTTGTTGGGAAGGGAGAGTACTCAAGGGATGAATTATGAGGTGAGAGAGGAAAGTGGCAAGAGGAGATGGGGAGAGACATGGTAGGGTAAACTATCTCATGTAGGGGAAGTGGTGCAAAGGAGGGGGAGAATAAGGAAGGCTAAAAAGGCAAAACCACATTCACATTGAATTTGATTCAGGGAGAAAATGACATACATACTAAATGGGATATCTCAACCTGCAGCAGGATAGGGGAAGGGGGATGAGAGGAGGGATGATGGATGGGAGGGCATCCTTGGGGGGAGGGGAGGTTGGAAGTACCTACTATAGAAGAGGGACAGGATCATGTAGGGAATCGACCAGGTGGGGGGTGGGATGAGTGGGAGGGAATTATAAGCAGCCTTGTACAATATATCTACTATGATAATGTTTTGCATAGCTAGACATGTACAATATATACTGAATTACTTATATCCCAAGAAGGAATGGGTGACAAGGGAGGAAGGAAATGGATCGGAAATTCAAGGTCGTAACATTAAATGTTTCAAATATATATATAAATACTATTATTAATACTCTTTTGCCTATAATTGGGAGATAAGATGTGCAGGCATTGGGACACAAAGATTCATCTTCCTCTAATGGAAAAGTCGATGGGGGTATGGGAGAAGGTATGGAGAGAGCAGATTGGAGGAAGCGATATCTTGTGGGACTGCTATTCTGGGAGGTTGGGTAGGGGAATAATGGGGGGAAAATGATTGTAACTCAAAATCTGGCGGAAATGAATGATGTAAAACAGAAGTTAATAAAGTATTTGTTTAAAAAAAAAATCAAATGTTTCATAAGATGTCCAGGCATTGGGGCTCAGAGATTCACCTTGCCCTAATGGCAAAGTCAAAGGGGATATGGGAGCAGATATGAGAGAGAGCAGATTGGATGAGGGGATATCTAGTGGGACTGCTGTTCTGGGGTGGTGGGTAGGGAAAAAATGGGGGAAAATGTAACTCATAATCTGGTGGAAATGAATGATGTAAACCAGAAGTTAATAAAGCATTTGTTTAATTAAAAAAAATACTAAAATAAGTGGGAAAAAAAAATGCCACTTCCTTCTACTTCAGCTTCTTGGCTATTTTGGAGGTGATGTTAATTTGGAGGTATTTTTCATTCTGATCATACTGAGGCCACATCAGCAACCCTTCACCATTAGGGTTTCTGGAAATTAAAAAAAAATTAATGATTACCATTTAATTACTAATAGTGGTCATGATAAAAGGGAAGAAGGAGTGGGGAATCCACTAAAAATGCAGAAAAATATTCTCAATTCTACTGCTTGGGGCACTATTAACTTTCTCCCTTGTTAATGAGCACTTCGAGACTCCATATAATAAGGGGTGGCTAGGTGGAGAGTAGGTGGCACAGTGAATAGAGCACCAACCCTAGAGTCAGGAGGACCTGAGTTCAAATGTGGCCTAAGACTCTTAATACAAAAACTAACCATGGGACCTTGAGCAAGTCACTTAATCCCAACTGCACTAAAAAAGTCCATATAATACAATAAAGCAATAATTTTCAAAAGTATTTTTGTATTTGTCAAAAAAAAAACCCAGAAAACTAAGGGATAGTTCACTTGTTTACTATGGAGAGGAGAAGACTTCATGATCAAACAAGAGTTAGAGAGTATAATAAAATGCAAAATGGATAATTTTGATTACATTAAATTGAAAAGCTTCTGTACAAATAAAGCTAATCTTACCAAAATTAAGAGGGAAGTAGAAAATTGGGAAAGAATTTTACAACCAGTGTCTCTAATAAAGGCTTCATTTCTAAAATATATAAAGAACTGAGTTGAATCTATAAGAATACAAGCCACTCCCCAGTTGATAAATGGTCAAAGGATATGAACAGGTAGTTCTAAGAAGATGAAATTAAAGATTTATGTAAGCATGTGAAAAATGTTCCAAATCACTATTGATTAGAGAAATGCAAATCAAAACAACTCTGAGGTACCACATCTCACTGGCCATATTGGCTAAGATGACAAAACAGGAAAATGATAAATGCTGGAGAGGATGTGGAAAGATTGGAACACTAATGCATTGTTGGTGGAGTTGTGAACTGATCCAACCATTCTGATGAGCAATTCAGAGCTATGCCCAAAGGGCTATAAATAATTGCATGCCCTTTGACCCAGCAATACCACTTCTAGGGTTATATCCCAAAGAGATCAGGGAAGTGGGAAGAGGACCCATATTTACAAAAATATTTATAGGGGCTCTTTTTGTGGTTGCAAAGAATTGGAAATCAAAGGGATGCCCATCAATTGGAGAATGGCTGAACAAGTTGTGGTATATTAATGTAATGTAATATTACTATGCTATAAGAAATGAAGAGCAGATGGACTTAATAACCCAAGGAGGCTTATATAAACTCATGCTGAATGAGAAGAACAGAACTAGGAGAAATCTGCACACAATCATGGACACAATATATGTGTGACAACTAACTTCAGTAGACTGGGTTCCTCTCAGAAATATAAGGTTATAAGACAACTCCAAAGGACTCATGATGGAAAGGGATATCCACAACCAGAGAAAGAGATGTGGAGTCAGAATACAGATTGAAACAAACTACTTGCTCTGTTTCTTTTTCTTGTTTTGTTTTGTTTCCTCTTTCCCACTGATCATTCCACCGTTTATAGTCCTTCTTAATAATCTGACTAATGATTAATGTGAAGATATCTGTAGATTCTATATTTGAGTGTGAGCCGCCATGAATGGGGGGGGGGGGGCAGACTTAAGTGAAAATCGAGTGAAGATGGAATGAAAGCAGGGTCTCACATGACCTCTCTCACAAATGCCTTAGGATATCTCTAGGAAGTGAATCTGAACAAATTTTAGAGTGGCAGAATACACTAGGAGATAGAGTGCTGTAGATTTCCTACTCAGGATAGCACAGAAAGTCAATGGGAAGGATTTATTATACCAGAAGGGGGGAATGCAGAGCTCACAGGCTGCACCAGCACAAACTGACTATAGTGGAGTAGGAAGCACCCTGGCAGACTGAATCACCCATGGCAGTGGCTATTCCCAAACTTTCAGTGCAGGACAGGGATCTGTCAGAGCTGGGTGAGAAACAAGAGCAGGGCTTGTGGCAGTGACAGCAGTTACTTCTGGGGCTATCAGCCCACAGGTTAAATGTTTGAAAGTCATCTACTTGAACTTCAGGGAGCCAAGATGACAGAGTAAACTGTAAGTGCTCTCATCCTTCCCCATACCCCTCAGCTTGCTGACCTTGAAAAACTCAGAGAATATTACCCCAGGAAAAATTCTTGCATGGGGAAAACAGCAGAAGTGGTACAGCAATCTTTCAGCTCAGGCAGCTAGGGAGATCTATAGGAAGGGTCCCGCTTGCTATACCTGAAGGGAATCAGTGCAGGACAGGAGGTGTCCCAGCAAGGCCCACCCCAGTACACCAGTTATAGATCCTGAGCTTCAGAAGGGTGCAGCCAGCAAGCCACTAGCACCCCATGAGTGCTATAGAACAGCCAAAGGAATCGACAGACACCAGCACAGACTGGTGATGACCAGTGGCTGAGCCTACATGTGCTCTATAGCAGCCCTAGGGGAGGTAGAGACCTCCAGTGGCTAGACCACCTTTCCCCCACACTTCATGCTGTGACTTCAGTGTAACCCCAGGGAAACTCAGAAAGGCATCACCAGGCCTTGTCACACACAAGCCAGCTACATATCAATGCCAGGTGAGCTTCAACATCATATAACTTCTGACAGACCCAGAAGCCACAAAAAGTAAAGTCAGTAAACAAGCCCCTTTGTCCCCACACAAGAAGCATGGGACAGAGCCTCCTGTGCCCCAGAAGCAGATATCTACCTTAAAAGCCAGAAAATAGGCAATCACAATGGGCAAAAAGCAAATTGTAAAAGCAAAGACCATAGAACGTTACCATGGAGACAGGGAAGAACAAAAAACGAATCCAGAAGAGCACATCATTGACACTATACCCACATCTGGAATGTCCAAAAGGAATATGAAATGGTCATAAACCTAAAAAACATTCTTAGAAAAACTTAATGAGGATTTTAAAAGTCAAATTAGAGAGGTAGAAGAAAAAATTGAACAATTATTTAAAAATACATTTGACAAAACAGATCTCACAGATGAGAACTCCTTTAAAAGCAAAATTGGCCAGATGGATAAGGAGGCACAAAACCTACCTGGAGAAAATAAATTCTTAAAAGGAAATAGTGGCCAAATGGAAAAGGAGTTACAAAAGCTACTAAAGAAAACAATTTGTTACAAATTAGAATTGGACAAGTAGAAGCTAATAATTCGATGAAGCATCAAGAATCAGTCAAATAAATTTAAAGAATGAAAAAAATAGAAGAAAATGTAAAATGCCTCATTAGAAAAACAACTGACCTGGGAGAGATAATGCAAGCAATACTGATCTAATGGAAAGCCCTGATGCTAAAAGGAGCCTGGACAGCATCTCCCAAGAAATCATCAAGGAAAACTGCCCCCAAATTCCTAAAACCAGAGGGTAAAATAGTTGGTAAAGAGGCAATTGGAAGGAGTGTACATCCATTATAAGTGGATCTTTCCCTTGTTTTTGCTTTACATTCTAGTTCTGGGAATTTTTCCTTTATGATTTCTTGAAATATGCTGTAGGAGTTTTGTCTGATTGTAATTGTCAAGGAATCTGATAATTCTTTATTTATTTATCTGCCACTTTTTTCCCCCTCAAAGTCAGTTGTTTTTAATATTCAAATTCTTCTGTTTTTCTCTCTTTTTATCTTTTGACTTTGTTCTAATATTCCTTCTTGTCTCATGGAATCACTCAGTTCTATTTCCCCTTTCTATTCTTCAAGGTGTTTAATATCCAGTTAAGGATTTCTTCTACTTTCAGTTCTAAGCTATCTACTCTTCTTTGTTTCTAATTCTCCCTTGTCTTGCCTGTTCAATTGAGGTACCTCTCCATTTTTTAAAATCAAAAACAGATGTTGATGACTGTTGTGTTATAAAATAAAGTTTGAGACCTAGAAGTACTCCTCCTTTTTTTATTCCTACTTCTTTTCATCATTTCCCTTAATAGGTCTAGATCATAGGGGAAACCTGCTGCTTCAGGGTTACATTTATCCCCCTAGGTACACAAGGAAAGCCCTTTGACTTAATCCAGTCTTCACAGAACAAATCCCTTTAATAAAAAATTGTTCTGGTAAACTTGGGCCCAATCAAAGAGCCACACCCAAGGTCCTAGAAGGCTACAAGTGACTATTAGGCATCTGGTCTAAATCTTTTCTTTTTCCAAATGATGTTATTATATTATCTGATTTTACAAAAGATCTCCTTGATTATTTAATTATTTAAAATGGTAAAGTAACATCAGTAGAGTTATTATCTTAATATATTGGTGCAGCCCAGCCATTTGCATCAAACATGCCTTTAGTTATTTAAGGTGTTCTTTGTTTCTTCCAGGAACACTTTGAAATTGAATTTAAAGAAGTACTTTGTGCATTTCAGTAAACTGATCCTTAAGTACTTACACATATGGTACTTATAATGAATAGTATTTTTCTTTCTATTGTTGCCTATTGTTATTATTATACCAAAGTACTTTTTTGATTAATATTTTGAAGGTTTATTTTGTAGCATGTGGATTTGTTGTATCTTTCCTGATTCTGCAGCATTTTCTAGATATATCATCATGTCATCAACAAATAGGGTATGTAGTATTAAGTCCACATAACTTATGTTCACACTTTTAATTTCTTTCTCTTATTTTATTGTTATTACTAGCATTTCCAGAACTGTTTCAAATAATAGAAGGAAAAGTGAGCACTTTGGCTTTATTCCTCTACTTATTAGAAAATAACATCTAGTATATTCTTACTGTATTTGGTGCTTTCCTTAGTTTTACATAGTTTTTTTATTACATTTAAAATTGTCCCTCTATGCCTATGATTTGTATGAGTTTTTAGCATAAATAATTGTCATACTTTATTGAAGGTTCCTTCTGCATTTATTAAGATGATCTAGTGGCTTTGGTTGTTTTGTTTTCCATATGATTAGTTAAGCTGATTATTTCCCTAATGATTAATCATCCTTGGTTCCCATGTAGAAATCCATGGTCATGAATGATTTCTTGGATGGTTCACTTCACCCTTTATGACAATATTTTCCTTTAATGTTTAAATAAATATTCACTAATGAGATTGGTCTATAGTTCTACTAACATTTATGCTTCTTTCTCTTAGATGTTGTAATCATATTCATCTGACAAAAGAATTATGATAAAGTGTTTTCTTTTACATTTTCTTTTTTTATTTTACAAATGCTTTATTGATTTCTGATTTGCATCATTCATTTCCGATAGATTTTGAGTTACTCGTTTACATTTTCTAAGAATAATTTATGTTGTATTGATTTTTCTTTTAAAATTTGATGGAATTCTGTGAATCCATAAGTAGCAAGGGGTTTATTTTTTTCTTTTTTATTTCCTTTATAAAAATTTCTTATTATTTAAGGTCTTATTTTCTCTTGTATTAGTTTAAATATTTATATTTTTTGAAGGTATTCCTCTTTTGTATTCTTAGATCTGTTAGCATATATACATAAGAGATTAGAAAAAAAATTTAATTTTTGTAACTTCCCTTTGCTTATTTGCCATTTTATAGATTTTCATATATATATATATATATATATATATATATATATATATATCATTTCTATTTTACTGCTCCTTTCAAAGAGTTAGTCAGCTTTTAGTTTTGTTTATCATTTCTATATAGGGCTTTGGTTTGTCTGTTTTGCTTGTCAATTTATCTATTTTCCTTCTAATTTTGAATATCTCCTCTTTTGTCTTTATTTTACATTTGTTTTTTGTTGACTTTCTAATTTTTACATGTATATTTAGTTAATTAATTTTTCCATTTTCTATTTTGTTACTGCATGTTTGTAAAGATAAACTTTTTTCCCATGAGCACTACTTTAGTTGGATTCCATAAAAGTTGTTTTCAATATAAACTTCTTTTTGTCAGGGTTGTCTCTCTCCTATGTTTGTACTTACAGCACCTAGCATAATAGGTACTTAAAATAGCCAGTACTTACTAAATGTTGATTGACTTAGAAAAGAGAAAGTAAAGATGTAGGAAGAATTTTAAAAGGAAAGGAAGGAAGAAATCAAGAAGAGGAAATAATGAAGAAGAAGAAGAAGAAGAAGAGGAAGAAGAAGAAGAAGGAGGAGGAGGAGGGGGAGGAGAAGAAGACAAAAAAGAGGAAGAAGAGGAGGAGGAGGAAGATGAGGAGGGGGAGGAGGAGGAGAAGAAGAAGAAGAAGAAGAAGAAGAAGAAGAAGAAGAAGAAGAAGAAGAAGAAGAAGAAGAAGAAGAGTAGCATCTTGATTAAATATCATGTCATATCTTTTTTAGGAATTGGTATAGCTTGTGATAGAGTAGGTCTTTATAGGAAAATGATTTCAGAAGGTAGGATAAACAGAAGGTACAAGTAGGGTATAAGAGTTACTACATGGCCTCCAGGGTCTTTGCTTAGATTGTGAGCAAATGGGATTCTCCGATCTTTTTGTTAAGCAAAGTCACAGGGGAAAACATAGCTTCTTGGATATAACAAGTAAATATCGTATTTTGTACTGTAACCCTACACTTCTGGGAAATATTACAGAGAAAAACTGAGATGAAATTCACATGCAAGAGTTAATAGTGGTTATTTCAAAGGTTGATTTATCCCCCTTACAAAGACTAAAACTCTGGGATAAGTAGCAAGAGATATTTATTTAATAAAACCCAAGACAACCACACCCATTGAAAGCTGAATCATTGGAGAATCATTAGAAGAAGGAAATATTATAAACTCTGGACTCCTGGGCCAGCATGTCAAAGCTATAGGACCCCGCACCCTCACACTCATGGTACTGACATATGAATTTTTTAGCATTTCTCCTTAATACCATTCTGCCCCTCCATTTTCACAATGAGATCCCCCCTGCCACCAAAGCTAGATACTAATACCAAGGGAAAATTTTCTTCTTGTCCCGGTCTACCAAGGCTTATTTTGAAGGCCAGGCAGTTGATCTATCCAGGCGATTTCTATATAGGATCTCTACTCTTCATCTGGCTTCTTTGCCAAGAGTTCAGTGAAAAATGTCACTTCCTTCTGCTTCAAATTCTTGGATATTGTGGAGGTGATGTTAATTTGGAGGTACTCTTCATTCTGATCATACTGAGGCCACATCAGCAATCCTTCACCATTGGGATTTCTATAAATATAACAAATATTTTTTTTAAATGACCACCATTTAATTATTGGTGATGGTCATGATAAAAGGGAGGAAGAAGTAGGGAATCCACAAGATATGCAAATACAAATTTTCTAATATTTGGGCATTATAAAATTTATCCCTTTCAATAGCACTTCAAGATGATTTCAAATAATATAATAGAGCAATAATTATCCAAATTACTTTGAATTGGCTAAAAACCAAATTATATATCAGTGGAATAAAATAGACAATAAAGAATGACAAGCAAATGAACTCCATAACACAGTTTTTGAACAAACCCAAGAACTAAAGATACTTGGGTAAGAATATTCTACAAGGGGGAGTGAATGAGGGGGGATTGTCTTTTTCTTCCATCTCCACTTCAGGTAACTGAAGATTAAGATATAATCACAGATGACAACTTGTTAATATGTTAATAAAATGATCCCTTTATAAAGTGTGAACATCAATTTTTGATTGAACTGAAAGAAACAACCATTTACTTGGCAAATATTGTTAGGGCACTTTAAAGTTGAGGGGCTAGATGTAAGGCAATCCAGAGGAATAGTGGTAGTATCATGTGGTAGTATCTCTGAGAGGAAAATAAAAGAACTATCTAGGGATAGAAGAGAGAACTAGCTCTAACAATCAAGAATTATTCAGCAAGGAAGGGTCCACCTGGCACTCCAGTTCAGCAATATATCCAGCAGAGATGCAGTGCCTAGGATGGGAGACATATGAGGACTGCAAATGAGAAAAAGGACATTGAGATCTAATAATATTAATGCAATGATTGGCCTTGACAATATACATCCCTAATTTTCTACCATCATAGTCTAAATTTTTGCTGACTCTCCATATAAATGTCATATGTATTTATGAGTGAATATATCACATGGATATGGAAATAATACTTTGCTCCTCTAATATCTCAGATAAATGTTTAATACATAGGAATCTAAAACAAACTTATAAAACTAAAACGTATTCTCTAATAGATAAATGGTCAAAGAACACGAATAGTGCTCAAAAAAGGGGTGTTGCAAATTATAAAGAGCCAAATGAAAGTATTGTAAATCACTTATCATAAGAGAAATACAAATCAAAGTGATTCATTCATTTCACTTCACACTAATAAAAGTTATAAATATGACAAATGGAGAGAATAATAAATGTTGGAAAGGTTGCAGAAGGGCAGGGAAACTAATGTATTATTGGTAGATCTATGGCTTGTGCCAACCACTCTGGAAAACAATTTGAAATGATGGAAATAAAATGAGAATAATGTTGATACTCTTATCACCCGAAGAGCTCATTGTTAGTCTTTTGCTTCAAGTAGGCTGATGACAAAAAATAGAGATCCAAAATATATAAAAATGTTTACAGTAAGATTTTTGTAGTAGAAAAGAAGTGATGAGAAAAGTCTGTTTTCCAAAATGGATTGAAGAATAGCTGAAAATGCTATGGTATATGAATGTAATGAAAGAGTTGAGCTAGAAGAAATAATGAATATGATGAATGTACAGAAATAATACAAGACATATATTATGTAAATATAGAGAGAACCACAAAAAAGTATGGTGACTACAAAATGTAAGAGGAAAGAATAATAATGACTCATAAGAATAAATCCTATGATACTGTAATGGCCAAGTTTAGTCTCAAAGAAAAGATATAAGAAATTACTCTCCCTGCTTCTTACATTACAGAGGTGGGTAACCAGGAATAGCCATCTCATCATTTAATGTCAGATAAGGTTCATGAGTTGGTTAATTTTGCCAATTTATTCTTTCCTCTCTTTTTTCTTTATTATTAGATAAAACTCTTCAGGAGGGGAAGAATGAGGGATATATTGAAAAGAGTAAGTGATACAAAGCCAAAAGATATCAATAAACAGTTTTTTAATGTTTTCCTTTCCTATGTTATAATTCTCACCCATTCCAAGCAAAGTTGCCCCAATATTTCATCATCTCCCCGCTAAGTTGCTTCTCTTTTTCTGAGAAACCATCTGAAAATGAGAATTATAAACATTAGAATGGCACGAAAAGTTGCCAATGAGCAGAACTGCAAAGATTATCTTCTATTTGTCGTCTACTTTCTTTTCTTTCATCTTATTGCTCTTAGTAACCCTCTCCTCCTCCAAAACTTCTAGACCTCTCCTTTACACAGTGTCTCTTTCCTATGTGCCCTTCCTGGACAGCAAGTTAAACTTAACCATGATGGACAAATATTCATTTATGATATATGAGATTTTAAAGCTGGTAGGACTTATCTAGTTGGGTTTCTTCCCTTTACAGTTTGGGAAGCTGAAGGTCAAAGAAGAGGGTACATGAACTTCCCATGATCATATAAGTAACAGAGATAGGGGTTGAACCCCAATTCTAAGACTGCAATTCCATTGCTCTTAACATTATATCATGTTCAAGATAGGCATCTAAAACCTGGGTATTGATGGCATTAACATTCTACCTGAACATTATTCATGGTACCATAACAGAAAAATAAAATCAGAAGAAAAATTGTCCAAGGAATTTTTTTCTGAGTGGGAAATACTTAGGAATCCTTAAGTAACCCCATGTAGTCTCTTAGATCTTGAGATACTTAAATGAAAAATTGGAGAAAATAGTAGAGGCCACATCTCTAAAATGGATGTGGGTAAAGTGACATGGTCACCTAAAGAACTCCAAGAGCACTGATGGCTTCTTTGATTTTGAAGGACAGACTCTTTGGTCTCTTGACCTCATTACCAGCATCTCCTAAAGCAAAGAAGCCATAAAAGGAAATTTGATTCCTGGAGCAGAGCTCTCTTGAATGCTTGTGGCATTCTACTCAAAATCAGAGAATCTCAGAGTCAGAAGGGACCTCAAATGTCCTCTAATCCCACCACCACCCCAGGAAAAAAGCACCATCTCCCTTGCCTACAATTTGTCTTCTTGCCTCCTCTTGAAAACTAGATGTTTGTTCTCATTCCACTTCTAACACTAACCATAGTTAGGTTAATTCACTCTTTGCCCTTCATTTTTCTCATCTATATTTTGGATATAATAAATCATCCTTTTTACCTCACAGGAGTGTGGTGAAGACCAAATGAGATAAAAGATAGCAAGGCACTTTGGTAAACTAAAGGGGTTGAACCCATATAAGAACTAAAGGTTATTTTCAGAAAAGGCCAGTAGGTGATATTTTTATAAAGTTTATGTAGCAAACAAAGATCCATTACCTCTTAAAAATGGAGACCCAAACATAAAGAAGAGATCATCGCCATGGTCCGCTCTGACTGAAGGTGGTTTCACATTTCTCCAAATGCTTGGCCGATGCTGAAATTCGTAAAGGTAGGTGGGTGCACCTGAATCTTAAAGGAAAGAAAGTAGTAGGAAAGTCTAGAGAATTTCATCATAGATGGAACTCCTGAGACTCCCTTTGGAAAGTTAGAAAAAAATAGATTTGTGTTCTGGGATGTTAAATCATTTTAAGTAATTTGAAAGCCTAGTCCCAGGGCACATAATATAATTGAAGAGTCAATAGAGGCATGCAGAATAATGGCTCATATTGAATAAAGTATGCTATTTCTTTTATTCTTTTTTAGTGTGATTGGGGTTCAGTGACTTGCCCAAGGTCACACAGCTAGTTTTTGTGTTAAGTGTCTGAGGCGGGATTTGAATTCAGCTGGTGTATTTGAATACAGATGGTGCTATATTCACTGTACCACTTAGCCTCCCCTAAAGTATGGAATTTCTAAAGTTGTGACTTATCCCAGAGAAATTCATTAAAGCCTGAGCCCTGCCTTAATGATAGAGAATCTTGCATTTGTCTGTGAGCACTGAGGCCATCTTTTTCAGACTTCTACATTCTGTGGAAATCTCCTTGATGTCATCTCAACACAATTATCTAGCCTGTGCTGCATAAAGGTAGGCTGAACTAATTGTTCATACATCAGGTGTAATTTAGGAAAGGTCATGTAACCTCCTCTTTGACTCTAAGCTTCCCAAATTGTAAAGGGAAGGGGCTCAACTAGATAAGCTCTACCAGCTATAAAATCTCATACAGTTATCCCTTACACATCATGGGGCTTAGCAGAATGGCTTCCACATGATCTAAAAAATCACCATACATTTTTTGACCTTCCCTTCTTAGAAGAGAAATCTGATTTTTTTTTCTTTTTCCTTTATGAGGCATTCATAGTACCTTACTGTAAAATATGGATTGATATTTTGCAATACTATCCATATTTATTTTTATTTTTTGTAGTTTTTAAACTTTCCTTTTTCTTTTCTTTCTTTTTTTTTTTGCAGATAGGAAGGCAAGGCAATTGGCTTTAAGTGACTTGCCCAATGTAAGTGTCAAGTATCTGAGGATGAATGTGAACTCAGGTTCTCCTGACTCCATGTCAGTACTCTATTCACTGCTCTACATAGGTGCCCCTTCTCAACTTTTCCTGTGTTATTTTTGGCTTCTGCAAAATTCCCCCAAATCCCATAATTTCTTATGCTAACCCATGATGGATATATCCAAACAACGTTGGTTAAACTTGTGATGTGGAAGAGATAACTGTATACCAAGTAGTCAGTATTTATCAATCATGGTTAAGGTTGGGATGCTTTTCAGAGGGCTCCTTGTCCCCAGCTGACCAATGTCCCTAATCTAGGTAAAGCAATGCCCCTTTCTTACAATCTGTTCCTATCTTCTCCATGATAAACTTCATGTCCTTGTACTACATATTTCCTCTAAGGAAATATGCAAGCATGGACTTGAATTCAAATCTTCAAATCCTCAAACTCCTTTTGTTATACAGGCAAGTGTTTGCAATGTCTCTGGGTTGTGTGTGTCCCAAGTAGCTATGGAGTAAGTTAATATCTTTGACTAAAGGATAAAAGGGATATACCATCCTGTATCACCACCCTCCTCCCTTGTATTCTTCAGAAACTTACCCCTGTAATGCTGAGCCAAAATGACAGTTGGGATTGCAAATGCCAAGTCTCCTAGCATGTCCAGAAAAAGTTTTTTCTTTTCTACAGGATCATCTGTTTTTCCAAGATACTCCTGAGTTGCCACAGAAGTAAGATTTTTGGGGATTTCCTGGAAAGGTCAATGAAGTAAGGAGTGAAACATTATTAAGAACACATTCATTCATTTTGATCATTTACCCATCTTTTCATCTCTCCATTGAGTTGATTTCTTACTTAAAGTTGCTACAACTCATCTTTCACAACATTGCAAATGCATTATAAATAAATCCATTCATAATGTTATGAAATTCTGCCACAAATTGTTCAAGCCTATAACTTATTTATAACATTGATTATTATGTTAATTTAACCTGAAATATCTCAAAATTTGTTTTTTGTGGAATATGTTATCGTCATTTGGAGGAAGAAAACTGTTTTAAGGACTCTTACTTTTCGCCGGTTTCTTGTGCTAGACATTTATCAGAACAAAAAGATAAAGAAGACAGGTTTCCTACTGCATGACATGGTAGACAGGGAGCTGGACTTGGGATCACTGTCCTTGTGACCCTGGATAAGTCACTTGATGTCTTCATGCTAAAGGGTCTTCTCTAAAACTATAAGTTGCTGAGAAATTGCAAACATGAATTGATAGAAGAATTTTTCTCATAAGGAATTATTAATAAAATCACAGTTCAAGTCCTACCCTCATCTTCCCCTGCTAAGAATCTATATTCTAAGATGGAGTTAGAACAGCAACATATAAGTAGAACTTAAAGTTTATTTGGATAAATGAGTAAATCAGATATAAACAACATACTATTGCACTGCTTCCAAGATGGGCAAGAATATTTCTATACTAAGTGAAGAGGTTGGTTAGAGAAGATATGATGAATTCACCATTATTTCACTGGTTGTCCCTTACAGGTGAGAAGACCACACCTCTTTTTTCTACACAGGTAATAAATTTAGTTTTTAAAGATTATGTCTTAAAATATTTTGCCCTATGACACCTATGATTCTAGAATATTTAGCTGTCAAAATTTGCTTTAAAAATACAAAACATCACAAATGTTTCAGTTTTCTAACCTAAAGGGCCATCACTCAGTTAAAATCCTTTGAGTACTTGGTGTCTGCCCTGAAATGGAAAGAATATTTATGCTGTGGAAATTGCACTGAAATGGGCACCAAGAGAATGGGGTTGAAGACCCAGCTCTATCATAGGCTAGATGTGTGACTTTTGGGAAACTACTTCTCTCCTCTTGGCCTCAGATTGCCCATCTATCAAATGGGGAACTTTCTGCTCTATGGACTTTGAGGTTTCTTAAGTTCTGAGATTTTAAGTTCTGATTTTTTTTTAACTTGGGTCATCTATGTTTTAAATTCCTCCCAGATCCGATAATTTATGTCTCTAAAATCCTTACAACAAGTGGATAGGAGGCCCATAATATTGCTGTTGCTGTCTCTTGGTCCAATCCATCCTTTGATAGAGGATATCCCATTGTCTGAGAAAAACAAAAGAAACAAAAATTTTATGATATATTAGTGGCTAATGAGAGAAATTAAAACTTTCTATGTGATACAAATGAGGAAAAACGATTTTATGTTATCTTCAAATTTGAAGTAAAGTTCTCTGATGAATATGGTAAGTTCAATGGATTAACATGGTTCAATAGATGTCCCAGGAAACCACACAAGTAAAAAGATGAGAAAAATAGCAGTTTTTCAACTCTTGAAAGCAGCATTTACACCATTTCTTCCAGGAAGACAGAATTCAGATTCCCCTGGTGCCTGGAGGGTTGGCCAATGGACAGCTTCTAGTTTCCTAATATAGCAATAAACTTGAAGGGGAGCTAACTGATTCTAGAACCACATTCAATTAGGTTTTTGGATGTCATTTTTTGAGTGCAGATCCCACGACTAGAGGTAACCTTGAATCATTTATATATGAATAGCTTCCATTTAAATCCCAGAAAATTCAAGTTCACAGAAGAGAATCAAATGATACACAAATATGAAAGCTAGTGACAAAACAAGGATTCAAATCTATGTCTACAGATCTTAAATTTGATGCTCTTCCCACAGTAACATATTGTTTCCACATTGAGGTAGATAAATATGCTCAAGTACAAGATTTCATATAAAAATTTTCCATTTTAATCAGAAGGAATCTCTAGGGAGAACAAGGACATTATATGTTTTATGGTTCTAGGGTAGAATACAAAATGGAAGAAGACCTGGATGCTAATCCCTGTCCTGACATACACACAATGCACCAGCCTGAAACAGCCTCTTTTCTTTTATGGTCCTTGGTTTCCTCCTCTGGGAAATGAGAGATTTGAACTCTATGCCTTCCAACTCCAATGTTCTATGATTCTTTGAGTAGGAGAGTGCTAAACACCAGTTTTCACCTCTACAACAACTTAACAAGTGCCTGAAACAACCCCTAAACAATGGAGTCCTGTGCTCAGGTGGAGAAGCATAGGGCTGTTAACTCAGAATCAGCAGCAAAGGAGGCCCAATACACTGAACGAAACCTTTTCTCCTTAAACAAGTTGGGAATTTTTGGTCCTGGAGAGAAAAGGAGAAGAATACAGGATTCCAGAAGAAACACAATGCTCTTACAGTTGGAAGAAGCCAGCCAAATTCATCAGTGGTGATACCCATCATGAAGGATATGTCAGCAGATTGCTTTTCTTCCAGGAGCTCTTTAGGACTTTTGGGGAAAAATACTCCATCCACAACAGTAGGTATGAACACATATTTCTGGAAGAAAAGTAAAGAAAGTAATATAGCTGGGGTATTTTTACTGCAAACCAGAATGAATTCATTTTTATGTCAGTTCTATATAGCTTATGCAGGGACACCATCTCCTTATTCTTTGGTAATGTCAGCAGGGAAATGGACCTGAAACATTGCTCTGGGTATGTGAATTGCAAGGACAGTTGTGGCATTATCTTTATCCCACCATTGAATTTCTGTTTTTGAACCAATTATTTTTGGCAGTTCTAAAGGTTAGAACTTCACAGAAAAAAAATTGAATTTTTTATGATCAAATATATAGAAAAACATCACTATACAAAAATAAGTTCATTGTAAAGAATTATCCTGGGGAGAAATTATTGGAAGGAATATGTTATTTCCTCATCTTTAGAGGCCAAGCTTTAGTGCCACTTTCTCAAGTAGTCTTCTCTAGGTTATTCGAACATGATGTAGATTTCTTCCTTTTTAAAAATTACTTTGCTTTTATTTTATAGTGAAAAAATAGAACATGGAACCAGAAAATCAAAGTTTGATCCATGGCTCTAATATTGCTAACCAAATGATTGGACAAATCTCTTACTATCTATAAATCTTAAATTCTTCATTTGTCAGATGGGATGGTCCTTTTAATATGTACCTCACAGAATTATGAAGCAATCAAATAGAACTGTGAGCTTGTGATATAATGTACCCATAAAAATATATGAATTATACACATATGTATGTAAATCTGTATAGAAATAAATACGTATGGCATACTTGTGGATATAAATACATATATGTAAATATACACATATAGAAAAACACATTGCTTTATTAATTTTAATATACAAATGTGTGTATGCATAGATGTTTATGTTTATACACACATATATACTTGCATACATATATGTTTGTATACATACATATACACGCAAGGATAACCATACACAGATATGCACACATACCATCTTAGATTCAATTGACTAGTGTAATGGAAATGGAAATTTGTAGATCTTCCCTGCCCCTTAATAGACCTACAGGGGAGTTTAAGATCTCCCCTGCTGTGAAGGTAAATTTTGCCCCCTGATATGCTGAATGTAGTCACATAGAACCTGTGGTGGAAGGAGTTTGCTGAGGAGAAGCAGAGCTCACAGAGAAGCTGGTAGAGAGCAAGTCTGACAGTTGGGGACAGTTGCAGACAGTTGGGGATAGAGGACGAATTCAGGCAAAAGAGATAATTTTGTGAATAAATATTGAATTATTCAAATAAATCCTTCATCTTTATCCTCTATCTGAAGAGTCTGACATATTCTGTGAGAGAACGTCATGCAATAGTTATGGTCTCTATCATGATCGTGTGAACTGTAAATATTGCATTAGCACTACAACTAATTAGCACTCGTTGTGTTTTGCTTATTTGGCTTTTTTATCCTATCCCAGAATTTCAAAATCTTATAGTGAGAATCATGAGAGCTCAGAGGCTGGCTTTTCTAACCTAAACCTGAACTGGAATTCTTCCATAATGTACTTTCTCAGGCAGCTTATTGTGTTTTTAAATAGTTCTAAATTATTACAAAGTTTTCTTTTATGCCAAGTCTCTGCAACTTCTAACCTTTGTTAATGGAGGTGATCTATAGAGTCAAACTGAAAAATATCAAATTGCTTTACAATGTGACAACTCTTCAATTACCTCAACACAGTTACTATATCTTTCCTCTGTCTTCCCTTCTCCAGGCTAAACACACCTCATTCCTTAATCTCATCCTCTTATGGCATAAATTAGAGGGCCATCACCCTTAATGGTTTGGTATCAGACAGGCAAGACATCTGCATTGGAATGTTTCAGGGACCCATGCTTGGTTGTGTGCTATTTAAGTTTTTTTCACTGATTTTGATAAAGTCATATATTATATGAATGTCAAATCTGCAAATGATCCAAAGACAGAAGGGGAAACAAACACACTGAAAGATAGTTAGGATTCAAAAATATCTTTAAAGAGTATTGTGCTGAATTTGGCAAATTCAAATCGTGGGAATAAATGTTAAGTCTTACACCTGAGTTCAAAAATAAACTTCTTTAAGGAAAATATGGGGAAGATATGGTTAGATACCAATTTGTCTGAAGAAGTTTTGGAGATTTTTTTACAAAGGCAATATGAGACAGCGATGGGAGATAGAAGGCAAAAGAAGCTAATGTTATCTTAGGTTACATTAAGAAAGACATGTGTTCCAGGAATAAGATCATATTCCCACTTCACTTTGTCCTCATCAGACAACACGCCAAGTATTTCATTCTGTTATAAATACCATAATTTAAAAAGAACATTAAGTTGGAGGGCATGCAGAAGAGTGGAGTCAAGATGGTAAGGAGATTGAGATCAATGACTTATAAAGATTTATTGAAGATACTGCAGAACACACAATTTGGGGAGAAGGATAAACTAATGACAACCACATTCAAGAATGTGAAAGACTGTCAGGTAGAAGATTCGAACTTGTTCCAGAAGGTGAAATCAGGAGCAAGCAGTTGAAGTTGAAGTTGCAAAAACATCTTTTAGGTTTCGTGTCAGGAAAAAAAAAACCTCTTAATTTAAGCTGTCCAAAATGGGAATGTGTGCAGCCAAGTGGGGCAGTGGATATAGCTCAAGACAAGGACACAGACTTGAACTGGTCTGAAACAACTGAGCAGCAACAATAGCAACAACAAAAATGGGACTGGATTTCCTTGAATGGTAATGATTTACCTCCTACTGGAGGTCCACAATAAGAGCTTGAATGGTAACTCATCAGGTATGTTGTAGCAGGGAGTTCTTTTGGCTATGAATTGACCTAGGTGAGTGCTAATAAGGGTCCCTCCAATGCTTAAATTCTATGATTCCATGAATCTATGAATAAAATTGTCCATGGTAAAAGTATAACACATTCTCATTTTTAAATAACATAGACATCTATTACCTCACTGAGTTCTGTCAATCTCATGAAGTAGTCAGTGAAAGGAATATTATACTATATACAAAAACAAAAACAAAAAACAATATATACAGAAAAGAAAACTGAGATTAGAACTAGAAGGGACTTTGGAAAAACTTAGTCCAATTCTCTCATTCAACTAACCTTCTATTTCATGGACATTTTAATAATTATATGATAGTGATAGGTGGATTCTAAAGCTGGAACCCAAACAGACCTGTCCTTAAGAAGTTTTCATGTGGGGGGCAGAGCAAAGATGGCAGAGTAGAAACAGTATTTCCAAGGTGCTCTCCCACCAGACCACTTCCAATCCATGTAAAAGGGAACTCTGAACAACTCTTGGAGGCCCAGCACCCACAGAATGACACAGAGAAGTTGACCTCCCGCTGAGAACAGCCCAGCAGCCCTGCAGGGAGTGCCAGCACTGCGCTCTGGGAGGCAACAGCCCAGCTCTCGGGAAGCAGAGCCCAGGTCCATGTGAGCCACTTTATGAGAAATCAAGATGCTGTTAAACATATCCATACAAATGAAAGAATAGAAAGCAATGTGAAATATCTCATGGGAAAAACCACTGACCTGGAAAATAGATCCAGGAGAGATAATTTAAAAATTATTGGACTACCTGAAAGCCATGATCAAAGAAAGAACCTAGAAATAAACCTTCAAGAAATTCTCAAGGAAAATTGCCCTGATGTTTTAGACCCAGAGGGCTAAATAGAGGTTGAAAGAATCCACAGATCACCTCCTGAAAAAGATCCCAGAAAGAAAACTCCCAGGAGTATTATAGCCAGGTTCCAGAATCCCCAGGTCAAGGAGAAAATACTACAAGGAGCCAGGAAGAAACAATTTCAATATTGTGGAAACATAGTCAGAATAGCACAGGATCTGGCAGCTTCTACACTGAGGGATTGAAGGGCATGGAATGATATTCCAGAGGGTAAAAGAGCTGGGATTGAAGCCACAGTCACCTACCCAGCAAAACTGAGTATTTTTTTTCAGGGGGAAATATGGTCATTCAGTGGAATAGAGGACTTTCAAGCATTCTTGAGGAAAAAACCATAGTTGAATAGAAAATTTGACATCCAGACACAAGAAGCAAGAGACGCCTGAGAAGGTAATCAGGGAAAAGAAATCAAAAGGAACTTATGAAAGCTGAACTATTTACATTCCTACATGGAAAAACAAAAACTGTGACTGATGAAACATTTCTCAGTATGGATATAATGGAATAAGGGTATATGGGCATATGAATAAATATGTGAATGTGTGTATATATGTTTACAGTTATACATGGATAGAGGGCACAGGTTGAATTTGATGGGAAGGGATGATACTTAAGGGGTGAAGTTATGAGGTGAGTGAGAAAAGTGGCAAGAGGAGATGGGGAGAGACAGGGTAGGGTAAACTATCTCATGTAGAAGAAGCAAGGCGAAGTGGCTGCAGGGGAGGGGAAGAACAGGAAGGCAAAAAGGCAAAACCATATTCTCATTGAATCTGGCTCAAGGAAAGAATGACATACAGGGAGGTTGGAAGTACCCACTATAGAAGAAGGACAGGATCAAAGTAGGGAATGGACCAGGTCAGGGATGGGATGGGTGGGAGGGACTTATAAGCAACCTTTTACAATATATCTACTATGGTAATGTTTTGCATAGCTATACATGTACAACACAAACTGAATTGCTTATCTTCCCAGAGAGAATGGGTGACAAGGGAGGAAGGGAAGGGATCTGAAATTCGAGGTTTTAAAATTAAATGTTTCACACACACACACACACACACACACACACACACACACACACACACACATATATATATATATACACATATACTATTATTAATACTATGTTGCATGTAATTGGGAGATAAGATGTGCAGGCATTGGGGCACAGAGACTCACCTCGCCCTAATGGTAAAGTCGAAGGGGGTATGGGATAAGATATTGGAGAGAGCAGATTGGATGAGGGGATATCTTGTGGGATTGCTATTCTGGGGTGGTGGGTAGGGGAAAAATGGAGAAAAATTGTAACTCAAAATCTGGCTGAAATGAATGATGTAAACTAGAAATTAATAAAGCATTTGTTAAAAAAAGTTTTCGTGTTCATGTATAGGGTAAGAAATTCTACATCACATTCCTTTACAGATGAGGAAATTGAGGCTCTAAGGGAAAAGTGGAAAAGCCTAGTCATATAGACTAATCCCAGTTCTCCTGATTTCTAATCAGAAAGGAAACTTTCCTTTATAGCATATTCTTACAAATGCAAACTAGATTGTAAAGGTACACAATCAATGGAATATGGTAACTGAAGCAAGAAAAAAGGAAATATTTACATTATGTACAAACTAGTGTTTGAGTACCGTCCTGGGGCAAAGAGGTAGAAAGATTCAGAAGGTCATACATAGAGATAGTGGGGTTGAATGGAATTTATCATAATATCTCTTCTGCTTAGTTCAAGAGAACTTCTTTAACTAAGTGTAATTTTAGGATAATATTGAAGAAAATATGGAGTCTAACACTAACTTGCCTAAGAGGACAGATAACTATAAAGTAGAAATGATGAGAGAAGTAAGACTAGGGAATACTTATTACTGCTGAAATGAGTCAATAAGACTTATAATCTAAAATGGCCAGTAAATCCCAGATATTTTCCACTTAAAAATTAGCCCAAATAAATCTATTTCTTGCAATTATAGTTGTTTTCATGGGTTATACAATGAGTGGTAAAGGTTGATAAGAATATCCTTAATTGGGGCAGCTAGGTGGCGCAGTGAGTAGAGCGTTGGCCCAGTGAGTAGAGTGCTGGCCCTGGAGTCAGAAGGACCTGAGTTCAGATCCGGCCTCAGACACAACACACACACAAACAAAAACCTAGCCATGTGACCTTGGGCAAGTTACTTAACCCCAATTGCCCTCCAATAAAAAAAAAAAAAAAAAGAATATCCTTAATTGCCTGGAGACTTGGTCTCATCTCTGAGAGTATGTAGGGCATTGGTGATTCACCTAAAAAGTTTCTTGTATAGAAAGCTATGTTTTTTTTTTTTTATTTCAAATTGCCTGACATGAATAAAATAAATACTTCTGGCATCCTCATCTATAGAACCATTTTGACAGATATTTTAGAATGGTAGGGAATAACTTATATAAAATGTTACTAGGGGAAATTAATGTGGTATCTGTGAATTTAGGTTGTTTTTTTATATTTTAATAACTGTCTTTCAATAATGAATTTCCCTTATGATATTATGTAATTTTTATTCAATAATTTTAAAACATTAAAACCCTTTCTAACAGCTAAAGGAGGCCATCACACACACATATACATACATATACACACATCACATCTCATCAAGAATCCTTGGTTTTGGGGAGGCTAGGTAGCATAGTGAATATAGCACTGGCCCTGGAGTCAGGAGGACCTGAGTTCAAACGGGACCTCAGACATGTAGCACTTACTAATTCTGTGACTTTGGGCAAGTCACTTAATCCTAACTGCCCTGCCCTTCCCCCTACAAAAGAAAAAATAGAATCCTTGGTCTAGAAGCTCCTCTGAACATGAAAAAGTCAGTCCTAGATTCCTGAACAGGAATCTTCATGTGACCTGAGAGTATGATAAAGTTCTATTAAAGGATATGGAATTGCTTTATTCATTTCAGAGATGATTGCTTTTTCTGTATTTAATTAGAATTTATCAGCTTGGGGGGCGGAGCCAAGATGGCGGAGTAGAAACAGCTCGTCCAAGCCTCTCTGCCCCCAGATTCCCCACAAACTATGTAAAAAAGGACTCTGAACAACTTCTGGAGCCCCAGCACAACACACAGAAGCTAACCTCCCGCTGAGGACAGCCCAGCAGCCCTGCAAGAAGGACCAGCACAGAGGTCTGGGACCTGCAGCTTTGTACAATATATCTACCATGATAATGTTTTGCATAGCTAGACATGTACTTATCTCCCAAGAAGGAATGGGTGACAAGGGAGGAAGGAAATGGATCTGAAATTCGAGGTCTTAAGATTAAATGTTTCAAATATATATATAAATACTATTATTAATACTCTTTTGCCTATAATTGGGAGATAAGATATGCAGGCATTGGGACACAAAGATTCATCTTCCTCTAATGGAAAATTCGATGGGGGTATGGGAGAAGGTATGGGAGAGAGCAGATTGGAGGAATCGATATCTTGTGGGACTGCTATTCAGGGAGGTTGGGTAGGGGAATAATGGGGGGGAAATGATTGTAACTCAAAATCTGGCGGAAATGAATGATGTAAAACAGAAGTTAATAAAGCATTTGTTTTAAAAAAAAGAATTTATCAGCTTGAATGCTACTACTTATCACAATGCTTCTCACATAGTAGATGCTTATAAAATGTTTATTAACTAATTGATTGACTAACTGAAAGGAACTAAGAGTTAAAATTAAAATTTTTTAAATGATTTACCTCTGTGGGATCTCCTGTGAAATCCAACTGGTATAATTTCTGTGAAAGCAAAAAAAAAGCAGAATGGATGAGAGAGATTTCCCTGAAAAAGCTGATCTTGCTAATTTGCTTGACAGATTCATTCTCACAGTGTTCTTAAAAAGGTGCTCATGTAAGAAATGCACAAAATTTCTGATTTCCCATACCTCCTGGGAGAGTCAAGCTATGAGAGGCACAAAGAGAATAATAAGGCCTCTAGGAAATCATCCTTGTAACCGCTATCTCAAATGTTTCTCCCTCTTCCTTACCCCTAACACATCACAGGCCTTTGGAAGAAAATACAGATGAGGTAACCTATTGTAGAAATGAGTGGTGGAATTCTTTTCGGAATTTGTCGAATAAGTCTAATTTTTCATAGCCTATCACTACCTCATACAACACTTGTCCTCCCTTCTAAGAGAGAAAGTGAAGAAAAAGGACAGCATTATCTAATTAATTAGCCTAAAATAAAAATTGCAAACTATGCCAATGTTGCTAAAACTCATGCAGCAGGAGTCCCATTATTTCATTTTGAACATTCCTGACCCTTGTCCTCTGCAACTCTACAGTTTCTGTATTCTTCCAAGACCCCTCAGTTGTTGCTGATAAACTGGAACCACATTGTGAAGCAGAGAACTGTGGCAAATATACTAGTTTTTCTAGGCCCAACAAACAGTTTTGTCTTCATTTGTCTGAATTTTCATCTCAATGTGGTTGGGGCTTAAGTAGATCTAAATGACCATCCCAAGGCTGCATTTTACTCATGTGTGGAAACAATCTTAGTCCAGAGTCATCTTGACATCATGGAGATAACAGAACTTTCATTTGGCGAATATCCTTGTCTTTAGGGAGGGTCATAAGACCTCTGGATCTGTTTAGGTACAAGATATACAGACCACTCTACTTATGCCTTAGACTTCTTTAAAAGAACAGATTCTCTAAGATACTTGAATTGAGGGAGTAGGAACCTCAAAATGTCTTTTTGGCCTAGACTCATATTCAGACATGTGAGCATCAGAAGTAAAACCCAGAAATCCATTTCCCAGATTATGACTTAGGTGATAGTCAAGTCAACTAGGGTCTGTAGGAGGGACCTTTGTGGAAAATGGAACTAAACCTACATTAGGATAAGCAAGATTTTTTTCACGCTGTGCCAAAATATGACACTGTATAGTGCTTTGAATCATTATCAAAGAAACAACAAAATCTACCATGGAGTTAGCAAAAATAGAAGGCTTCCAGATGATATACTAGTTCTACCATGGGAGGTGAATTCTTTTCTGGCCTTATCAAACATGACATCTACTCCAAACAAAGCATCTATGACTCTGCCAAAAAAAAAAAGATTAACACCCCAACCCCCCAAAACTGGCAATTTACCAGAAATCAGAACATTTGGCCAACAGAAAACATTCATGCTGCATGTAGGAACTTTAGAGGCCAAAGTGACCATACACAATGAAGGGTGTTGAAGGTGCTAGAGGTAAGTACTCTAAGATCACCTACCATCTCCTCAGTTATGTTCAGGATCTCTTCCTCTGTCTTCTGCCTCATACACTGAACCAGGATGGCTGACGTGGTTGTCTTACATCCAGCAATAGCTGCAATTTTCTGCAACAAAATGTAATAGAGAACACTTTTTTCCTGTGAGCCAATGGAGTAGAATATCTTTATCCAAACTACTATGTACTTGGATGTGTGACAACATGGTATAGAGAAGTAAGAATCTGAAGTCAGAGGACTTGGCTTCAAATCCTGGTGTGAAATCCTTGCTCCCTATGTGATATGAGTAAGTCTCTTCCTCACTCAGGGCTTTCATTCTGAAGTAAAATGAAGTGCTTAAAACACATGACTTCTAATGTCCCTTCCAGGTTTCACCTTTTATTGTTGTTCTTTGTTCTCAAAGAGGACCAAAATGACATAATGTGTTAGTAAAGCTACAGTTCATCCAATTTTGGCTGATCAGACCAATATGAGCTCAGAATGCTCTACCACAGGTCAGGAATAAATACGCCATATGATATTGAGGGGGATTCTCTAAATTTTTTTCATCTTGCTCCAGTTTTGATCACTTGAATTATATGAAATCATTCAAGCATTTGGAATGGCATATAATGTAAAGACCTACCTCAGTGATTGGTTTGACATTGTAACTGAACAGAGCTTTTACAAGGATATTTCCACTCTGGAAAATAGCTCGGTGGAAGAGATTCTTGGTCAAAGGAGAGAGAACCTGAGCGAATAATGATGGAAATAAAATTACAATTAAAGAGCAAAACTGGAAACCACAATTTTATTCTAGGGATGGAAATTTAGAGGATGCTTACATACCATATCTACAATCACTAGAACTTAAAAAAAAAAACTTTGACCTTAGCAATTAGTTACTAAAGTAATTAGTTAAAATAGAGACAGAGGGCCTGGTATAGTGTATGCAGGGCCAGACTTAGAGTTGGGAAATCTGGATTCAAGTTTTTCGCTTGACACCCACTGGCTATGTGACCTTGGACAAATGACTTAATTTTTCAGTGCTATCAGGGAGTTCTCTAAGACTATACATTGAAGAAAAATTTAAGTATTTACTTTTTTTTTCTTATCAGGAGTTCCCATTATTAATGAAATTATAGGATTGAGCTCTGCCTAGAATAAACCTAAAACACAACAAAAATTATAAACCAGCAGAGGGCACAGTCTTCCCCTTGACTCTCACACTCCATTTTAGCTCTGCCATGCTCTGCTCCACTGGGTGGAGGCTCTCTTACAAGTAGCTTTTGACTCATCTGTATTCATTTTGTTTCCTTGAAGTAAAACAGAAACTTTTTGAAGGCAGGGCCTGTCTTTTTATCTTGGTATCCCACAGCTTGGCACATTGTCATGTATATAATCTAAATTTAATAAATGCTTGTAGCATGAAGGCATAAGTGTGCCAGGATCTTTCCCTCTAGAGTTTTTTTGTTTGTTTGTTTGTTTGTTTTTGTTTTTTGTTGCCAGGGTCTTCTTCCATTTCCTCCAGTTTCTCATAAAATGCTGATTTAAAGACAAGTTTTATGTTACGTGTCCTAGATGACAAAATGGATCTTTTAAGCATGGTTCAGGAGGCCTGGTTAGATGGGTCAAAGCAAGAGTGCATATGCTCAGAAAATATCTTGGGATAATCACCTTACTGGACTGGCATGATAATAAACAAATTAAAGATTTCTTCTTACACCTTGGAAAGTGATATTTCCAATGTCAATTATGTATAAATCTGTGAATTTATTTTCTCAATGAAGATTCCTAAAAGAAAAAGCTATTAACCTTAGAATGAGTTACCTGAGTCAAAAATGTGGAGCAGGCTGGTTTATAAAAAATCCTTGGCAAAATTATGAAGTTAATTTTTTCCCCCAAGATACCCTGTTTATTCCCTTTCTCCCAACTCATTGATTTCCATGTTTTTTCTTCTAAAATCTGGTTTTCTCAGGACTTCTCCTCTTCTCCCTATCAAGATCTGTTCTTAGGAAAACTCATGATAAATATATTCACATGGAGAGGTCAGTTGCCAACCAGATTTAATATGCTTCCCTTCCAAGGGAAATTTGGATTATAAGTGGGGAACCACCTTTAAGGCAATGGAATTCTGTACTAGAAATTCTGTAGAAGGGGTCATTTATTGAAAAGGAAATCTCTGGGGAGGTATTGTCTGGCTCCTATAAGTTAAGACCAGCCCTAGCTCTATACTTTAGTGGTGTCAAGTAAAATATGATCAAGAGTGTGCTCACTTCATAAAGTTTATTTGGACAATTTTACGGAAAATTATGGAGATTTTCATGATACTCTGAAGTACTTGGTTTACATGAAAAGAACACTGGATTTGAAATCTAGACACATGGCTTGAGTTCCAGCTCATATACTTCATAACAGTGAGATTAAAGCCACTACATCTATTTGAGCCTCAGTTTTCTCATCTTTCAAATATGAGCAGTAATGTGTGTATTACTTACTTTATATCGTATCTATGAGGAAAAGGATTTTAAAGTACTATGTAAAAATAATTCTTGCTAGTGTTTTTATGAGATGCCATTTAAAAAAATTAGTATATTCTCTACCCCCACAGATCTTTATTATTGGCTGTCTAAAATCAGTCTTGGGCTGTGACCAGCTCTGTATTATTCAAATGTATGTCTTTTTTTGTTCTTTTACTTTAAAAATGATTTATTAATTTCTGGTTTACATCATTCATTTCTGCCAGATTTTGAGTTACAATTTTCCCCATTTTTCCGCTACCCACCACCCCAAAATAGCAGTCCCACAAGATATCCCCTCATCCAATCTGCTCTCTCCCATATCTTCTTCCTCACCCCCTTCGACTTTGCCATTAGAGCAAGGTGAATCTCTGTGCCCCAATGCCTGCACATCTTATCTCCCAATTACATGCAAGATAGTATTAATATTAGTATTTATATACATTTGAAACACTTAATATTAAAATTTTGAATTTCAGATTCATTCCCTTCCTCCCTTGTCACCCACTCCCTCTGGGAAGATAAGCAATTCAGTATGTGTTGTACATGTATAGCTATGCAAAACATTACCATAGTAGATATATTGTAAAAGACTGTTTATATTTCCCTCCCACCCATCCAACCCCCTACCTGGTCCTTTCCCTACTTAGATCCTGTCCCTCTTTGAAAGTAGGTATTTCCAACCTCCCTTCCCCCCAGAATGCCCTCCCCTGCATCATCCCCTCTCTCATCCCCTTTCCCCCTACTCTCCTGCAGTGTGAGATATTCCATTTAGTATGTATGTCATTCTCTCCCTGAACCAAATTCAATGAGAATATGGTTTTGACTTTTTGTGTTCCTGTTCTTCCCCTCCCCTGCAGTCACTTCTGCTTCCTTCTTCTACATGAGATAGTTTACCCTACCCTGTCTCTCCCCATCTCCTCTTGCCACTTTCCTCTCTCACCTCTTAACTTCACCCCTTAAGTATCATCCCTTCCCAACAAATTCAACCTGTGCCCTCTATCCATGTATACCTGTAAACATATATACATACATTCACATATGTATTCATATGCCCATATAACCTTCTTCCATTATTTTCATAACGAGGAAGGTTTAATCAGTCACAGTTATTGTTTTTCCATGTAGCAATATAAATAGTTCAACTTTGATAAGTTCCTTTTGATTTCATTTCCTTGATTTCCTTCTTAAGCATCTCTTGATTCTTGTGTCTGAATATCAAATTTTCTATTCAACTCTGGTTTTTTCCTCAAGAATGCTTGGAAGTCCTCTATTCCATTGAATGACCATATTTTCCCCTGAAACAAGATACTCAATTTTGCTGGGGAGGTGATTCTTGGTTTTAATCCCAGCTCTTTTGACCTCTGGAATATCATATTCCATGCCCTTCAGTCCCTCAGTGTAGAAGCTGCCAGGTCCTGGCCTATTCTGATTGTGTTTCCACAATATTAAAATTGTTTCTCCCTGGCTGCTTGTAGTATTTTCTCCATGATCTGGGAATTCTGGAACCTGGCTATAATATTCCTAGGAGTTTTCTTTTTGGGATCTTTTTCAGGAGGTGATTTGTGGATTCTTTCAACCTCTATTTTGCCCTCTGGTTCTAAAACATCAGGGCAATTTTCCTTGAGAATTTCTTGAAGGATGATTTCTAGGTTCTTTCTTTGATCATGGCTTTCAGATAGTCCAATAATTTTTAAATTGTCTCTCCTGGATCTATTTTCCAGGTCAGTGGTTTTTTCCATGACATATTTCACCTTGCCTTCTATTCTTTAATTTGTTCGGATCTGTTTAACAGCATCTTGACTTCTCATAAAGTCAATAGCTTCCATTTGCTCCAGTCTAACTCTGAAGGAATGAATCTCCTCAGTGAGCTCCCAGAGCACTGTGCTGTCGGTTCCCAGCGAACTGTGCTACCTGCTCTCAGAGCACTGCACTGGTTGTTCCCTGCAGGGCTACTGGGAGGTCTTCAGCAGGAGGTTAGCTTCTCTCTTTCGTTCTGTGGGTGCTGGAGCTCCACAAGTTGTTCAGAGTCCACTTTTTACATAGTTTGGAAGGTGTGTGTGGTGGGGGGGAGGACTTTGCAAGTGCTATTTTTACTCTGACATCTTGGTTCCGCCCCCAAAGATATATGTCTTGAATCACATATAGTTATTATATTAGTATGTTGTAGTGTATAGTATGTAGGAACAGTATGCTATTGCAAGACCCAAATCCTCTTATACCAGAAATCTCTGTGTTGCTTTGCCTCCCACCCTGATCTCAGAAATGTTGGCAGCACCCTTGGAATCAAAATATGGCACTCTGAAATCTCACCAATGCTGAAACACTAAATCCTCCTGATGCTTCACCAAAGATGGTCACCAAGCTCGGGTCTCCTCCAAAGTTGGCAATATTCTCCTGAACCCAGTGGAGTGCTGCCACTTGGTCTAAACAACCCCAGTTCCCTGAAGCATATTCATCTCCAGTGCTGCAAGAGAGAGGAGAGAAGATGAATAGATAAACAAATGGATGTATGGATGAATTGATATCAATTGATACCCTTGGCTACATATGGCCAACTAAAAAGTGGCACTGGCATTGACATTAATTGTATGACCATAGTGCAACTGGCACAAACTTATCACAGACCCTGTGACCTCAAGAAGATTACATGATAGAAGCAGTAAAATAGGCCTACATTTATACCATGTTCTAGGAAAGTAAATGCAGCAAATAGAAATATTCTCTGTCTGGGTGAGTTCACTATATTCATGCTTTTCAAAAATCAGTTTCCATAAGAATCAGTCAGAAATTTCGGAGATGGGGAGTACCAAGCATAGGGCAGTAGTGCCAACAGTAGGCTCACATTTCTTGTTTTAGTGCCATTTGAATTCCTAGACTCCAGATCTTACCTAAAGAATCCAAAGATTCCCAAGCGGTATTGAATGGCCACCACCACCACATTCCCCAGGGTTGAGAGGGCCAATCCATCATAGGTTGAAGCCCCACCCATCTTTAACCCTCCTCCATAGATCCATACCATCACCTGGGAAATGAGGAGGAAAATTATTTTGATCAAAGAGCACAAATTTGAAAGAACACCAGAAAGTGAATGTCTAAACTTCCCAGATCATATGATCTATATGGCCCTTTTTTGAGGGAAGATGTATAATATAGTTGATAAGATCTTGTAATAAGAACCAAGGGACTGATATTCCAGGCCTGACTCTACCACTAGCTTGCTTTTTGATCCAAGGAAAATTGTTTCCCTTTTCTATATGCTAATGTATCCATTGGTACAAAGATTGTGATTCTTTAACTTGCTTTTCCCTCTCACATTCTGATCAAATGATACTTCATGGAAATGCTTTTTCGTGTATGCATACATGCATTCATTTAATAAATGGAAGAATATTAATGAAGGTACCTTGCAAATATGAGGCAATCAACAGATATTTATTAAGTATATACTATATATCAGACACAATGCCTTGTTGTGGGGAAACAAGGACAAAAACAGTTTCTAAGTTTAAGATGCTCACATTCTCAAAAGCAAGATTGCACATGTAATAGGTGTAAGCAGGGATATATACAAATGTGTATAAAAAAGACTGAAGGTAATTATTTTGGTAGGGAGCTATAAACTGGGGGATCAAGAATTACCTGAAATTGGAGGGGATAGCATTTGAATGGAGCTCTGAAAGGAACTAGGGATTCTAAGAGGTAAAGATGGGGAAGGAATGTATTTCAGGCATCAGGGATAGCCTATGCAAAGGCACCAAGGTGGGAAAGGGCAGTCATGTGTAAGGGAAAGTTCAAAGGTCTTTTCAACTGATCTGAAGAGTACCTGAAAGTGAGGAGTTTAGAATAAGGCTAGAAAGATAGGTTTATAAATATTAACTCCTCTGATGCTCAAAATTCTGAGGAAATATATTATTATTACCAGTACTAATAATAATAACTACAAAGTAAGAGGGTCTCATTTGAGTTTTAGGAATAGGATGATTTTAGCAGTATGTGGTGGAAGAATTGGAGTAGGGAGAGACCTAGAGAGACTACTTAAGACTGTCATATTTTTCACTTATTGCTGCTCCAAGTTACAGGTGTGTATTCCCTACCCTGCCCTATTCTATGGTTGAGGAAAACTGAGGGCGAGCCAACAAAACTAAATGAGCTTTTTAAGATCAAGAAGTCTAACCACTGGAGATCTGACCAAAGGGATATTTTAATCTATTGCTACTCCCTCCAGACCAAGAGTTTCTTCCTTGTTGTCCTGAGCTGTAGAAACAAAAAATAATCATGACTTATTTATTGATTCCATATCATAGCCACCCCCTTCTGTAGGCTTCTTACTGGTAAGTTGGATTTCTTTGTCAGGCTAGCTGGTGTATAAATATTTAGGTACAAACAATCTTCAGAAAGTGTCATTGTGATGCTCTCATTCCGAATGGAGTAAAGATTACGATAGTACCGTGCTACATCAGCATTCTGGGTACACCTGTGCAATGAAACAGGAGAAATTCATTTATTTTAAACAGCATCCCAGTAAAGCATATTTGGGGTCACAGGATCACAGCTTATAAAGTTTGGAGATCACCTAGTCAAGTATCCTTATTTTACAAATGAGGAAACTGAGGCCATAAGGAGGAAAATAGCTTGTCCAAGGTCATATAGGAAATAAACAATAGAGATAAGAAGACAATTCAGGTCACCCATCCACCCCTAGTCTCCCCTCAACAGTACTGAAGGTTTGACAAATTATTGAATGCTTCCTTGACTTTCTTTCAGTGTATTTAATGTCCCACTAACGTTCTAATGGACTTTGAACATATCAGTTAGCTACCTTGAGTTTCAGTTTTCTCTTCAGCAAAATGAGAGAGTAGAAGTGGATGATATCTAAGGTCTCTTTCAACTCCGATTATCTCTGGATGAAATATTTACTGCTCTTAAGAATAAGAATTGAAAGGGGGGGAGGAGGTTTATATTAAGGCAGAAGTACTCTAGAAAACTACCAGGTGGAGCCAAGATGGTGGCATAGAAACAGCATGTCCAAGGTATTCTCCCCACAGAACACCTCCAAACCATGTAAAAGGGGACTCCGAACAACCTCTGCAGCCCCAGCACCCACAAAACAACACACAAAAGCTAACCCCCTGCTGAGGACAGCCCAGCAGCCCTGCAGGAAGGGCCAGCGCAGTGCTCTGGAAGCGGACAGCCCAGCTGGTGGAGAGCTGAGCCCAGGTCTGCATGAGCTGGGGTTTTAGCCCCAAGACTGCCGGGCCAGCAGCGGGCCGCAGGGACCCCAGAACACCAGCAGCTGTGGCGATTCCAGAATTATAAACACAGACATGTCTAGGACAGAGTAAGAGGTTAGTGACCTATGGACTTTGGGACCAGTATTTGGTGAACGAGTTGGCTTCCTCCCCTAGGGGCTAGAAGCCACTGAGGAGACATGCCATTTTACAGTTTCAGTGGCAGCATCAGCTCCTGGTCTGGGAACTGTAGGGATGTACAGCGATCAGTCCTGGGGGGTAATTGCTCTTACTTTAACCTCCCTGGATCTGGATTGTGGTCTGGGGTGGAGGTTGTGGGGTAGATATCCAGCTTGCCAGAACTGGAAGTTATGAAGACCAAGCTTTGGGATGGAAGCTCCCCTGTCTGGTGGCAGAGTCCTACTGTGGAAACAAGCCCAAAAGTCAAATAATTAAGTGGCAATATGCCTAGGCAAAAGAAACAAAATAAACAGAAAAATGCAACATTAGACTCTTATTTTGGGGGGCAAAGAGGATTGAAGCATGGAACAGGAGGAGGACTGTGAGGTCAGAAGTCCTGCTCCAAAAGCCCCAAAGGAAAATATGAGCAGGTTACAGGCCATAGAGGACCTTAAGAAGGATTTTAAAAATCAAATAAGAGAAGTTGAGGAAAAATTGGGAAGAGAAATGAGAAGGATGCAGGAAAAGTATGAAATGAGGGTCAACAGCCTGACTGAGGAAAACAACACCTTAAAAATAGACTGGCAAAGGAGGCCCAAAAGGGCAATGAGGAGAAGAATGCCTTAAAAAGCCGAATTTGCCAGATGGAAAAAGAATCTCAAAAAATCACTAAGGGGATTCATTCCTTCAGAGCTAGAGTGGAGCAAATAGAAGCTAATGATTTTATGAGAAGTCAAGATGCTGTTAAACAGATCCAAACAAATTAAAGAATAGAAGGCAAAGTGAAATATCTCATGGGAAAAACCACTGACCTGGAGAATAGATCCAGGAGAGATAATTTAAAAATTATTGGACTACCTGAAAGCCATGATCAAAGAAAGAACCTATAAATCACCCTTCAAAAAATTCTCAAGGAAAATTGCTCTGATGTTTTAGACCCAGAGGGCTAAATAGAGGTTGAAAGAATCCACAGATCACCTCTTGAAAAAGATCCCAAAAAGAAAACCCCCAGGAATATTATAGCCAGGTTCCAGAATCCCCAGATTAAGGAGAAAATACTATAAGCAGCCAGGAAGAAACAAATTCAATATTGTGGAAACACAATCAGAATAGCACAGGACCTGGCAGCTTCTACACTGAGGGACTGAAGGGCATGGAATACGATATTCCAGAGGGCAAAAGAGCTGGGAATGAACCCAAGGGTCACCTACCCAGAAAAACTGAGTATTTTGTTTCAGGGGAAAATATGGTCATTCAGTGGAATAGAGGACTTTCAAGCATTCTTGAGGAAAAACAACAGAGTTGAATAGAGAATTTGTCTTCCAGACACAAGAAGCAAGAGATGCCTGAGAAGGTAATCAGGGAAAAGAAATCAAAAGGAGCTTATCAAAGTTGACTTATTTACATTCCTAAATGGAAAAACAATAACTGTGACTGATGAAACCTTTCTCAGTGTGAAAATAATTGAAGGGTATATGGACATATGAATACATATGTGAATGTGTGTATATATGTTTACATGTATACATGGATAGAGGGCACAGCTTGAATTTGATGGGAAGGGATGATACTTAAGGGGTGAAATTATGAGGTGAGAGAGGAAAGTGGCAAGAGGAGATGGGGAGAGACAGGGTAGGGTAAACTATCTCATGTAGAAGAGGCAAGGGGAAGTAGTTGCAGGGGAGGGGAAGAACAGGAAGGCAAAAAGGCAAAACCATATTCTCATCGAAGTTGGCTCAAGGAGAGAATCACATACATACTAAATGCGATATCTCACCCTGCAAGAGAGTAGGGGAAAGGGGGATTAGAGGAGGGGGATGGAGGGTAGGGCATTCTGTGGGGAGGGGAGGTTGGAAGTACCCACTATCAAGTAGGGACAGGATCAAAGTCTGGAATAGAACAGTTTGGGCGTGGGATGGGTGGAAGGGAATTACAAGCAGCCTTTTACAATATATCTACTATGGTAATGTTTTGCATAGCTATACATGTAAAACACATACTGAATTACTTATCTTCCCAGAGGGAATGGGTGACAAGGGAGGAAGGGAATGGATCTGAAATTCGAGGTCTTAAAATTAAATGTTTCAAATATATATAAATACTATTATTAATCATATTTTGCATGTAATTGGGAGATAAGATGTTCAGGCATTGAGGCATAGAGATTCACCTTGCTCTAATGGAAAAGCCAAAGGGGGTATGGGATAAGATATGGGAGAGTGCAGATTGGATGAGGGGATATCTTGTAGGACTGCTATTCTGGGGTGGTGGGTAGGGGGAAAATGGGGACAAATTGTAACTCAAAGTCTGGTGGAAATAAATGATGTAAGCCAGAAGTCAATAAAGCATTTTTTAAATAGATAAATTGATTGATTGATTAATAAAATAAAAAGAAGTACTCTAGAAATTATTCTGCCATTTGAAACATTGGGGTAACTCCAGGGGCAGCCAAATGCAAAATCAGGGATGGAGAGTTGTACCTAACCATAATTAGGGTTGACTGTCGTATACACTCTGTACACTTCCTTCTGTACAAAATATATATTTCGTTCATCTTATACACTTTTTAGTAATTATTGGCTATAGTATAATAAAAAGCAGTGATGAATATCATGAACAGAGTGAGATTTTAGGATAAGTGGATCAATCCTCTTATGTGTAATGTCAAAATTAAAAAAAAAATCCACAGAGTGGTTGTCATTGGCCCTGGGTCATACCTACAAGGTAGCAGAATCAAGGCTAGAATTCTCATTTTTATATGAAGGCTTCTTTGTTCAAAAACTCCTTCTTCGTATTCACTGAACCACCAAGAAAAATAAAGAGACTCTTGTAATTAGGGGTGGTCCCGGTAAGACTAAAGAAAAGGAAGCAAAGGGAATTTACCATTATGATAGCTAATATCTGTCCAGGACTTTACTTGACAATAAATGAGAGTATGCTCATTTATAGCAAAAGAAATTAATGTTCACAGCTTCTATCTGGGTTTGGATATTGCAGTACATCAATTATTTACTCATTTTGACTGAAGTTCCAAGAGTAGATGAATCACGTCTTATCTCAGGAACATGACAAGGTGCAAACCTGAGACGCTCTTCTCTAATAAACCCTCCAGCCTCTGATAAGGATTAAGGTAGATGGTTGAAAATGAGAAGAAAGAGTATTATTTCCCAGCGGGAGGGCAAAATGAAGTATTCTCAAATGGTTTCACTAGAAACCAATCTAAGAATAAGAGCATGATTCTTCATATTGTTCTCCATTTGATCCCTCCATTCCCAAAAAGAGAGTGAAGACTGATGCTTACCCAGGTGGGTATGTAGTGGTGTTCTTCACATAGTTCCAGGGCACAGGAGGCAGAGGTGGTCTGAATCTCAGGGGTCCAAGAGGAGGTTGGGCATAAGGAACACCCAGGAAAACATTGACAGGTGTGTCAAATCCTTGGACTGTTATTTGTTTGCCTTGGACTTTTCCATATTTAGTGTCCACCATAGGCATTGAAGCCTGCTGCTGCCCTGTTTCACAACGAGAGAGAAGAACTTAGTTTCACTGGGCAGGCAACAGAAATGAGTAGAATCACTAGGAGTCAGGAGCCCTGGGCAGCTCTGCCCACTTGTAGTGGAACGACCTTGGGAAAGTGACTTCAGTTCTCTGGACTTCAAGTTTCTCATCTGTGAATTAAGGTTAATAATAGCCAACTACTGGACTCATTCATATGTCAATGGAGAAAATGGAGAGGAAAATGCTCAGAAGATACAACAATTAAAGTGCATCATAAGCAAATTAGGGGAGCAAGCAATATTTCATCTGTCAGATTTATGGAGAATGGAGGAAATTCATGACTAAATAAGAAATAGAGAACATTATGAAATGCAAAATAGATTATTTTAACTACATCAAATTGAAAAGTTAATATAAATCTCTCTTCTCTAAGATATCTTTTTGATAGCCTATGACACAACTTGGATGTCAGTGTAAATTATGATTTCAACTTATTTCTACAAATCATCTTAGGGAACCTTTAGTTTCTAAAGTCATTGCACTCTAATGTAGTTTTATTAACATTCTTTAAAATTTCTACATCAATTAACTATTAAAATTGTTACTATTTAGTAGGTATTTTAGATACAGTGCAGAAGTATTATTACATCTCTTGATTAGGAAATGAGAGTACCCTAAGACAAGAGTGAAAGAAATCCAATAGGCATGGAACAAAAAGTCACTGTCCTGTTTTTCAAAAGTTACCTGTTTTCATAAGTAGCTATGGCCAAGTAAGGAAAAAAAAATAATTACCTTGGAATAGGACTCTATCACAATTTTGAGGACCCTAGGGAGTACTCTGGAAAAGTGGAAGTAGAGGAGAGGGAATAAAGGATATTAAAGTACACACTGAAGAAGATTGTCAAATATTTCACTGTTTATGGACAGAGCCATTAATCCTTTACCACTGGGATAAGACTAATATGATTCCTTTTCTACTTCCTAACCAGGTGATGAGTATATAGAAGCAGGGATTCATTTTCAATTATGAGTTGAACTAAATGACCATCAAGTTCTCTTTCTATGTATTTCTTATGTGCTGCCTTTTAAGAGAATTCTTTTTTCCCTACTAGACTCTAAATTCCCAAAGATGGGACAATGTCTTCTTTATTTTGACATCACCCTTAGATGTTAGCAGAATGCCTTGTACATATTTGATATTCAATATATATTAAAAATTGGAAGTGTTTCAATCACCATTACCTCTACAATAAAATATGAATTTCTCTGTTTGGCATTTAAAGCCTGGACCCACCTTAAATTTCTAGTAGTAAAACAGACCTTTAAGAGTCAAGTAAATTGGCCTTATTCTTGATAGTTCTTCTCCAGGTCTTTGCTTGGATTGTTACCTTCATGACTGGAATGAACTCCTTCTTAACCTCTGCCTGTAAGAAACTAGTTCTTTTTAAGGATGAATTCAGATGCCACCTTCTACATAAAGGCTTTTCCTGTCCCCTCCCAATCACAGTTATTAAGGTTGTTCAGTCCTTTCAGTCATGTTAGATTCATCATCACCCAGTTTGGATTCTTTTTTTTTTTTTTTTTTTTGGCAAAGATACAAGAGCAGTTTGCCATTGCCTTCTCCAGCTCATTTTACAGTTGAGGAACCTGAGGAAAACAGGATTAATTGTCTTGCCCAGAGTCACCACTTAGTAAGTGTCAGAGGTCAGATTAGAACTCAGGATGATGAGTCTTCCTGACTCCTATGCATGTATGCATCCAGATACCTGTATGTGATGTTTACATACATATCTTTATCTATCAAGGCTAGTCTGAAGGATTTTTGAAAACAAGAACTGTTTTACCTTTATCTTTACCTCCAGTGCTTAGAAAAGTGCCTGACTCATTGTAGGAGATGAAAAAATAATTGTTGACTCACTGAATCGATGAATGAATGGATGGATGGATGGATGGATGGATGGATGGATGGATGGATAGATGGATGGATAAATGAATGAATAGGAAAGAGGATGGATCCCCATTTCATCACCTTTTTCTAGACTTAAGAAAAACTATCACATTCTATTTACATGTTTCAGGACTGTACTTTTTCCATCATCTCTTTCATATATTTTCTTTCCTATCTCTTCCTCTTTTGTTCATATTCATGACAGACTCTGAGAAATATTAGAATCATGTCAGTTCAGTGTTTGAAGGGCCTCTGGCAGCTATAAACTCCAATATATACCCATAAAAGAAAGCCTCACTACAAATTAGCTGACAAGTATTTACCCAACCACTGCTTGAAGAGCTCCATTTGAATGGTATCCATTTCATCCTGATCTAATCCATTTTTAGAAAGTTCTTGATATAAAACCTAACATTGTCATTCTGCATTTCCATCAAGTGGATTAAAGAAGAAAAAAAATAGTAATCTAGTAAGATTTGATAAGAAAACATTTGGTCTTTGCACTAGTAGACAAGTTCAAGTTCTGGGTTTGCTAATATTAAGGGGGCACTGCTTCTCTTTCTTTTTCTGTATACCTCTCTCTCCCTCACCTTCACCCTCGATCTTGATCTCTCCCTCTTTCTCACTGTCCCCTTCTATCTTCTTTCTCTCTTCGTCCATTCTTGCCTCTCTTCTCTGCTACTGTTCTCCTCTTTCTCCTTTCCTCTTCCTCTTTTTCTTCTGCCTGCTCTTCTTACTTACTTTCTTTGTTTCTTTCTTTCTCTCTCTCCTTCTTCTTCTTCTTCTTCTTCTTCTTCTTCTTCTTCTTCTTCTTCTTCTTCTTCTTCGTGCTCTCTGTCTCTCTCTGTCTCTCTGTGTCTCTCTGTCTCTCTCTCTCTGTGTCTCTCTGTCTCTCTCTCTCTGTGTCTCTCTCTGTGTCTCTCTGTCTCTCTGTCTCTCTGTCTCTCTCTCTCTCTCTCTCTCTCTCTCTCTCCCTCTCTCTCTCTTCTCACACCCCACCGCTTGTCCCCCTGCCCTATGGTCTCATCACTGTGGCATATTTCTCACACAAATGCATAATATATCACTAGTCTTGAACTTTCAGTTTTAGACTTTTACCTAAGACTCTGGGAGGTTAAAGGTTAAATGACTTACTCGTGGTCACACAACTAGCAAATGCTTAAAGTAGGATCTGAACCCAGGTAGTGTTGACTATATGTCTGACACTCTATTCACTCTGCCAGTCTGTCTTACTACATACATTTGGGGAAAGGGGTCTTGTATTAAATGGGTGGTGCAGTAGTTTGTAAAGAACCCGTACTTAAATATAAAGAGATCTTAGTTTAGGTTTTTCTTTTCCTCTAAGTAGTTGCAGACCTAGAATAGGTTTAAAAGCACTCCTTTGCTGTAGTAAGGGCCCATTTGAAACTATATAACAAAAATTTATAGTGCATCCAGTCAACACACTTTTCAATTTTCTCTAGCATCATTTAGCAATATACACATAGAAGCAAAAATGGGAAATGATAGGAGCAATCCAGCATTATGGCTTAGCAGGGCAAGCTTGACAATAGGAGGAGGGACAGAAATCTAGCTTCAAATTAGTGGTGGTGAATTGGGAAAAAATGCAGTAATTAATTTTAAGGATACCTTAGATCATGGTCTGCTCTGCTTCTAAATAGCTCTGTGACCTTGATCAAATCACTTGTTGTTTCTAGGATTGTTTGCCTATATGTAAAATGAAATAATAACTCTATCCCTGATTTCTTCCTGGGGTTGTAGTAAAAGCCCAGTTAAATAATGGATAAGGAAATATGTGGGAAAGCATAAAGAGCCCTTTGAGCTATACTGTAGAAAAAGATGCATATTAAAGCAGGGATAGGTTCTTTGTTCAGCATGGATGTGTTGACAGTCATAGACTATATGAAAAACATAGAACTACTAAATTCTTAACTTTTTGCTGTTTTCTTTGCTAATAATGATGATCTTCTGATTAGAAAAGATGTAAGGGAATGATTAAGAGGGAGTTGAAACCCCAAATAAGATTTTAATTATCCCGATAATGCAGAAACAAGAATACCCCAGTAAGCAAATTGCAAACTTATTTTAATGAGTTCTTTATGAAGCTATCTCATTTTGCCACTTTACCCACATGATGAATTCTTCCAGGAAGTTTTATTTCTAAGACTTGTCTGTGTTCACTTCTTAAATTTTTAATTCACACACAACTCTGACTCTGGTTGAGCAAATCATTTTGTCTCTGAGACAATGTGTGTTGTTTAGTAGAAGAAGCCTCCTCCAGCTCTCTCACAAAATCCTTCCTTCCTTTCTATTGAAAGCTATTCTCTCTTTGCTGTGGACACCTTGGCCTAATCAGCAGGAGCCCATGGCTTTAAGCTCACAAGTTCTTAACTAGTGTTGAGCATTCAGAAGATAGGCCAAAGGTGTCATTTTAAAATAGCTTCTGCAGAGAGGCAGCAAGGAGAAATAATGAAAAGCCTATGAGATAAGCATCCTGGTTTCTAGTCCGGTCTCTGCAACTGAATTATCCTTCTCTCTTTTTTTATCTTGACCTCAGTTGCCACTGCAGAATGGGAGTATTGAAATGGATCAACTCTAAGATTCCATTCAACTCTGGCAGCAGCAGGACTGTGACTATGCAATTTAAGTGAAATATCTGCTTGTTTGTTTGTTTGTTTGTTTTCCTTTTGTTTTGCATTATCTAGACAGTTGTTGCATCTTTTTTTCTCCCACCAGAATCCCACTGCCTTTATGTTAAGTATGGACTACTTTGTTATTTTAGGTGACTCATTCACTGGGTTATTTTCTATACTGTGGGATCTTAGCCTGTTTTGTGTCCTGGACCCCTTTGAAAATCTGGTAAAACTTAAACCCTTCCCAGAATAATGTTTTTAAACTTATAAATAAAATGTGCAAAATTTCTAAGGAAGTCAAATAAACTTAAGTACAATTATTGAAATATTAAACAGTTAGTTCACAGACTTATGTTTAAGAACCTCTTTCATTCCACTTAAATAAAAAAAAAAACAGAATCATTTGATATTGTTTAAGTAAGCTACTCATTAGCCAGGTTCTGTTTCCTCCTGGTCCTGCACTGAAAAACACACACACACACACACACACACACACACACACACACACACACACACACACACAAACACTTAGTCCCATGGAAAACCAGAGGAAAAAGATTATATATTTTGAACTGTGCCAGAAAGATTAGTCCTCACGAAAAAGAAATTCCCAGTATTATGCAGAATATTTTTTCTGTTTGTTCTTTGTTTATTGAAATACTTTTGTTCATTTAAAATTAAATTCATAATTAAAAAAATAGTTTTCTCGCAAGATACTAAGAACCCTTTTAGTCTCGATTATTTCTTTGGAAGGAGAATAAAATACATTACCCCCAACTGGGAAAGCAGTGATGGAGCTGATGGAGCACAGGACCAGCGAAAGCAGCCACATCTTTTGGGGAGCAGGAGTTTCCCACATGGCTGGTTTAGGGATCTGAACTGTCCTTCAGAGCTGCAGGTGCTTTTATAATGCTTAAGGGCTACCTGGATTAATGACTGATTAAAGGGTGGAAAATTAATCTCATAAAATAAAGAAGGGAGTTTTCCTCCTTCCAGTGATAATCTTGGAAAGATGTTATCAGTGATTTTATCTTAAAGCTACACCCTTTTATAACTCACACTCTTAATTATTATAGCTCTAATTCTAAAATTCTCATATTAAAAACACAACAACCATGTCAGTATGCAAGGCCAAAGTTCTAGAAGGTCCTCTTTAATCCTGAATTCCTTCAGTGTCTGGTGTGCAAACTCTGGGCTTAAACAGCCCATCCTTTCTTCCTGACCAAGTGACCTTTAAGGACTGTCCTGATTTCTCACTTTCCTTTCCTCTTCAGAGAATCAGAGTCCTTTAGGGAAAGACTTGCAATTTATAATCCCATGGCTCTAAGTCCTGGGTTAGAGATTCTACTCCCTCTATTCAGAAGGGAAAAGGATGCAGAAAAGAATAAAATCCTATGTTAGTTTCTCTGAGCCACTTGGACTGAAGGGGAAGAATAAGGAGGAAACAGCCAGAGTACCTCCTCCCTGACCATATCTTATAAGTGAAGGAGTCTTTCACTTTCAAATGGCAATTCAGGATAAAGCCACCTGAACTGCTGACTCTGGCCACATTAAAGATGTTAACATTTCCAGCTATGGGGACAATAGTAAAGAGCACTCTCAACCATACAGTAGGTCAATGCATAATGTCCACACACACTTCAGTCCTCCAGAGTCCTAGAAGCACTCCCCAAGTTTCTAGAATGAAAGCAATGTCCTCTTAGGTAGTGTAAAATCTCATCAAAGTGCATTTAACAAACAGCAGATAAGATGGGCATCTGCTTTAAAAAGCAGAAGAGCCAAAAAGAAAGAAAGAAGATTGCACATATATCCCCCATCTACAGCTTGTTGTATACTTTCAGGTATACAACACATTTAATATGCTGTTTTCAAGGCTCCTCAAATGGGTCATTTGATTCCTATTGTCTGTGCTTTTATTCTCTCTGTGCATCTCGAAAATGCATCAATGACCCTCTTTCCCCCTCATTTTGTTAACTCCATTGTTAGAACTCCTACTGCACAGGTGCCAATGCTCCCACGGAAAGAAAGAGAACAAACGACTGTAGCAAATACAGAGTTAAAGAAAACAAATCTCCATTGGCCAGGTTTAGAATATGTGTTTCACTATGCATTTTGAGTTCGTTGCCTTTCTCTCTAGAAGTGGGTAGCATGTTTCCTCACTGTTCTGGAATAGTCATAGGCTATTGCATTGATTTTTCACTCATTATTTACACTGTCATCTTCAGTTTATAAATTATTCCCCTGACTACTCTCAAATCTTCACCTCTTTTGATCTGAAAGTGTCTCTTATAATTTCTTTCAATGCAGTATTATTTTGTGACATTCATATATCATGATTTCTTCAACCATTCTCCAAGTGATGGATACCCCATTAGTTTTGAACCTTATACCACTAAAACACATTCATTTAATATTTTAAATATTAGTAACCTTTACCACTCTATTTTTTATGTATAAGCCTAGTAGAGCTTAACCCTGGGTCAAAAGATATACACAGTTCAGTGGCTTTGGGGTATTCCAAATTGCTTTCCAGTATACCTGGATAAAATCACAAGTCCTACTATAGCTGCATGGCTCTGAGGAATCCATGAGATTCTCTTTTTCATCAAGTAATTTTGGTTCATTTTCACTCCTAAGGTAACACTTTTTCATGGTGTTTTGGATTATATTTTCTGTTATTTGATCTTCCCTCTACACATTCTTTCTGTTTTTGTCTCCTTTTGAGTTAGATTTTTGCTATAACTTTCTCTTTAGCTTTTGATTTTTCAATTATTTTCTTCTATTCCCAGGCACTGGTCTTTGATTTTTCCCCTCATCCATTGATAGACTCCCTTCCCTTCTGCTGCTGTATGTACCCCAGATATTGGGCTTGCTTTTTGTCTTTAGCCTCTATGAGTCTTATAGTGTGTGTGGGGTGGGGGGGGGGTGCCTTAAGGTGTCTAGAACAAATGACTGTCTGGAGTAAGCTCTGGAGGGAGAGGACTAGCTCTAGCTGAGTTTCCTTCCTTCAGATTTTTTTTTTTGTGTGTGTTTGTAGAGTTTTATTTTTTTTAAAAATTCTTGTTAATGTACAGGCATTGGCACATTTAAATGCAAACTACAGAGAGAGAGCTTTCCTAAAATCTAGGAAAGTGGAATGTCAAGAAGTCAACAAAATATGAAAAACTTAAAGTGCTAAAACAGCAGGCACTTCACAAATTTTGTTCACTGAAACAATTCATGTGTCAGTTTATATCCTTCATTTTGCAAATGGCAGTGAACAGCTAATCGGACTAGAAGGACATAAAAATATATATGGATAGCTGGTGGCAGTAATGGTATGAAATTATATTTTAAATGATAAGAGACCTAGGTCATTTACTTTATACTTCTCTTTTAAAAAGGCTGCTTGGTACTGACTTGCATCCCATACGAGGAAAACAAATAAGAGGTCTTGGGATGATATAATATGAAAACCACCCTCCACACCTGACAACAACAATTTTGTGACTAATTTTGTTCTGGGAAAAAACCAACCAGACCAAAAAACTTGCAATGTCACTTTTTGCCCTGAAGAGATCAAAGCCCTTTTGTTCTTTTGGGTAATAAGGAAAACATATCCAAAGACATTAATTCATCAATGATGTCACCACTAATAGATCCTGAGGCTGTTCTGAAACTGGTGTCTGCTGGAGATGCTGACCTCTGGTAAAGGTGTGTTGTTCAGGCAGATTCTGGGTTTCTGTATTAGGTTTCTGTGGAGTCACTGGTGAAGAGACTTGATAAGGAGGTTGGGTGAGGTTATCAGGTGGAGGAACAGGAAAAATCACAGGCTTGGAGGAACTGGATTCTTTATTAATAATCAGCACATGGATAGGTCCTGAGTGACTCTTTAAATTGATCTGGTATTTCTTTTGTCCATTCTGGCCCATTTCAGGAATAGGTACCTCCAGCTGTGTACCAGAAGGTGCTTGAATTGCAAGAAGTGTATCTCCATTAAAACAATTATAGATGTCTTCGTGAGTCATATAAGAAAAGCTGTTGTTCATGGAGTCATCCATAACACTTTTGATGCTTTGCTGGAGCCACAATTTCTGTTGATCAAGTTCTCTCTCTTTTAGCTCCAGATCTTCAATTTCTGCTTTGACATGTCTCAGTCTATCAATAACTTCCTTTGTATTACATCCAGCACCTACACCTTTCCACTGTATACTATTTTTGGACTTCTTTTCAATTAAATTAATTCCTTCCAAAACATTGGTAATGTCATAAATTCTTCATTTTTGCCAGGCAGCCAAGTATCTGCAGCCGCCTTGAGATCCAGGACCCCGTTCTTGGCGTCCTGCAGCAGCAACAGGAACTTGGTGGGGAGCAGCCCCAGGCTCTTTTCCTAGCGGCTGCTGCCCCCGCTCCTGCCACCCCCTGTTTCCGCCTGCTGGCCTGGCGGCTGCCAGCCAGAGCTCCCGAGCTCGGCCGACGCCGCCATGCAGCCCGCAGCCGCCTCGGGGCTCGGAGCCCAAGCCCTCAAGCCCCGGGTCCCCCACCGCGTGCACGCAGAGCGCAGGTGCCCCGCGCGGTGCCGCCACAGCGCGACCGCCCCCGCCCTGATCCCACCGCGCTGCCGCCAGCTCCAACGCCTGGGCTCCGGGGCTGGGGGCGAGCGAGGGCTTTCCTTCAGATTTTCATGTTCCTTTTCCATCTGGAAGTTTCTGTGCTGCATGCAGATTACTTCTTCGCCCCTCCTCTAGGTGTCCTCTTCCAATTGTTTTATGTTTCCTTCCTGTGACTGCGCAGAATCAGTGTCCACCAAGTATTATAGAATAAGAGAGTAAATTTCATCCTCAGTCACTTCGAGAACAGGAAAAAAGGAATAAATTATGGGCTTGAGAGTTTCCTTGAAATCAGGTACTGGGCATATAGAATGATTTGGGGGTAGAGATGCTTGAGTGGGAGCTTTAAGTATTTTAAGTTCACTGATGTGATATCACAAGGCTTTTTCCTTAGGTGGCTTTTCTGTATTTTGTCTTGTAGATTACACTTTATTTCCCTATGCCTAGCAGAAAAAATATTTTTCTAAGGTGTCAAGTTGCTAAAAGAAACTACTTTACCTTCTAACTGGTTGTATATTATGGATTTGGATTAAAAAAAAAAGTGTGGGGGCAGCTAGGTGGCACAGTGAATAGGGCACTGGCCCTGAAGTCAGAAGGACCTGAGTTCAAATGTGGCCTCAGACACAAGTACTAGCCGTGTGACCTTGGGCAAGTCACTTAACTGCCCTCCCCCCTCAAAAAAAAAAAAAAAAAGGTGGGGATCTTCCAAAAGGTAAACACAGAAGTTTCAGGTAGATAGATAAGAAAGTCAGAAACATATACTTGTATGTATACACACACACACACACACACACACACACCAAGTAGATCTAGACTGAGATGAACCAGGACACAGAAGTGTTGGGTTATATGTCTTTGAGTGCCTGGAGAGAGGCCTGTATAGCCATGTATCCTCAACAAGAAATTACATGCATCTAGACTCTTCTCAGATAGATGTGTAAAGTTGGACATAACCTCAATGAGAAGAAGAAAAGAGAAATTTGGCATCTTGATGATTGAAGACAGAAAAGGAAATGGAGACATCCAGATTCACCAGGATTTAAAGAGAGAGATGCAAAGTTTCATCTGCTTGGGCCCAAAAGGAAAAAGAAAAAATCAGCAGCAAAAAAAGACCACATGCTTCAAAAAGCAAATTAAACATGTCCCTTTTATGGAACCATGACCACATGTACTATGGGAACTGTTTTGAAGAAGAAAAACTGTGTGCACCCCCAAAACTGTGTGCAACAGAAATCTTTACCCAAATAATACTCAGAGGTTTCTCAAGGTAGGAAGCAGAAAAGAATGGAGTGTATATGGGGATGTGATATGAATACATATGTGAGTATGTATATATATATATATATATATATAAATGTGTGTGTATAGATATACATAGACAGAGGGCACAGGATCAGTTGAATAGGAAGGGTTGATATTTAAAATGTGAAATTAAGAGGTGAGAGGAATATAATGAGCTGAGTCAGGGAGAGACAAAATGGGGCAAATTATCTTATACAGAAGAGGCAAGAGAAAACTTACAATGAAGAGGAAGAACAGGAAGACAAAAGGGAATGAATCAACCTTATTCTCATTTGAATTTGGCTTAGGAGGGGAATGACATATACACTATATAGGGTATCTCACCCACCAGGAGAATAGGGGGGAAGGGGATGAGAGTGGGGATGATGCAAGTGAGAGCAGCCTTGGGCGGAGGAAAGTTAAAAGCAACACTTTTGAAAAGGTACAGGATCAAAGTAGAGAATAGGACTAGTGGGGGTGGGATAAGATGGAGGGAAATAAAGTCAGTCTTTCACAATATGGCACTATGGAAATGTTTTGCATAGTTACACATTTAAAATCTATATTGAATTGTTTATCATCCCAGTAAGGGTGGGTGACAAGGGAGGTAGGGAAAGAATCTGGAACTAAAAGGTTTAAAACTAAACATTTAAAAAATCATTATTACAATTATGATAATAATAATCATTATTATTATTATTATTTTGCATGTATCTGGGAAATAAAATATACAGGCACTAGGGCATAGAGATCCACTGTGCCCTACTGAAAAGTCGGACAGGGAATGGGGGAAGATAAGGAGAGAGAAGATTGAGAGAGGGGATATTCAGTGGGATGGCTGGTTTGGGGTGGTG
>WOXC01011799.1:0-155000 GCA_011680675.1 Gymnobelideus leadbeateri | reverse complement strand
AGTACCAAAATTATATTACACTTAAATGACACTAGAAACAAGCTGTTTGCTAAACTGGAAAGAGATTGAAATCCTCTGGCCTCCAAACATCACCTGATAAACTATAAATTGATGGGTAGTGGAATTAATCCGCCCCTCCCAAATTAATTGGGTGGCTTTATATTGGATATAAGAGTTTAGTGGTGTTTTATAAGGGAGGCGTTCTCCATTAGATTTTAGAAAATGTCAGTAAAGAAAGGAAATTCCAAAAAGTTCATAGGAAATATTGTCTTTATCCTTTTCTTCCTTTCCTTATATTCCATGAGGGCATCCAAATAATATTGGCTTGCTTCATGGGAAGCCATACATTTCCCAGTGTAGGCTGCATCCACTTCCTTCGTGCCTCTACAGATCAGCCACATTGTTTTCCCTCTTGTACTAACAGTATCCCCCTCTTTCGTGTACACAGCTACATGTATTCACCTGTAGATAGTCAGTGGATAGTTTCTGGCATAGCTGAATAGGGACTCCCTGGGAGCCTTTGGCAAAAATGGTTCACCATAATTGGGCTATAGATTTTCTCCCTATTTTCTTGACTGTAGCAAAGCCAATTGTGCTGCTCAAGATTTTATCAATACAGTTCCCTGAAATGAACAAAGATATGGGCAATCACTGCTTGGCAAACTTAAGAATCATAGAATTTAGAGTTGGAAAAGACCTCGATGATCATATCCAATTCCCTTATTCTTTTAGATAATGAAAGAGTCTTGAGATGATAGTAATAATAAAAGTAATAGCTAGCATTTGCATACTGCATTGAGGTTTAGAGTACTTCATTGCTTTGTATGAGTTTAAGGCCTTTGGCCCAGATGAATTATATTCCAGCTTTGTAGTGATAATAATAATATGAAAAACTCACATTTCTATAGAACTTTGGGGGTTTGCAAAGTATATTGTAAACATGATCTTGTTTGAGCCTAACAACAACTCTATAAGAAAGAAAGTGTTATTCTCCCCATTTTATAGATGAGGAAACAGGTTGAGATACACTAAAGTGAATTGACCAACATTTCACGGGCAATAAATAACAGAGTTGGATTTGAATACATATCTTTTAATTCAAAATCTAGTGCTTTTAAAAAAAACAACTGCTAAAAACTTGTAGATGTGATTGCTGAACCACTGTGCAATAATCTTTGAGAAATTGTAGAGAATCAGAGTAGTATCAGAAGACTGGACACAATGCCTTGATCTTTAAAATGGGGAAACTGAATCCTAGAAATCATATACTTTAATGTGAGTTTGACATTGATCAATAGCAATGTTCTAGAACATATGGTTTATTGGCACCCAGAAATGAAACCAGTGCTCACTATAAGTCAGTATGAATTCACTTAGAATAAGTCATAGGACTGTAGGTTTAAAACTGGAAGTGATCTTAAAGGCCATTTCAACCCCTAACTTTATGAATCAATTCATCAATAAACATTTATTGATTGAGGGAAATGAGGAAACTGGGGCCCAAAATGGTTATATGGTTTATTTAAGAACAACACAATCATCAAGTGAGATAGGCTGAATTTGAACTTTTGTCCCCTGACACTGATGCCAGACCTCTTTCTACTGAACCATGTGGTTTTGAACTTTGTTTCATTTTTTGGTAAGATTGCCAAACTGGTAGATTGAGGGAATGCTGAAGTTATATTGTTTCTGGATTTTGCAAAGGCACTTGGACAAATTCTCTGGTGATAATCCATGTGGGCAAGAAGGAGAAGTGTAGCCTAAATGTAGCCTAGATGACAGGTGCAGCTAAGCAGGCTCAAAGCTTGTTTGACGGTTGTGCAGGAAGAATATTGGTTGATGCCAACCCAGAGGGTTATGTATTGTGGTAATATTCCAGAGTTCTGTTCTTGTCACTGCCCTCTTCAACAATTTATTCAATGACTTGAACAAAGAAATATAAAGTCTTGCTTGTCAAATTTGGAGAAGATGCATGGCTAAGAAGGATGGCTCCAACGTGGAATAATCAAAGTCAAATCCAAAAAATCTAGCAGGTTGGATCAAGGGCTGGGGTTTAAGAAGGAATTTAATAGAGATAAATGCAAAGTTTAAATTCAGGATGAACAACATTGGTTCTCTTCCCTTCCCTTTCCCTTCCCTTCCTTTTCTTTTCCCTTTCTCTTTTTTTTCTCTTTCCCTTCTCTACTTTTCCTCTTCCCTTCCCTTCCTTTCCTTTCCTTTCCTTTCCTTTCCTTTCCTTTCCTTTCCTTTCCTTTCCTTTCCTTTCCTTTCCTTTCCTTTCCTTTCCTTTCCTTTCCTTTCCTTTCCATTTTCTTCTCTTTCCCTCCCCTTTCCATTTTCCTTTCTCTTCTCTTCCTTTTCTTTTCCTACACTTCCCTTTCTTTCCATTCCCTTCCCTTTCCCCTTCCCTTCTGCATTCCCTTCCTTACTCTTCCTTTCCCTTCCCTTCCTTTTCTTTCCCTTTCCTTTCTTTTCTCTTTTCCTTCTCTTCTTTTCCATTTCCTTTTCTTCTCTTTCCTTTCCTTCCTTTCTCTTCCCTTCCCTTCCTTTTCTTTTCTCTTTCCCCTCTTTTCCTTTCCCTTTCCTTCCTTTTCTTTTCTCTTTCCTTTCTTTTTCCCTTTCCTTCTCTTTCCTTTATATTTTACTTTCTCTTTTCCTTTCCCTTACCCCTTCCCTTCCACCCTCCCTTCCCTTTCTTTCATTTTTTCTCTTTCCCTTTCCTTTCTCTTTCTTTTTCTTTCCCCCTTTCCCTTCCTCCTTCCTTTCCCTTCTTTTCCCTCTTTTCTCCTACTTTCCCCTCCATTCCTTTCAACAGTTTTTTACACAGTTAACACTGGGTCCTTTTACCTGAAGCCTGGTTCAGAAACATCTCAAAGGGACTTGGGGCTTCATTAATATGCATACAGTGTGATGCAAATGGCTCTTGAGGCCTTCCCTTGGTGGGCTGGATGATTTAATGTGGCAGTTATGAAAGCTGCTCAGACTGAGCTCGATTAGCATAATAATGAAGCCTCTGCTGCAGCATTATCATCCTCAAAGGAAAGAGCTTGAGTGGTCACAGCTCCTCTAACAAGGACTGCTTCAGGATAAAAAAAAATATCCAAAGGCCTAACCTTGCCTCAATCCATTGGGACGTGTGAGCTGTCCAGGGTCCTGGGGGTGGAGGTGGTAGCTGGGGCTAGGAGAATGTGTATGTGTCTGTGGGGGCCGAGGGGGTGGGGTTGGAAGTGGGGCAGATTATTTGCTATAGTAGGTTTGTTGTCTCTTTGCCCTGTATTGGCACCTGCATACACCAATTTGGCATTTGGAGATGCCACTTAGAGATGCCAGAGTGTCTCTGCTTCCTGAAAAACCCACCTCCAGATGCTTTGTGCCTTTTCTTCCTGTTCTAAGTCAAACAGACACAGTAATTTTAAGCAGTGTAACATCATTATCAACGTATGTCCCAGCTTTGCATATAATTTCCAGAAAATATTAGACTCCGAAAAATCCTTTGACTCCTCTGTATTGCCCAGTGTCGACCCTCCATGTTCGTGTTAATGTCTGTGCTTTCTCCTCCCCTCCCCCCATGCTAGGTCCTATCTCTAGATTAAGGGGACACACATATGGTTACTGATTGGACCATTTCTTGGTGGAAACTGTTTTTGTTTAGCTTTGCGTGGTGGAGCAGGCACAGAGCCTAGCATGTAGTAAACACTTAATAAATGCTTGTTGTTTAGCTTGAATTCAGTTGAATTTCAGTTTAGACAAAGGGCTCCCCTTTTGGCTACAAATCCTAAGAAACATTGAGAGATAGAAAAGAGCAAGACCATCCTTGGGTACAAGAAGAGGAGGCAGTTTACTATATGGGACCGTTTTAGAAAAAATGTCTTATTAGAAAAATGTTTCTTCTCTCTACCTCTTGCTCCCTGAAATTCTTTTATAGGGGGAAAAACCCCAAACCATTTCATTGTAAGCTTAGAGATCATAGGATTTAGGGGTGGGGGAAATCTTGGAGCTCATCTAGTCCTGGGATTTTTAATTTTTGTATGTGTCATGGATCCCTTTGGAGGTCTGCTGAAACCTATGGATACTTTCTTAGAATAATGGTTTTAACACATAAAATAAAATACATAGAATTGCAGAGGATATTGATTATCTTGAAATATAGTTGTTAAAACATAAAAAAATATAAAAGTTCACAGACCTCAGGTTACAAACTCTTGATTCTAATTCAATAGCCTTAGTTTACAAAGGAGAAAACTGAGGCCAGAGCTGGGACAAGACATTGCTGTGTCTTAGAGAAAGTTTGAGAATTGTCCAACATTTTCTCCTTCACCCTTCCTTCCCACCTAAAGATTTCTGGAAAAAGCCTGTTCTTTACTGTTGTATAATGTCAAATATCTAGTCCTGTCCACTGGGGATTTTGAATCCTCGTTATATACACAAGATTTTAGTTTTACCTTCAGTTATAGGAAAAGGAATTTTCCAACACAAAATTATGTTCATTTATAGAAAGTTCCATTTAAATGTGCTTATCATTTTTTCCTCCCTCTTCCCTTCCCTAGAGTCACCTGTCTTAGCTGCCTCTAATCCTTAGGTTATGTGGCATGGTAGAAAACAAACCAAAAAAGCAAACCAAAGATACTCCTGGGCTGAGTTAAGAGACCTTATTCTCAGTTCTCTCATTTCCTAGTTATATGACCTTGGAAGAGTCACTTCTTTAATTTGGACATCAATTTCTCATTCTATAAAATGAGAGAGTTGAATTAGATTATCTCTAAGATTGCTTCCAGCTCTAATCAACAGTCTTTGAAGTGTAGTATAGTTTAAATGTCTTGCCCAAGGTCTTTCAGCTGGTTAGTGGTAGCTCTGTGAGTAGAACCCAAACCTACTCATTTCTAGATCTTTTTATGCTGTGACTCAGGCACATGAAAACATCTTTTTGGGTGGTAATACAATTGATTCTGATTCATACCAAGGTGAAGAAGCATTGTGGGGTAGTAGAAAGAATACTGAATTTGGAGAGACCTGTTTTTTTTTTTTAACTTGCCCCATGCAAGTCATTTCACTTCTTAGATTCAGTTTTGTTGTCTATAAAATGTGTGTGTGTGTGTGTGTGTGTGTGTGTGTGTGTGTATGTGAATATTTGGATGTTTTATACCAACTGGTCTTACTATACCATATTAAATATTCTTTCTAAAAACTAATTAAGGTTACTGGCTGATAATTAATAGAAAACACCAATGGGGGCTTGTGAGCAACAGTGCTAGAAAACCTCAGACTCTTAAAGCTATCACTACATCTCTGAGGAAAAAGTAGTAACTATGCTCTGGAGACTTACCAATATGGATGGAAGTTGAGAAAATGGTCCCAGAAGGGTTGTTATATATGACCCCATTACCTCACAATTTTGTGATGAAAAAAGAAATTCTTAAACCTTGAGGAAGTTCTATAGAAATGTAGGCTGTTATTATCATAAAATGACTGATATTACAGCCTTTCTTAAGAGCAGGTTTGGATTGGAAGGAAGGGAGAACACAAGGATATTTGTCTCCTGAAGGGGAAATGAGTAGTGAAGGGGAGGCAAGGTGTCCTCAAGACATATTCTACTATTTCATGATTCTGCTGCCTTAGAAAGAAGAGGAAACAGGTTCAAGATTTTCTCATTAGCTGCAATACCCAGCTCTCATTAGGACCACTTCATTTCTTTTAGCTCTTATGTATATGACTCTTTTCTCTCCTGATTTCTGCTCTTTTGGGAGACTTTTTTAGATCATCTAGAACCAGGTCTTGAGGTGGGGTTAGGGAGTAAGAAGGCAACCAGATTCTAATTGGGCCAATTGTTCTGAAAAATCAGTTTGAAACTCTCTTAGGTAAGCTAAAACCAGGAAGGGGTCCTCTGATGTCCTTCCAGCTCTAAGTATATGATTCTATGATTTTCTTGGCAAAGGAGAGGTGGTGGATAATAGGTGTGGAGTGATCTGTACATTCTCCAACATGGCACTTATGTTGGTTTGTTTGTTTAATTGCTTTGTTTAAAGAGAGGGAGGTTTTTATGGGTTGTGGTGGTGGGTTTCATTGGGAAGTTATAATGAATTAAATAAAAGCTTCAATAAATATTTAATTTTTAAAAAGTAAAAAAGTAAAAAAAAAGAATAAGTAAATTGAGGTCCCATCTTAAAATGTTTTTTTGCTGACCACCTGGACCCAACTTTTGCTTTGAGTTTGGAGAAAGACGTGGTGAGGGGAAGACTGGAGTCTGGCTCTGGAATGCTGAGCATTACCTCCATAGTAGGAAAACAGAATTAAAGCCCAACTACTGTCCCAAGCTCCCTTCTGAACATGAAGAATGTTATCTTTTCATGTCAGTGGCTGGAAAATGTGCTATGCTTACCTTATTAAGCCTAAACATGAGTAACATGTTTTGACAACAGGTCCTTTTTCTGGAGTGTGGCTGATGCCTTGTATAATTATGCATGATTGTTTATGGTGAGACAAATGTCACAGGTGATGAATTTATAGGCAGTGAGAAGAATTAGCTTGGCTGAGGAAATGAAACCAAGACACTGTATGTGTGTGTTTCCCCTCTTTGGTTTTCACTATATATTATAGACTCCTGGAAGTAGTATGGAAAACTGCAAAGTGCTGAGAACCTAGGTTTGAATCCAAATTCCAAAACTTGTTGGCTGTGTGATCACGAGCAGGTTGCTACTAGTGACCTTCAACTTACACAATATTTGTCTATTTTTTTGGAGGCCAGTTGGGGTTAAGTGACTTGCCCAAGGTCACATAGCTAGTTTTTATTTATTTTATGTGTCTGAGGCTGGATTTGAACTCAGGTCCTCCTGACTCCAGGGCCGGTGCTCTATTCACTGCACCACCTAGCCACCCCCAATATTCATCTTCTATGTATAGAGTTGTTGGCATGTTGTCTCCCTGACTAGAATGTGAGCTCCTCGAGGAGAGGACTGTTGTGACTTTCTTTGGGTCCCTTGTAGTTAGCAACATGTCTTTTGAAAAGTCAGCATATAATAAATTATTATTTCCTGATTTATAGCCTCAGTTTCTTTGCTCATAAAATGGGGATGATACCTACTTCAAATAGTTATGGAAAAATGGTTTGCAAACTTCAAAGTATTGTATAAATATGAGTTATCAGCATAGGAATTGGAGCTGGAAAGGTTCTCAGACCTCATCTGAGATAATTTCATTTTATGGATAGGGAAACTATGACCAAGAGAGGGATCATAGAGAGTTCAAAGTGACCTTAAAGTCCATTTGGTTTGACCTCCACAATATTACAAATAAGGAAACTGAGGCACAGAGAGGTAAATGACTTATCCAGGATCACTTGCCCAGCAAACTAAGTATCTAATGTGGGATTCGAACACAGTGCTTACTGATTACAAGAACAGTGCTCTATTGCTTATGCCCCTACCTGCTTGTAACTTGTCAAAGGCTGTGCAAATAGATGGCAGCAGAGACAAGATTCCTACCCAGCTCCTCTCACTCTAAATTCAGTACTTTTCTTAATAAGTCATGCTGTCCTCCTCTGTATTAAATGAGACAATAGTTAGTGTCCCTAGTACCTTCTATCACCCCACAGTCTAAGACCGAAAATTCATGGCTCCCTCTTTGCTGAAGGGTCTTGAGGCCTTTCCCCAGCTCCAGCTTGAGGGGGCAGTAGGGTAGGGTGTTGAGCTCTAGCATTCTGGGTATTGAAGTTCTGGTCTGGAAACATGAGCCAGAAGTTATGTATGACTAGTAACTGCCTGCATCCTATATTTTGAGGGGTGATCGTGATGGCACCGGAGAAGGATGAGGGTACCATGAAAATAGACAATGGAACTTCAGCTCTGTGAGTCCTAGAGCAGACATAGGAGAACACACTGGATTCTGCTCAGGGAGGGAAGAAAAGGTCTTGGGGGTGCAGGAGGGAGTGAAATGGACCTCTAGATCACCAGTTTATAGTACTGAGACAAGGCAGATTCTAGTATGGGGGATATACATTAAGAAACTAGTAATACTGGGAGTTACATGCTCGTCCCAAGTTCCTAGAAACCCACCTCCATCAGTCATGGCTAGATCAACCCTTGATTGACCCTTTCTGAGATAGGATTGGGGATAAAACATGGGGGAAGAACATTGATCATACCTTATCTTTCATCTAAAGCTGATTTTAAGCATGCCACTGGCAGCTCTAAGGTAGAGAACTACAGTACTACATGGAGCACTGTAGGTGGGACAAGGTATAAAGCCCTTCCCAATTTGGCTCTAATCTGTTTTTTTCAGTCTAGTTCTATTATTTTCCTCATATACTCTGTCATTCAATCAATTAATGAACATTTATTAAGTACTTACTACATGCCAGGCATGGTGCTAAGCACCGAGGATACAAAGAAAGGCAAAAACATGATCCCTGGCTTTAAAGCACTCATGTTCTAGTGAGGGAAAACAGCACACCATACTGGCCTATTTTCTGCTTCTGTGACATTTTTTTTTAAGCAATTGGGGTTAAGCAACTTGCTCAAGGTTACATGGCTAGTTATTTTTATGTGTAGGTGCTAATTTTCTGAGGCCGGAACCGATCCCGGGTCCTCCTAACTCCAGGGCTGGAGTTCTTACTCACTGCACTACCTAGCTGCCCCTGCTTCTGTGACTTTGAACAGATTATTCCTCATAAATGGAATCATCTCCTTCCTCACCTCTGCCTCTTACATCTCCTAACTCTCTTCAGTGTTTGGCTCAAGAGCCCCCTCCTCCAAGAGGTGGGCTCCTATTCCTATACAAGTGTAACCCCTGTCCCAAACCCCTTGGCATGGTTTGGCCCATCTCCACCAATGGCATTGTTTAATTATTTTGTATATATCTTATCTATATAGCATACTACAAGTACAATGTAGGCTCCTTCAGATTAAGAACTATATTGTATTTTTTTTTTATCCCAGGACCTAGCATAGTGTCCAGTACATAGTAGGCACTTAATAAATGCTTATTGCATTTAATTTATTTAAGAGTTATGGAGGTGTCTTCCTAGCTCTTATTCTACTTTCTTCATTTCCCCTCTCCCCCCCCCCCCATTTCCTGGCTGATGCCTAAAATTCCTTCAACAGACCCAAGACCTTTCATCCCACAATTATAGATAAGACTTAAAATGAAAATGAATATTTTTAAGAAGGGAGACAGGGCATTGACAAACACTAATTCACAGTAAAGTGAACATGACCATTACCAGGTTCTCTTGGTGTTTTAATGAGGAGAAAGTAGAGCAAACACAAGGTATTAGGTAGGTGGTTAAGGACATATTTTGATGACTTGTCTATTTTCCCCAGAGCTGGCTTCAACTTTATAAAAACAAATAGCAGCAGTGTGGGTGGTGCTTTTAGTTTTAGTGGTTAAGCTGTTCACAAGAGCCTTATCATTCCAACCCTGCCACAGGTACAGTGTAAAGGCAAGGCTGCCCCAGGATACCAGTACCCTTTGTCTTGGGGACCACTGAGTCTAGAATTCTGCTGGTTCAATAATGCTGATCCTTAATTCCTATATATCTACACCTTTCCATATGTGTTTATTTAGTTAGGGAGATGCTATGCTGGGGAGAAGTAGGAGTGTAGCATGTAGGGTTCCCTATAATTTTTAATACAGACTACATGGCCCACTGGACAGTGCATTGGGTTTGGAGTCAAAGGCTTGGGTTTGAATTAGAATTGCCAACTCATGAAAACTCGTTTGTGAGCAAAGTCACTTGACCATTCTGGGCCTCAGTTTCCTCATCTATGGAAGGTCCTAAGGTCCTTCTATATTTAAATCTATGACCCTGTCCACTCCCCAGTTGATTCAATGTATTCCAGTTCAATTCAGTTCAACAGACATTTATTAGGAAACTGCTATATCCTAGTGGACCAGGGATTCTTACCCTCTTGTGTCATAGATCCCTTTGGTGGCCTGGTGGAACATACATACATACATATATACATACATACATACATACATACACACATATCTACATAGATATGTGTGTATATGTGTGTGCATATGCCTTTTCAGAAGAATATTCTAAAATGTATAAGACAAAATAAATAGGCTTACAAAAGGAAACCAATTGCATAGAAATACAGTCATCAAAAATGAATGACTATGCAGACATTTCAATACTCTGGGCCTTGGTTTCCCCAACTGCTGATATGATGGGTATTGACACTAGAATCTCTCCCTTAGACTCTAAATCCCATTACTTTCATCTTCTATGGAGAGTATAGAGAGAACAGGTCTGACCATAGAGCCTTGAGGTAAGCCCAGTTGCAAATCACTCCTACTTAACACACACACACACACACACACACACACACACACACACACACACACACACACACACACACACGACTGAAGAGAAAGGTAAGCCAGTAGAGATGGAGAAGAAAGCATCAGACAAGTAGGAGAACAAAGGTGTAAGTATCTAAAATGAAAGTTTGGATAACTATGGCAAATAAATAGAAAGGACACAGGAAGAGGACTAAGAAAAAATTCCATGGATGGGCCATTAAGAAACCCTTGGTTACCTAGGGGAGGACAACCTCAGTGGGTGATGAGAAAGTGAACACTGTGAGTGAAGGCAACTCAAAATATTTTATAATGAAGGGAAGGGGAGAGAAAGAAGGAGAGAATGGAAGGCAAAAATAAGCCAGTAGCTGAGGAAGTTATTTCTTCAAAGCATTGCAGACCCTGGTGATTATCCCCACCACCCCAGCCCATCTAGGTTGGGAGATGCATAGTCCTGGCCCAACTGACAGTGGCCATCCACACGGCCACATCATTCGATTTTTAGCTCTTTTGCTTTCTGCTGAAACAAAAGCAGGCACAGGAATAGATAAAGACAACATGGTTACTTGGAAATCTGTACCTGCTGCCCATTCTGACCCTTATTTTTTCTTACATATAGTATAAACTTGACAGTCTTTTTTCCATCGGAAATTCAAGTTTGAGCTTCTCCCCCCACCCTACCTCTACGTGCACACCTCCAAGTTGTTATTTTAAGTCCAGGGCTACTGAATGGCTCCTCTGTGCTTCAGTTTGGAGGAAGGGCAGGCAGGGTTCACCAGGGTAGTGGCCTTTCCATCATTCTTCCAGACAAGGTGAGCCAGGCTCCCCGCCCTGCTTCCCCCATGTCATTATAGCTGGACCTGACAAGTAGCCACCTTCAGCTGCTTCCTGCCCCAAATGGCCCCGAAGTTCTTCCTGGCTTAATGCTCCTACTGTGCCAGGGGCAGGCAGAGAGTAGAGGAGGAGAAGGAGGAGAGTTAATGGAATTGTAGTAGGTTGCATTAGTCAATTAATTAATTTCGTTTAATGGCAAGAAGGGCCCCTTGAACTTAATGTGCAAAGTTAGGCAAAATTATATGCAAACTAGGTTTTGCTCTGAGAGCCTGGTTTTGCTCTGAGATGTGCAATGCTGATTTTTTTTCCTTTCCCTTAAATTAAACTTAAACCCTGCTGTGTTTAGTTGAGCACATGAAGCAGAAATTCTCTGGGTCAGAACTTCTGCCCAAGAACTTCTGAAAGTATTTCCTAACAGTCTTTCCACCTTAACTGAGAGTTATTTTTGAAGATCCCCAAATACCCTTTTGAAGCCCATAGAAGATTTACTACCTTCCTCTATCCTCAGCCCCGAAACGTACTGCTATTGCCCTGATTGTCATAGTAATCTATCAAGGGGGTGATTTTGCTACTGGGTGCACTATTGCTAGAGTAATGTCACTGCAGAACTCTGCCTGTATTTTATGGCAACATTTCATTCCAATTCAAAAACATTTGTTGAGCATATCCTGTGTGTAAGACCCTATGGTAAATGCTATTAAGAAATCCAGAGATACTAAAGATTCAGGAAGATGTCCATTGGATAAGGCATACCCATAAAGCACTGTATTGCTCAGGTTGGAAAAGGTTGTCATCAAAATTCTTCAGTTATGAAAAATCATATTTTCTCTCTAATGAAATTAAAAAGGGCAGCATGGTTTAGTGTTTAAGGCAATGCATCAGGTGTTCTGGGCATAGGAGTCTAAATTTTCTGCATGTGACTAAATTTTGTTGAAATTAATTGATGTAAACAGCTAATAAAAGCCTCCCATTCCTCAGATGGTCTTAAATCTCCCTCCAAAAGTGATTTTAAGTCCTTGAGAGAAAAAAGGCCTAATGCAAACACAAAATATAGACAACTTAATTTCGCGTGTGAATGCCAGAGTTAATTCAAAACACATGTATATTTGTGTATTTTCATGTGTGCCTTTGGGTGTGTCTGATGTTCGGGATTTCACAGTACTTCAAACTGAGGCCATGTTGTCAAAGCTGACATTTCCTTTGCATCCTCTCTTTCGTCTTCCTTCTCCAACTGTTCTCTGTCCCCCATTCCATGTTCAGAAAGGACAAAATATCACCCACATCGATGCATATCGATCGGAGTATCTCTCTCTCTGTGTCTCTCTCCCTGTCTCTTTCTATTTTTGTATCTCTTTGTCTTTATTTCTCTCTGTTACCGTCCTGTTTCTCCCCCTCACTGTCTCTTTCTTTCTGTTTCTGTCTCTGTCTCCATCTCTCTTTCTCTTTTTTTCTGTTTCTATATCTCTCCTTTTTTTCTTCTTATTACCCTTTCTTCCCTTCCCTTCCTTCTATTTTCTCTTTTCTCCCATTTCTCCTTTTCCTTCTTTCCCCCAATTTACTTTCCGAAATTTCAGGAAGAACACTGATAATCTTCAGAGAGTCAAGAAGGCGGTGATCAGGTGATCATGGGGAAGTCTACTTGATAATGTTACATGAGGCCTGGTTGAAGGAACTGGACGTGTGGGGCCTGGAGAAGAGAAATCTTGGGTGGGGGAACATGCTAACTCCCTTCAAATATTTTTGAAGTATTTACTGATTATGCTGAAGAGGGATTAGCCTCATTCTGCTTGGCCTCAAAGGACAGACTTGGTGGAAGGCTTTGAGGAGCATTTTTAGTGTTGGTGTAAAGAAAAGTGTTCTCAGGGGCGGCTAGGTGGCGCAGTGAATAGAGCGCCGGCCCTGGAATCAGAAGGACCTGAGTTCTGAGCCGGCCTCCGACACTTAATCCACACAAACAAAAACCTAGCCGTGTAACCTTGGGCAAGTTACTTAACCCCAATTGCCCTAAAGGGGTGGCTAGGTGGCGCAGTGAGTAAGAGAGCCGGCCTCGGAGTTTGGATGACCCGAGATCAGATCCGGCCTCAGAAAATGAGCACCCACGAATAAATAATGACTAGCCGTGTAACCTTGAGCAAGTTACTTAACCCCAATTGCTTTAAAAAAAAAAAAAAAAAGGAAAGTGTTCTCACAATTGAAACTGGTGCCAAATGGGTAAGGCTGTCTTAGGAAATAGCCTGTTTCCCTCCAGAGAAGGCTACTCCTGTTAAATGCTGGAGGCTGGATTTGAATTCAGTCCCTCCTGACTCTAGGTCCAGCACTCTACACGCTGTGTTAACTCTGGCATACATTAGAGGTATATTCTTGCTCAGTTATTAGTTGCAATAGATGGTTTCTGAGTTGACTTTCAACTCTGGATTCTGGGATCATCTCTCTTTTTTTCCCTTTGCTTCTGATCTCCTTTCTTTCTCTCTCTCTCTCTCTCTGATCTCCTTTCTCTCTCTCTCTCTCTCTCTCTCTCTCTCTCTCTCTCCTTCTTTCCTTCCTTCCTTCCTTCCTTCCTTCCTTCCTTCCTTCCTTCCTTCCTTCCTTCCTTCCTTCTTTCTTTCTTTCTTTCTTTCTTTCTTTCTTTCTTTCTTTCTTTCTTTCTTTCTTTCTTTCTGGAGGGGGAAAGGCAGGGTTGTTGGTATTAAGTGACTTGCCCAAGGTCACACAGCTAGGAAGTGTTAAGTGTCTGAGGTCGGATTTGAACTCAGGTCCTCCTGACTCCTGGGCCAGTGCTCTATTCACTGAACCATCTAGTCGCCCCTGATGCCTATTCTTTCAGATGCCATTGCCCCCTCCCCTCATTTCTCTCTTCTCCTCTTTTAACCTCTATTTTCACTCCCTTTCCTTCTTTCTTATCACTTTGAGGTGAGCCCATCTCTCCTTGGTGGTGAAATAATTATCACCTGCATTGTACAGTGGGGAACATTAGACTCAGAATCAAGGAGACCTGGAATCGAATCCTGCCTTTGTCACTTAGCGGCTCTGTGATCCTGGCCCATAATCAAATCTCTTTGAACCTCTGTTTTCTTATTTGGAAAGTGCAGATAATAACAATAGTAGCATCTATTTTACAAGGGCATTGTGTGTATCAAAAGAGATGCTGTACACACAGTGCTTTATCAAACTTAGACACTCTATAAATGTTGTTGCTGCTGCTGCTGTTAGACTGATCATGGTTGAAAAAGGGTTGGGGAAGAGGGAAGCTTCCAAAAGGAACCTTCAAAGTGCTCCAGTGTAGCAGACTTATAGAGGGTAAACAGCCATATGATGAAAACACAAATTACACAAAACTGGCTCTGAATAAGCCACTTATTGGAAATTGAAAATAGCCTATATTAGATGACTTTATTTTCGGCTTTCATTGTTTGATTTGTAGTTAATCTGTTGGATGGTCCATTGTCGAGTGAAAGTGAATGCCCACTTTGTGGAGACTGAAGGCAGTAAATATCCAAATTGTCTTAAATAAAGCCATTGCCTTTTTTACTTCTTACAAGATGTTGAAAGGCCTATAAAGTTATTTACTATATCTTTCCTTTCCAAGTCAGGAGCAGGAAAGCTTGTGTTTTCTTCTGTCAGGTAGATATGACTACTACATATCTATATTTAAAAATTGCTTTTTCATTGATGTAGTACATATAGGGTCTGGACTCACTTCTTCCAACCTATAGTCCTATGAGCAGATTGGGTCTCCAGAGGGTAGCTAATGATCTCTTGAGAGTTCTAAGTGTAACTCTGATGGGTTTGAGGGGATTATTTCTCTTGTACTATTTTTCATGAATTCTCATCTCCTGTGTTCCCTACTATCAACTATTAGTAAATATCTCCCTAAAATCTTGCTGCCAATTGGCTAATTGATTTCTCCTTAATAACAATTAATAAGTTAACACCAATTAGTCTTTCTCATTTACTGAGAAGATATAGATAGACCTGAGTGTCAAAAACTTCTAAAATTGGGAGCCTATTTTCTTCTATTATTTTGGTCTCTGGGGATGGTAGACTCAAACTTAAAATGGTGACTACCAACCGTTCTCACTTTCAAGTTTACTGCTGAGTGTTTATGCCTTGTTTGCAGGACTAGTCCTTCCTCACTTCCTCACTTCCTCTCTCCTTTCTTCTCTCTTCCTCTCCTTTCCCTCCTTTTCTCTTCTTTTTCCCTTTCTCTCTCCTTCCTTCCTTCCTTCCTTCCTCCTTTCTTCCTTCCCTCCTTTCCCCTTCCTTCCTTCCCTTCCTCCTTTCTTCAGCTATAACATTCTGGCTCTTGACTGGATGTGCAGTAAGCATCATTTGCTCTTACATTATTACTATTAAATAATATTCATGAATTATATTTGGATCATAGAGCTGAAAGGGAGTTTAGAGACCCTTTAGTCTAGCCCTTTCTTTTTATAGATAAGGAAACTGAAGCTAAGAGGTGAAATGATTTGACCAGGGTATAAAGTAGCAGAACTGGAACTTGAAGGCTTGTTCACTGATTCCAGAGCTATAATTTTTCATGTTCCTCCATATTGTGTGTGTGTGTGTGTGTGTGTGTGGGATAGGGGTCACTTTCAATTGGGATCTCTCACAAATATTTGCAATATTTCTTTCTTCCTGTGGATATGAAGCCCTGACTTTCATTACTTTGAAAGATTTTTCTTCTTTGGTGGGGAACTGTTTTTGATTGCAGTTAGATGAATTCCACAGCCTGCTAGCTCTTCTCAGTTCTGTTATGTCTCTCCTTTGTTAACTTCTTCATCTGGGTGCTGTTCTAAAGCCAATGAAGCCAATTTCCCTTTCAATAGCATGAATCTGGAGTGCCAATTTTAGCTCTGGGCCAAGTGGCTGCATTTGTGCCATGCTCTGATCAATGGACAGCATTCTCTTTGTTTGATCTGATTTTGCCTTTTCACTGAGTGCTTGATCCTGAGAAACAGCTGGCATTTGCAGGAAGTGAGAGGGCCCATCCTTGGAAGACCCAAGAACAAATGTGGGCACCTGGTTTTATCTAGGGTTGTATTTTCTAGTCAATATATCAGGGAGAGAAATCATAGATCTGTGACTCAGTGCTAATGTTATTGCTCCCCAAATACAACCAGGACTCTCCTATTTAGTCAAATGATCATTTCGGAGTTAGGGATATCTGAAGTGGATGGAGTGTAGGTCTGGTAGTTCTAAATTCAACAAGATGAAGGAACAGAAGCTACTGCTAAGACCATGGAGGAAAAATAAAGATGAAATGTTTAATCTCAAACAAAGTAATAAACAAGAGGAAACATCATTTAAAGTACAAGTCAACCTAAATAAAGAAATAATAATCACAAAGAAACCAGGTTTCATATTCTGAGATTTTTCTACATCTGAAAAATAAGGAACTTTAGGTTTTTTCTTTTCCTCCTTTCTCTTTTCCTCCCTCCCTTCCTCCCTCCCTCCCTCTTTTTTCCTTCCCTCCTTTCTTCCTTTCCTCCCTCCTTCTCTCTCTTCCCCCTCCTCCCATTTCTCCCTCCCTCTTTCCTCTCCTTTTCTCCCTTCTTCTTCTCCTTCCCTCCTTCTTTCCTTCCTTCTTTCCTTCCTTCCTTCCTTCCTTCCTTCCTTCCTTCCTTCCTTCCTTCCTTCCTTCCTTTCTTCTTCTTCCTCCTTTCTTCTCCTTCCTCCTGTCCTGTCCTCTCCTTTCCTTCCTTCCTCCCTTCCTTTCTTCTCCTTCTTCCTGTCCTGTCCTCTCCTTCCTGCCTTCCTTTAAGACTGGGTCTCCTTATCTTACCTAGGCTGGAAGTACAGCAGCTATTCATAGACCAAATCTGACTCTGATCTACACGGGAGCTTTGAAACCTGCTCTATTTTGAACCTGGGCTAATTTGTCCCTCCTTAGGCAACCTAGTGATCATTCCTTCCTCTTCCCACCACACCTCTCCCCCTCCCCAATACCCCTGGGACTCACTATATAAAGATAGATCAGTTTATCCCATTGTAGCTCAGAGCTCTGGAGCTGAAGAGATTAGCTAGGCTCAACATCTCAAATGATTGGGATTACAAGCATGAGCCACCACACCCAGTAAGAGTCAGTTCCTTAAAGTCTCATTCCCCCATGAGACAATAGAGCCTGAAGAAATAGATTCAAGGTTGATTTTCTGATTCTGAAAAAAAACAAAATGAAGACTACAATGTGACATTGGCAACTCTGAGTCCTAATTTTACAGCATTTAGATGTTTATGTAAAGCCTGGATTATGCAGCCTACAAATCAGGAGTACTAATTTTGGGATAGGCAAAGGTATCTCAGTTTGGGGGCTTGTTCTTATCCAGGAGAAGAGAAGTACCCAACTACTCAGGATTTAAGGCTGGAAGACTCTGTAGGGATCATGTAGTTTAGTGGTTGTCAAACTTTTTGGATGCCATTATGCTCTTAAAAATGACTGAGGACTCCAAAGGGCTTTTGTCTATGTGGATTATATCTATCAATATTTACCTTTATTAGAAATTGAAACAAATAAAATTTTAAAATATTGATTTATTAATTCTCTTAGAATTACAATAATAAAATGATTCCAAGTTAACATAAATAATATATTTTATGATATATAACTATATTTCCAAAACATAAAATATTTAATTTTGCATATTTTTGCAAATCTCTTTAAGGTCTGGCTTAATAGAAGTCAGCTGGATTCTCATATCTGCTTCTGCATTCAATCTGTTACAATAAATTGTTTTGGCTGATGCATATGAAGAAAATCTGGCCTTATACACATTCGTAGTTGGGAAAGGGAAGAGCATTTTAGCTGGCAAATAATATCTGAGTATTACTGTAAAAATAGTCTGGACCTCATAGACCCCCTAAAACAAGGTCTCAGATACTTCAAGGATCCATAGACTACACTATGAGAGTTGCTGCTCTAGTCTAATCTCTTCATTTTTTCAATTAATAAAAATGGGGCCCAGAGAAAGGAAGTAACTTGTTTAGGACTGCATAGATTATAAGTAGCCAAGCTGGGTACTGAATCTGGAGCTCTTCCTATTATCCTATGCTATTTCCCAGTTTAGCCTCCATTGCAAACACAACAAAGTGGAAAGTTGTATGTGTCTTTTAGAATTAGGAAAACAAAACAAAACAAAAGCAAACAACCCCCAACCCCAAACAGATAAACACACCAATGTCCTAGGGCTTTAGTCAGAAACAATAAAATCTAGAATTTTGGAAATTTAAAGATAGAAGATAATTTGGAGATCAAATGGTGAATTATCTTGCAGAAATGGAAACTGCCCCAGGGAAGCAATAATTTGCCCAAGGGGAAACAGGATGTCATTGGCAGAACCTAAACCACGACCATGTCTTCTGACTCCTAATATACCATGCTTTACTTTACTTTACAGCCCCTCTTGTTAGAGGATGCTGAATAAAGACCTGGGGATAGATGGTGTGATGCTATTTTAAGGAAAGAATTTTTGCTTGTAGAATATGCAGTAAATGATGCCAGAAGACTCATTATTGTTCAGAACATTTTCTTCTCTAAGTCTTTTCAAAGCTGGTAGCTCTGGTTTGACTGAGAAGTAGAGGTTGAAGAGGAATAATAAGTGAAAGCAGACTGGAGAGGTAGTCTGGAGCTAGACTGTAGTTTAAGCTAAAGAGTTTGGATTGTATTTGAAAGGTTATTATAAATAAAATTATTTAAAAAGAAAATAAATGTTATTACCTTTATAGAGAATCATGGAAGTTTTGGGATGGAGCAGTGACATGATCTGACCTGTATCTCTGGGAGATTGTTTTGGTAGCAGTGTGCAGGATGGAATAAAGAAGAGAGAGCCTAGAGGCAGATAGACCAGTTAAGAAAGTCTCTCCTAATGGTCTTGGACAGTGGTGTAAGTGGAAAGAAAGGTATGGAGCCTAGAAATGCTGTGGGTCTCAATCACTATGACTCTGGAACTGATTATATATGGGAGGTGTGGGAGAAGAAAGAGTCAAGGGAGACCTGGAGACAGGGAGAATGAATGGCTGTGCATCCACTGAAATGGAGGATTTCAAAGGAGGGGACCATGAGGGGGCCAAAGTGCTATACAAATTCGAGGTGTGATTATTATTACTGCCATTATTATTGTTAGTTCACTGCAGCAGGGTCTTACTGTCTGTCATTTGACTGTCAAGTAATCTTCTAAAGCCATTGTCTCCCTTGGGGCTATTTGCATCTAAATAGGAAATTCTCTGAGATGAAAAGCCTTTAAGACCCCAAGGAATGGATCTCTAATGGTAGAATGACAAGACAGGTGGTGGAGCTGACATTTCTGGGCAGAGGGCCCTTGCTTGTTACCCCTTCAAATAACATTGACTGGCAGAACAGTTCAGGTCCTTAGATTGTGTAAACAGCTATTGTTCATTCAGGTCTCGCCTCAGTGTTTAGAGGATGCTCTGTGTCTCCCTTCCAATTGTGGAGTAGGAGGAAAAAAGTATTTCATTCACCTCCTTCTTAGAGGTAGAATCCAGAATGTAGAACAAAGCTTTGAGACAATCCCTAAGCAGTAGAAATACTACAGTATAGCAAGATGAAGAGGTGAAAAGTTGCCTTCAATCCTAGCTCTTATACTTACTACCTTGAAACAGTAAGAAATGTTCCCAAAAAAGTTATATAAACCATCACAAGAGGGAAAGAAGAAAGGAAAAAATTCCCCACAGAGTAGCCACCACCCAGAAGGACATCACCTCTACTTGCATCCTGTCTATCCTACTGCAAGCCCCATACCCTAATCTCCAAAGTGCTCTAAAAGGCAAAGGCCTTTTAGAATCTCCTTTCAGCAGCCATCCAGTTGAACTCCAACCTTCATTGATGGAAAGATTCTGAATTTGGTAAATTCCGAGAGAATAGGTAGCCTTTGGTGAGGGAAGTACCCATTAGTGTAGGCTAGCCCTGTGGAATAGAAAGGAAAGTGCTCCTAATAAGAATGCTAAATGCATATAAATCCAATCTCTTCTGAGTACTCTCAAACATCTAGGAAGGCACCCAAAAGCCAAAGAAAGAAATTAAAACAGGGGAAATGAGGACTTTGAAGATGATGGCAAAATTAGAGAATGGTTAAACATATCTCACTGCCCATGATCTCAAAATAGCAAGAAATGAACAAAACAAATGAAAAAGATTGGAAAAAATAGCAGAGTTTGATAACCAAAAAAAGAGCAAACATTTAAAAAGGAGTCAAACAATGAATAGATTCTATTGTACAAAATATATCTACATAAAAACCTCTAATGAAAGGAAAACTACAACACACCATTCTGAAATAACGGAACATCTTTAGTAACTTCTAGAATGGCTCAGAAAAGAAATACAGACATAAAGTAGGATGGAAGTTTTAGTTCTCAATGAAGAGGTAAAAAAGATGAACAGGAAATTAGGAAATTAAACTGATAAAAAATGTCTTCACAGAAAACTAGTGCTTATAAAGGAGAACGTGGCATTTGTAATTCAAAAATCCAACAGTAGAAAAAATTTGATAGAACACTAAAAAGACAATAAATTTGAGATACAAGATAAGATCTCAAAAAACAAAGGATATTCATTAAAAAAAACCACCAACAAAAAACAGGCTACATGGAAACAGTCTGAGAATTCCAAAATTTCCAGTAAAGAATGATGAAACAAAAAGTCTGAATATGCTTTTTAGAAAAAAACATGTGAAGTAATTGTCTATAAGTAGTAAAAATTGAAGGGATGGAATTGATACAAGTAATAGGTCACCCACAAACTCAAAACTTAACTCACTAAGAAACATTGTTTTCAAGTTTTAAAACAATGTAATAGGCATTCTAGGGCAGTTAGGTAGCACCCTGGATAGAGCCCTGGGCTTGGAATCAGAAAGACCCATCTCCCTGAGTTCAAATCTTGTTTTAGACATTCAGTTTTCTCATCTGTGAAATGAGCTGGAGAAAGAAATGGCAAATAACTCCAGTATCTTTGCCAAGAAAACCCCAAGTGGCATCATAAAGAGTAGGGCACAAGTGAGAAATGACTGAACAACAATAGACATTTTTGAAGAAACCTTTCATTTACTAAATGAAAATAATTAGACTTGCTCAAACTATTTCTACGTTGTGAGAAATCAAAGGAATAATTGGAATATGATATTCCAAAAGGGAAAGGAGATTGATTTGTACCACTCAAATAATATAGTCTGAAAATTGAACTTAAACATTTACAAAAGGAGATAAACTTTCACTGAAATAGAAGAATTTATTTTTTTGTAGAAATTTTGTTCATTAGTAGAAACCAGAGGGAAACAGAGCATTTGTCACACAAACTCATCAAATAAATGGAACACAAAAAAGACGCAAGGAAAATACATCTTTTTGTAGCTTTTAATGTTTTCTTATGTTTCTTTTGTTACATATATGTATGTGTGGCATACACACACCAGTCTTAGAGAGGCTGCATGGTGTAATTGATAATGGTCTGGTCTAGGATCACATTCTGCTCTAAATCAAATCAATAAACATTTATTCAGTGCTTATTACTTCTCAGGCACTGGCTAAGCTCTGGTTATACAAATACAAAAAAAAAGATCCCTTGCCCTCAAGAAGCTTGCATCTAGAGGGGAAAGACAACACATAAAATAAAGCTGACAAAGGGAAGAGGGGAAGAGGGTATCTTGGAGGGACCGTGATGAACAAGCAGAAGCTGAGATGAAGGAGTGAACATTGTTGACCAAGACATATTTCTTACAGTCGACATTTCAGGGAAACTGATCAGTCATCAGAAAAATCCACAAGGGTAGAGTCATCATCCAGGTTGAGAAAGCTACAGGGACAAGTGATCTTGCAAAGTGAGAACCAGGGTGAGGGACTTTCCAACACTTTCATGGTGACTATGACATCCCAGCATATAGAAGGTCGGGGCGGTGGTGGTGTAATGAAACCAATAAATTTACAGGTCCAGATGCTCCTTCCCCCCAAATATTCTACATCTATGATTTTTATTATGTATGGAACTTATAGTGTGGAAGTAACCCTTATCAATGTAGATTAGCAGCTATGATCTTTGGGATTTGTTTGGGGGCACTGAAATAGTAAGTGGCTTACCCATATTCTCATAGTCAATATGTATAGGAGGTAGGATTTGAATTAAGATTTTTCTATACTGGTTCTCTTTTTGCTATATCAGTCTGCTTCTAAAAATTAAAAAAATGCTTTAATGCTTTTAGGGCAAGACAAAGCCATTATTTTTCTTAATGTCTTATATTTTTTAAGGACCATTGAGATAACAAAGAGAAGGTAAAATTCAAAGAAGATAAAAAGAATCAGGAAGAAAGAAGGGGAAAGAATGGAACTGACATTTTAAAAGCTAGAATCCACTTCCTCTACTCCTCATTGATGAACCTATATTTTGGGAGATGCAGAAAACAAAAAAAGAGAGAAAGGAAGGAAGCAGTGGAAATGGACTAGTGCTGGACTGAGGTTTGAGAGGAATTGGCCTTTTAATTTTTCAGTTTCTTATACTGACTGGGGAGAGAGTCAGGAAAAAGCATTGGGGGGCTTGATCTAGGGGGAAGTAGGAAATGGGTCCTGCCCCTTGAGGGACAATGGTTAAAGAAGCAGCATGACATATTCTGTCCAAGAGAGGAGCATTGAATAGGGTCTTCACAAGAAGCACTTTTTTTTGGAGAAATAGACACTCTGAGAGACCTCTAGGTGGGGTCGTATTTCTTAAATCTACCTCCCACCCCATCAGAGGGAAACTCTGTGTCTGGGGACATCCTGCAGTAAGGGTGAATGGATGGATGGGATTGGAAGTTTCATAAGGATAATATTTTGTTTTTTGAGTAAGTAAATCAATGAAATAAAATAAATTGTGAGATAAATCCACTGATTTTGGATGTAAAACTCCTCATGCCACATCACATCCTCTCTTTCATGAACTAATGCCTTGAGGTTGCATGTGTCCTTCTAGGTCCTCAAGTGTGTCCCTTTGACTGAATCCAAACTTCATAGAACAAATCCTTTTATTAAGGATTTATTTATTTATTGAAGATTAATTATTAGTTGCTAATGCTTTGGGAAATGAAGTTCTTCAGAAGATTTTTCAGAAAATATGCATGTATGTGTGTAAGTGTGTGTGTGTGTGTGTGTGTGTGTGTGTGTGTGTGTGTGGCATGGGAGGAATCCATAATCACATTTATAATTGTTTTTCAGAAGATATACCTCATATGAAGATATAGAGAGAATAAAGAACTTGTATGTTTAAAGACTGGAGATGAAAGATTGGATTCTGGAGTATCATAGAAGGGCATAGAAATAAGGTATGGGATTAAGAAAATTCACATTTCTTAGAAAGGGGCACCACAGATGAATGTTAGTCAAAATGGTTGCTGTCTTTCATTCTCAAAAAGAAACAAAATGACATCATTATTTTGGGGTCAAGGTACAGAGTGTATGACTGTAGCTGATCAGACCAATATGAGCTCAGAAAGCTGTACCACCATAGGTCAGGCACAAATAGTCCGTATGAACACTTGGAGTGGGGATGCCTCTAAACATGCATATTTCACATTTATTTTGAGTTATTGCAATTCTGCTTTGCTCGTAGAGCACAGCACCTTATTCGGTGTGGGCACACTATGCTTGGTGGTCCTGTGCCAGTGTCTCCCATGTCTCACAATCAATTCAAAAGTTCTTAAAAGAGACAGTGAGAGTGTCCTCGTATCACTTCTTTCTGATCACCATGTGAGTGCCGGCCTTGAGCTCTCTGTAAAATGGTCTTTCAGGCAAACATACATTTGGCATTCAAACAATGTGGCCAGCCTACTGGAGTAATTGTACTTTTTGGAGTAGAGTTTGAATTCTTGACAGTTCAGTTTGAGAAGGGACCTCAGGGTCTGGAAATATATCTTGGCCAGGAAATCTTCTTAAGACAATTCAAATGGAAGCAATTCCATTTCCTGGCATGGAGCTGGTAGGCTGTCCAGATTTCACAGGCATATAACAGTGGGGTCAGCAGAATGCCTCGTAGGTAGTCTACTGCTTCTTTTCTCCCACACTTTCCTTTGGAGTCTCCTAAACACTGAGTTAGTTCTGGCAGTGCAACCTTCTCATCTATGTGTACTTCCTTGGAAAATATTCTATCCAGGTAAGTAGACTTTATCCTCAGCATTCAAAATTTCCACTTGTGGATGGTCCAGTATTGCTGGTGCTATGGTGGTTGGTGGAGAGCCTTTGTTTTTTTAGTGTTGTTAGGCCAAAATTAACACACACAACAGAGAATTAATCCATACTTTGTTGCATCTCAGTGTCAGAGGCTGCATTGAGTGCACAATCATCTGTGAACAAAAAGTCATGCCCCCCACTTTAGTCTGGTTTGCAACCTTTTCAAATTAAATAATTTATCATCAGTGTGTTAGCTGACCTTAACGCAATTTTTGTCCTTATTGAAGGCATCTGACAACACTGCTGAAAATATCATGCTAAAAAGCATGGAAACAAGCACACAGCCTTGCTTTACTCCATTGGTAACTAGGAAAGCACAAGAGCATCATTCATATCCAGAACTTGGGCAAGCATGCCATTGTGAAATTGATGTATAATACTGATGAACTTCTCTAGGCAACCAAATTTTGTCATGATCTTCCATAAGTATTCATGACTGACAGTATCAAAGGCCTTGGTTAGATTGATAAACATTGTATACAGAGCTTCGTTCTGCTCCTGCATTTCTTCTGGAGTTCTCAGGCAGCAAACACCATATCAACTGCTCCTCAGCCCTTTAAATGGTCATCTACCTTTCAGGTGAAGGATCAGTCTATTAAGGAAGACTCTGGCAAGAATCTTGCCAGCAATGACTAACAGAGAGATGTGCTGCTCATTCCCTCCCCTGCTCCCCTGAACATCACAGGATAGCCTATTTCTTTTTCTTTTATAGAGACGGACAATGGAGGCACCCTTGAACTCCTGGGGTATAATCTCCTCTTGCTATAGAACTTAGTGAATTTCAGTCAGCTTTTATATGAGCAGTGGACCCCTGCCTTATAAATCTCAGCTGGAATAGAATCAGCACCAGGCACTTCACCACATGAGAGGAGTTTAATGGCATTCAAAACTTCTTCAGTTGGAAATTTCTCTAGAGAAGGATTGACTTCAATGTGAGGTAAACAGTCAATGGCTTCAGAATTTGTTGATGATGGGCTGTTGAGAACACTATGGAAGTGTTCAACCCATCTCTCCAGGACCATGTCCTTATCATTAATCAATGTGGATCCATCAGCACTGACTAGTTAAGAAGCACCACATGCATTTGGTCCATAAATAGATTTTAGGCCACCATAAAAATGCTTTGGAGTGTTACTATCAGCATAATAATTTTTCTGCCTTCTGACTAAGCCAAGAATCCTGCAGCTCTCTAAGTTTTGCTTGCACTTTGCTTTCTATGGAAATTAAATGCTGCCTTCTTAGAGATTAATGAACTTTCCTCCTGGTAAATCCTATGGAGTTCTCATTTTTTTTTCAGTTTGCAGCTTTTGAATTTTTCCATTATTTTTGTCAAACCAGTTTTTATGTTTTCAAGTGTTCTGGCCCAGATGGGTAAATGCAGTGCTGTCCACCAAACCTCTGAAAGCTGTCCACTTCTTTTCTCTTCCAACCACATGTTGCCTCATTTTTCTCTCCAAGTTAGCAATGAACTGTTCTTGCCTAGAAAAGCTGTTGACATTGTCTTCTGTTAGTTGTCTTGCCTTGGGGCTATTGCTTTTGTTGAATGCAAATGTTTAGCTTAAACAGGATAAGTCTATGATTAGTCCAGCATTCTGCACCACGCATTGCCTTCATCAGTCTCACATCTTCTCTGTCTCTTCTCTTCTCCTAATAGATAGAGTCTATTAAATGCCAATATTTACTGTAAGGGTGTATCCATGATGTTGTATTGCATTTAGGAAAATGGAAGACAATGTTGTTGATGAGGTTATGAGATGTACAAGTCTTCAGTAGTAAGTAACTGTTGCTGTTGCTATTTCTGACTCCATCCCTCTCTAGGCCTCCCTGCCATGTTTGATAGTCTGTGCCTACTCTGGTGTTAAAGTCACCCAGATTTAACGTTTGTCTTCTTTTAGTACATTGATGATGAGGGTCTCCAAGTCTTCATAAAATGAAGATGAGATAAAAAAATGACCTCATCAGGGTTCATCATACTGGGAGTAAACAAAATGATGATGGTGACATGGTGCTTTCCTGTAAGTGGCAATTGTATTATCATAAACCTGCTACTTTATCACTTGCCTGTTGCCACAGGACTTTGAGGTACATAAAAATGGTAAAACTAGTACAGGTGATGTCTTTTGACTTGTGTATAAACTGCATTTAAGTGAGGCAGAGTTGTGCAGAGTCACAGGCCTCACTGTCTCCTCCAGAGTCATCAGAGTCCAGTGGCAGGACAAAAGTCAGGACAACTGGCATTAGCCCAGGATGAAGTCGATGATGTTGGCATCTTTGTTGTTTAACCAAACTTTAAGTATTCCACAGTGCCTGCTTTAGCCACTTTATGGCTGAATTTTTCCCATACCCCCATTTGACAAGGGGATATCTTCACATGCTTGGGGTAGACACTGACAGGTTTGAACCCCTGTGGTTATCCTCAATCTGGTTTAACCTGTCTACTGAGAAGGTTTACCTAGGGTGTGGCCACTGCAATGCTATAGCTTCTTGGAGCCACAGGTGAGAGTTGAGTAACAGCAACCAAAGATGGATGAACAGCTCTGAAAGGGGATCAGCAAGCCCATATTCCTGAGGTGCTAATCTTCCTTGAACATCCATATGTCCTATGTCTGTATATATACATACATTATACACACACACATTATATATATATGACAAAGGTCAATGACAGAAACAAGGTCCCAAATTATGTTAAAGTATGTTGATAACATCCTTCTTTGTGGTAGTAAAAACCTCAAAACAAAATGTGTGCCCTTCAATTGGGGAAAAGCTAAACAAATTGTAATATATTCATGTGTAGAAGCAAGCACTCCAGCATTGCCAGGGTGGCTGCCAATGCAGGTTCTTAGATCTGCTTTTCTAAAGGAAAGCAACTCAAAATGGGTTAACAAGCTTACTTTAATCAATCAAACATATATCGTTTACCTAGTTCAGGGGAAAAGGTCAGCACCCCAAACTTCAGAGTATATAGATAGAAGTTACAAGACAGAGAAACAGATCAAGCAGACAGGCTTCCAAACTGTCCAACCATTACATCAATACCAAGTCACAACTACCAGAGAGGGAAGCATCAACATCTGGGTTTTCAAAGCTCAGGGGCTCTCAATGGCTGCCCGGAGTCTCATCTGTTCAAATCACACAACACTTCTCAAAGTGAGCCCCAAAATAAAGCCTCACATCAGGGATTATACACCCTCTTGACCTTACTGCCCAATCACATAGCATCAAGGTGTGGGCATTCCTGAAAACCAAGCCTCCTGCCACAGGCTCCATGTGACCACATTCAGCCTATTAGGAGGCAGAGTATATATTCAAATCAAGGAAGGTTCTCAGAGTCTCTTAAGCCTATCAAAGGGCCTAGGGGCAGGGAAGATCTTTAAATTTGCATTTCCATTACATCATGTAACAACATGTTATTGTGTTATGACAAAGTAATATCAACATCAATAATATCAGAAAAACTTGGGATGATTTTTATGAACTAACTCAGAATAAAAGCAAGCAAAATCAACAGAATAATTTGCAAAATGTCCACAATTCTAAAAGACATTAGAATTCAGCTCAATGCATTGACTAGTCATGACTCCAGAGGCCTGGTAGGGATTATACTTCCTTATTTTTGGTGGAAATATTGTGAACTACAGGAACAGAATGAGGTTTATGCTGTCAGGAATAGTCAACATGCTTGTTATTACCTAACTCTACATCCTTATTACAAGGGAGAAATCCATTAGTAAGGTGTTGGTGAAATAAAATAGCAGAATTTTTTTTTGAAGCATCAATAAAACATTTTTAAAGAAGACCGCATGGAATTTAGTGCATAAGATTTCATAATGATTTGTCATTGTCTACAACGCTATTAAGCCCAATGTACTTTCCTTGTTTATCTCTTTTGACCTTATTATTTTTATTGTTGCCTTATCTGAAATCATGACTGCAAATTCTGATTTTTGAAATGATCTGAAATACAATACATTTTATTCTAGTATCTCATTTTCTCCTTCTATATGTCTCTGTTCTAAATGTGTTTCTAGTATGCAGCAAATTGTGTTCAATTTTCTCATCCATTTTACTATTCTTTTATTTTATTGAAGAGTTTAACCCATTCTTAATCAGGATTATAAATATTAGGTTTTCATTTATCTCCATTAAGTTCTATTATATAATTTCACTTCATCTTTTAAATTCACACTTAAAGACAGTAGTTTGTTTTGCTTATATTAATTTATCCTAATTTCTCCTCACAGACAACTCCTCTGCTCCATTGCCCTGACCAATTCCAAATTCCTTGAGCATGTTTTTATTGTTCTCCTTCTCCCTCTCCCCCACCCCTCCACTCTCCTTCTGCCTCTACTCCTCCCTCCCTCTATCATTCTTCTTTTTTCTTCCCATATTTCCTCTCTCTCCCTACCCCATTCTATATTGCCCCCTTCCAACTCTTCATCTCCCCTCTCCACACATATGCATATAACTACACACACACACACACACACACACACACCCTCTCCTTTTTTATCCTTCCTTTTTCCAACCAAGACAAGTGACTAAGTCCAAAATCTTCAGTCCTCCTTCTTCCATCTCTTTTCTTATTCTAACTTTTTCTGACACCAAGGTGTAGGGGTGTTCAGGAAAGACCAGTATCTCTGCTGTGAGGGTTGCTGAACCCTTTTCAGGGCTGCTTTCCACTGCATTCCAAGCCATTGACATTTTCTATGATACAAATATAGTCCTAATACTCAAGACAGGGAAAAACAAAGCAAATAAAGAAAATAGATCAATATCACCAATTAATGGAAAAGTATTAAATATGATTTTAGCTAACAGACTGTGCCAACATAGAAAAAATATTCATTATGACCAAGTTGGATTTATGCTAGTAATATAAGGATTGTTTAACATTAGAAAGGTAATTAGTATGATTGGTTGTATAAAAATGAGAAAACCCATGGATACATCAGTAGAATTACATCAATATAAAGCTGACAAAAATATGATATTCATTTATATAAAAAAATCTAAAACCATAGTCAGATGTATCATTTGATGATATATGATTATTTGTATTTGAAATGTGACCATTTATATTTCTTGATACCAGAGAAACACTGGAATTTTTCCTAGTAAGTTCAGGATATACAAAGCAAAGCTATGCTGTTTCCCTACTATTATTGACATAGTACTATAACTACTGTTTGTAACTACCAGACAAGAGAATGAAATGAAAGGAATAAACTTTGGTAAATAGAAGGCAACGTTGCTTTCCATTTATGCATGGTATGATAGTTTACTTAGAACCCCCAGACAAAAAAAAAAATGGAAAGTAAACACACATACAACAAGCTTTTCTGTAAGGTTCTAAAAAAACTGATAGAAAGATAAATTATATTCAAAACAACCAAAATGGCACACATTATCTTAAAAGTAATCTACCTAGAATCAAAATAATTTTTACCTACACATCTACAAAATACTCTTTACAGAAATGAAGAATACTTATGTAGCTAGGAAAATAGTCAATATTCATGTGTGGCCTATGCCAGCCTACTAAAAATCGATTAGATTACCTAATTAACTTAAAGATTTAGTGCTATATGATTCAAGCTAATTAAAACTAAGAAAAAATATCAAAATTTATTTAGAGAAATCAAGAATTTTAAGGAAAATAATAATAAGGTGGGTGTGTCAAACTATATTATAAACTGTAATTATTAAAAAATTAAGAATTGGGGTGGCTAGGTGGTTCAGTGAGTAGAGCATCGGCCCTGGAGTCAGAAGGACCTGAGTTCGGATCTGGCCTCAGACACTTAACACAGAAACTAGCTGTGTGACCTTGGGAAAGTCACTTAAACCAGCAATTGCCCTACCTTCCCCCCTCCAAAGAAAAAAAGCAAAAAAAAAATTAACCAGTGAAACAAACTAAATTATTAAGCCCTAGAAACAAATGAGTAAAGTAACCTACAGTGGTAAAATCATAGATCCTCATAACTAGTGAAGGGTGTGTGTAGAGGACATAAAGGGAGGAAGACAAATTTTGGACCAAGAAGAATGACCTATACAATTTTGAAAACTATGTGTCTGACTAGGATTAATGGAGGAAGGCAGAAGAATAATATAGGAAAAAGATAACAGGTTGTACTCCAGGGTACTAACCACTACCTACACTAGTTAAAGGAATACTTGATACTGGCTGTCATTGTTCTAGGATTGTCTAGTAAAACAGGATTTCTCAGCTGGTCTGTGGGCCTCCATCGCAACATGGCAAAGACCCAATTCTTGTGTTACAGAGAACCCAAACTTTTCCCGTAAGCTTTTACTCCAGCTCCTTTCATGCATGGACAACTTCTAAAATAGCTGCTCTAATAATACAACCATTCCCTTCACATCATCCTTTTTTCTCTCCCATTTTATAGTCACTTTGTAACTTTAGGTTTTCAGAGTCAGCTTTTCAAAGAGGTTTTGTTTGATTTAACTTTCAAAAAGTGAAACCTGTAATTGAAATGATATTCCACATTCAGTTCCTATTCTGAGTTTCCCCCCTCTACCATAAGGCAGCCAAGTTGTCATTGTCTCTGGGCTCTGCATAGGCACCTGTGATTTCTTTGGTGTGGGAACTCTCAAAATGGACACAAATCACACCTTTATGACTTAGAATATGGTTCTTAAGCTTTTCTGTGGCCAAAAAATTAATCACTCTGTGGCCAATCATGTAATGAGTCTCATTAAACTGAGCTAGGTTGTTCCTTGGTTATGGTCTGTTGTAGAACCTGTAGTCTACCCAGCTTGGTAGGACCTCCCCAAGCTTTTATTATGCTTTTTCCATGTGAAAATTAAGAATCTTCTTCCATTCCACAATGAGGCTGAATCATGGTTTTAGCTCTCTGTTGTCTGTTCCCTTCCCTCCCCCACCAATTTTCACCATGAATTAGAAAGAATAGAGATTCTTTATCCCTGATGGATATATTATATTCTTTATCTCTAAAGGAGCTCCCTACAGATGTACTGTGGCCCATTTAAAATTTTCAAATGTATTTCTCCCCCTCCACCCAAAAAGAAAAAAAATGTGAGAGGAGTGTTGTCAAATATGGGAATGCATGTTTGGTGACCATTTGCTATCCTTTTGCTATATTTGGATTCAAAGATCATGTCTCATACTGGAAGAACACTCCTTCCTCCCACCCCCCTGCCCATGTCCCCTGACATACATACAAGGTTGACTTAGCCCCATTTACCTGTCCTTCCAAAAATGGAACAAAAAATCCATGTAAGGGGAAAGGGCCACTTTTTGATTGCACAAATGGATAAATTCTGGAAGGCTCTTAATTTATGCTAAATACTCTTCCCTAGACCTGAGCCAACAGGAGTCTCCTTGCCAACATGTGCTTCCATGCAAACACATTTGTTAATGTCACTATTCTTATGCAAACTTTTTCATGGATACCCCATGTGAGCTTTACCAACACAAAGACAAATGTAAACCAGTGACTCATAGAACTCTGCTCCCAATGCTTTCCCTCTCATTTTCTCTGATGGTCAATATGAATATGATATGAATTTCTATGATCGTGGAAGAAGATTCAAAGTCTTTCTTCTTACCACACAGCTCAAAAAGTAACCTGGTAAATTCTTCCAAAGTGGATCTATTTCCAAATCATTCCTTCCAAGAGAGGCCAGGTCAGAAGAGCTCTTTGGCAATTGCTCACCAAGCAATCAACTGAATGCTTCCATAGCTGATCCAACCTCATTGTTAATCCAGTCTGCTAAACAAATAATGAAATGACGAGTGTAGCTATTTCAACCTTCTTGACAATTCAGTTCAACAAGAACCTATTAACAACCAAATTGATAAAGTAGGCAGTACCAAATAATGACTCAGGAGTTGGCATTACAATGGATGGAACAAAATATGTTGACCTTTATTGGTTCAGTTTGGTTGAGTGGCATAGACAACTCGAGTGAAACTATATAGTCCTTTGGACACAGACATTTGGTTTCATCTTTCAATAACCTGTCCCAAGCTGGTCCTCTGGTTTACTATGGCAGTCCATAAAATCCCCTTCTAAGAAAACTAATGGACAAAGCTAGGTTGCTTCAGTCCATGGATGAATGCCAAAAAGCATGTTGAATATTCAGAATAGAAATCTGATGCAGGAAGTGGTATGCAGGTGTAAATGTTGCTTAGGGTTTCCAGGACCTAAAGTGTATACAAAGCCATGAAATAGGCAAACATTGTGAATTATTTATGACAAACAGTTTAAGTTTATAGCTCATTAACAACAATTACAGATTACAATAATTGCTAAACAATTGCCCAAAAATATTTGTAGTTTTATGTACTAAAAAAGATTATATCTTGCCAAGTTTCTCTCCATTATTACTAGAAGCTCGGCAATCATTGATGGGTTGCAGAAGTTTGAGTCAGAGATTATGTATCCTCAGCTTCAAATGAAGAGCTTTGGGGTCAGATAGTTGTGCACTAGAATAGGAGTCTGATAGTCATCATACAATTTACTTATGTAGATAGAGAAGAAGGATCAGAAAGTCATAGGATTTAGAGATGGGTGGTAGCTTGGTGGTGCTGGAGACAGAGTGCTGAACTTAGGAAGACCTGAATTCAGGCTCAGTCACTCACAAGCTGTGTGACCCTGGGTGAAGTCACTTGACCTCTGGCTGCCTCAGTTTCATCAACTATAATCTAGAGACAAAAAAATAATACCTATATACCAGGGTGCTGTAAAGATCAAATGAGGTAATATTTACAAAGTACATAGCTTAGTGCCTGGAACAGAGTAGGCACTTGATAAAGGCACGTTTCCTTCCTTCCTTCCTTCCTTCCTTCCTTCCTTCCTTCCTTCCTTCCTTCCTTCCTCCCTCCCTTCCTTTCTTCCTTCTTTCCTTCCTTCCTTCCTTCCTTCCTTCCTTCCTTCCTTCCTTCCTTCCTTCCTTCCTCCCTCCCTCCCTCCCTCCCTCCCTTCCTTCCTTCTTTCCTTCCTTCCTTCCTTCCTTCCTTCCTTCCTTCCTTCCTTCCTCCCTCCCTCCCTCCCTCCCTCCCTCCCTCCCTCCCTTCCTTCCTCCCTCCCTCCCTTCCTCCTCCCTTCTTCCTTTCCTTCCTTCCTTCTTCCCTTCCTTCCCTCTAACCCACCCACCTACCTTCCAAGCCTCATCTACCTATCTATCCTTTTCTTCCTGATACTATACTATAGATCAACCCCTCACATTTTATAAATGAGCAAACAAAGACCTAGGGAGGGGAATCATTTGCTTAAGGGCATAGTGGTTGTCAGTGAGCTGTGGAGCACACAAGGGGGACTCATTTTTCTTTTCTGCAATTTAAAGGAAACCTTGGGAGGATTTCATCTCGGTTCTTATGGATTATACTTCTATTTTTGTATGTAAGGGAGGGTAGTGTCCCTAGGGGTACCAAGTGTCTGCTGGGGAATGATATTCTCTTTTTGAAAAACTATATCCAGTATCATTCTATGAAGGAGTATAGGGGGAGATGACATCACCTAGAAAGTCTTGAGGGATGGTAGAATCCAGAAATCTGAAGACTGAATAGGGATAAAGAAGAAAGAAGGAAGGAAGGAAGGAAAGAAGGAAGACAGGAAGGAAAGAAGGAAAAGTAGGAAGGAAGGTAGGAAGGAAAGGAGGCAGGAAGTAAGGCAAAAAGGAAGGGAAGAAAAGAAGGAGGGAGGGAAGGAGAAAGGAAAGGAGGAAGGGAAGAAAGAAGAAAGGAAGGAAGGGAAAGAAGGAAGGAGGAAGGGAAGAAAGAAAGAAGAAAACAGGGAGTGAGGAAGGAAGGGAAGAAGGAAAGGAGGGAGGAAGGAAGGAAAAGAGAGAGGAGGAAAGGAAGAAAGGGAGAGAGGAAGGAAGGAAAGAAGGGATGGAGGGAGGAAGAAAGGAAGGAAGGAAGAAAGGAAGGAAAGGAGGGAGAAAGGAGTGAAGGAAAGCAAGAAGGAAATGGTGAAACATTTCCCTAGGCTGTACTTTATGCTCCTGGGTTTGTAGACCCTGAAACTTCCCACCCTCACCCCCATTCCACCTGCTACCTGACAGTGCCAGACTTTTGGACACTGACATGCAAGCACTGTTGCACGTGGTGAAGCCTTTCCCTGTGCCTACTAATGCCAGGCTTTGTACTCGATGCAATCACACCCTGCCAGCTCTTTGAGACCTCTCTCCTGTGGCAGAAACAGTGACTGTAGAATTCTAAATGCTTATCAATCAGTTGATCCAGTGTCCAGGGATGATGGAGCCAAAACAGGAAGCTAAAGCACATGTCTTGATTATATGATGGGAAAGTTCCTTGCCTGCCATTTCTCACTCCTCTAGACTAGATGGAAGGAGGCTGAGATCAGTGGCTCAGGCCTGGGACTGGGCTGAACTCACAGTCTTCTGTGACAGGGGATCAGGAGGTGCTTTAGTTTAGGCAATAGTAATCAAGTTTACTGCTTATTGTAGTTTTTTTTCTGTTATTTACCCTGCATTTATTTTTAAAGAAATTATCTCCTTCAGCAATGAATGAATGTACTAGGTACATAGAAAATGCTTGTTGATTGATGAAATAGACCACTATGATGTTAGTAATGTCATTAATATTGGCTCTGTGTGTGGCATTCAGAGGCCATTTGTGTACAGTTTTGCACACACACATATATGTATGTATATATAAATATATATGAATATAAATGAATAAATGAACAAACAAACAAATACATAAATATGGTGGTTAGGTGGTGAAATGGATAGAGTTCTGGAGTCAGGGAGACCTGAGTTCTAATCCAACCTCAGATAGCTTACTAGTTGTGTGACACAGGGCAAGTTACTTAACCCTATATGCTTCAATTTCTTTTTCTATAAAATGAGCTAGAGAAGGAAGTGGCAAACCACTCCAGTATCTCTGCCAACAACCCCAGCCCCCCCAAAACAGTCAGACACACCCGAAGTGACTAAACAACAATAATAGCAACACACATATGGACAGGGATTCAGGAAGGGATCTGTGGTTTCATTAGAACAGGGAGCTGTCTGATGAGGAAATTCATTTCAATTATCAGTGAGGATTAGCTATTCCTCTGCCATTAATCATTGTAAAGAGTTTTCTAGATACCCAAGAGAAGACAAGTGACTTGCCCAGGGTCACACAACCTATTTGTATCAGATGAGGGGCACATATATGCAAAATTTGCTGAATTTGCATTTTGCCTGGATCATTGCCATAATCTCTGTCCCTCTGCTTTATATTCTCTCTCTACTTTGGTCACAGCTTTCTTATTTTTGTGTGCTGCCCTATCCTGCCTGGACCTACCTGTGTGGCTGACCTGGGGCTCATTAATTCTCATATTCTGACACTTCTTTGATGCTGATTATGCTAATTGCATGTACTTCTCTAACCTCAGCTCCCCTCCTTTTTTTTTTTCGTGGTGTTATCTATCATCCCAGGGAGACTATGCATTTTGTTGGGCTGTTCATTTCCATTCTTTCTTTCTTTCTTTCTTTCTTTCTTTCTTTCTTTCTTTCTTTCTTTCTTTCTTTCTTTCTTTCTTTCTTTCTTTCTTTCTTCATTATTTCTGTATTGGCTGAGGTCAGAAAGCATCAATTCCTATTTTAAAATTTTGTTTGCGACAATCCACAAAATAATAATAACAATAGGTAGCAGCACTTTGTGATCTTGCATAAGTCAGTCAATAATCCTGTGAGATGAGTTCTATTAGTGTCATCAATTTACAGAGAGGGGAGGAAATGTATGCTGGGAGAGGTTCCATGATTTTTTTCATTGCCACATGACTAATAAGCATCAGAAATGGGATCCAAACCCAGGTCTTTCTGACTGAGTTCTACAATGTCTGCTAATGCTCTGCATGTCCCCGATGTCCAACAGAAGACCTTCTATATAGTAGACTCTTACTAAGTGATTGTTCAGTGAATTAACAGATAAATAAATGGATTCTTTTTTAAAGGCTGGTCTTGATGGTCTCAGTTCCTTTGATTCTGGGAATGAATGAATAAATTGATGGATCCTTCGTGCTGACAGCTAGATGTAATTCAATTTCCTTTTTTATAGGTGAGGTAACTGAGGCAGAAAGATTACTTATAAATGTGGAAGACTTTTTGGAGAGGTCATTTTACTTTTTCCTCTTTCTATGACTTTAAGCAAGTCTTTTGGAGTACAGTTTTTTGTTTTTGTTTTTGGCTTAACCTTTGATTTCATTTGTGTAGGGAGTTTGTGTCAAGGAAATTCCCTTTACTAATGCAGATTCACACCTATTCTCATACTTACGGTCTTAAAATGATGCCTTAGGGGCCAAGGTTGTAACTTATTCAGGACTATTCTGTGTCAGAGACAAGGCTTGAATCAGGTCCTTCCCATCTTGGGCCACTTCTCCCCACTATTTGAATTTTCTTCTCACCTAAATGTAATCTGCCTAATCTGTATTGGGCACTCAAATAATCTTAAACAAATAATGTGAAACTAAACTGAGGCAATCACTGACACAAATGGATTGTCCCACTCAGCAATCATTATTTTTGAAAAGGCAATATGGTTATGAATAGGAACTGGGACTTAGGAGACAGGTTAACATAAATGGGACCATTTAACTTAGGCAGTTAGGTAGAAGAGAAGGAACACTGGACTTGGAGTCAGAAAGACCTTGGTTCAAATCCTGCCCCAGACACTTACAAGCAATGATTACCATGGACAAGTGACTTAACTTGTTAATCTCAGTTTGCTCGTCTGTAAAATGTGGAAAATATCAGCATCTACCTGTCAGGGTTGTTGTGAGGATGAAATGAAATTATATACATATTAAGTATTTTTTGTTGTTCAGTTGGGTCTGATTTTCTGTGAACACTCCCCCTCTCCCCCTTTTTTTTTTGCAAAGACACTGAAATGGTTTGCCATTTCCTTCTCCACCTCATTTTATAGGTGAGGAAACTGAGGCAAACAGGGTGAAGTGACTTGCCCATTATCACACAGCTAGTAAGTGTCTGAGGCTGGATTTGAACTCAAGTCTCCTGGCTCCAGGTCTGAAGGTCTATCCACTGTGCCATAGAAAGTGCAGTGGCCACTAAACATATGTAAGGATCCCTGTGGGCCATGTAACAATTAAAAAAATATAGTAACATTCTTATGTGTTTTGATTTATTTTTTAAAACTATTTTCCAATTACATTTTAATCTGGTTTACCCCAGGAATGTTTGGGGAGGCATTCAGAATGGGAGTGAGAATGGGGCATGCTGGTTGACAACTCTGATACAAAGTACCTCTCAAAGCATTGGATATGTATCCTTTGCCTCTGTGGGATGAAAAATGTATTTTAGCTAAGTTCCAAAGGATTCATACTTTGGAATGGTGCTTAACACTCCTCATGACTGTAAGACTGAGCCAAAGAGGATTGGCATCTAAGTCAGGAAGTGTTCTGTTGGCCATGAGGAGCAAAGAGAGATGGTTTTCTTTCACTGGTTTCTGAAGAGATCACTTTGTTGAGACACAGCTAACTCACTTCCCTTGGACTTCCACCAAGATGGGGAATTGATTTCTTTCCCCTCCAACCTCTGGTGTCAATGACTGCCATAAGACCCCAAGCTTGCCCTAAGGGAACCTGGGCTAGTCCTCAGATCTCTGCCTATGTTTTCTGCTTTGTGTGTTGTCTGTTAGGATGTAAACTTGCAGGCAGAGATGGTTTACTTTAGGTGTTTATATTCCTATCATTTAGTATGGTTCTTGGCAATTCATAATGCTTTTTAATTCATTCATCATTCATTTATTTTCCTGAACACAGATGACTCACCAATGATCCTGAGAAATTGATATTTCTAGCTTTTACTGAATTTTGACAGGTAGTGGGCTACAATTCTTGCAAATGCAGTGTTTCTTAAAGGAGAAAATGCTTTACCTGTTAGGAAAAATCAGCAAGAGGATTATTCAGTTGAAGAATCACAACTTAGCTTTCTCCTACCTTTCCAGTCTTCTCATACCTTACCCCACAAAAGGTACTCTTTGACCTGGTGAGACTGGCTTCCTTACCGTTCCATGAACAAGTTTCTTATGGTTACTGGCATTTTCTCTGGTTGTTTCCCTGCCTGGCATGCTCTCCTTCCCTGTATCTGCCTACTGGCTACCCTGGCTTCTTTTAAGTCTCAATTAAAATCTCATCTTCTGCACTCATACAGAAAGCCTTTTTCTAATCTCTCTTAATTCAATGCCTTCTCTCTGTAAATTATTTATTTATCCAGTATATAACTTGTTTGTATGTACTTGCTTATTGATTCTCCCCTTAGATTAGAACTTCCTTGAGGACAGTGATTTTTTTTTTTTGCCTCTTTGTTTCCCCAGAGCTTAGCACACTGTCTGGCACATAGCAAATGCTTAATAAATCTTGATTGATTGATTACTTCAAAGGCTAATGCCCAAGCCACAACCTGGCTTGCCAGGAGATCTGAACTTTGTGAGTTGTTCATTTAGTGTAGACCCTAGCTGAATAGGAAATATCTATCCAGCAGTCTCATTGAGTGTTTTAATATTTTAATTCTTTGTCACTATTTGTTTATGAATCTTTTGTATTTTAAGTATTTCTTATTGGGTGAAGAAAATCAATAACTGCCATATTCTTTATTTTTGAGGGGGAAGGCAAGGAAATTGGGGTTAAGTGACTTGCCCAAGGTCACACAGCTAGTAAGTGTCAAGTGTCTGAGGTCTGATTTGAACTCAGGTTCTCCTGACTCCAGGTCTGGTGCTCTATTCCCTGTGCCACCTAGCTGCTGTTTAACTGCCATATTCTTGATGTTGTTTCATGAGTTTTATTTAGTCTTGTCACCCAATTGAATTGTGAATTCCTTAGGAGCAGGAATCATGTTTTATTCCCATTCTAAGCAAGTCATTTCATACTTCTTATCCACCTCAGTACTTCAGAGAGTCATGATTTCACAGAGGTTCATGACCTTTCTACCCAGTTCCTCCCTACCCAACTGAGGGATAAAGCTGAAAGTATTAGAGAGCCCATACTGATGTCTTTCTGGTTGAGAAGTGTGTAACACTAGTCATTAGGTGATTCCACTCAAGAAGATTCCAGAAACACCAGGCAAAAGTCAGTTCAATTCACCCAGAATTTAGTGAGCAACTATATATGCCAAGAACTGTGCCAAGCTTTGAGTATTCAAAGACTTTAAAAATAAAACATTTTCTGCATTCAAGGAGCTTACATTCTAATTGTGGGAGGAAGAGCATGAATACATATTAAGTATAGAAAAAACTGTCTAAATGAATGATAGTTAAATAGCTTTTACCTCCTGAATTACTATTCATTGAAACAGACATTTCTAAGTGATGACAAATACCCTTGATGCCTGAGCAGGGAGTCTTTATGAGCCGATATAACCCCAAACCTTCATCACCTGGTGGTTGCCTTTTTGGCAGTGAGTTGTTTTGAATTTAGGTAGTCTGGTCCATAGACAGAGAGGCTAGTCCACCCTTGGAGCCTTTTCAACTTGGTAGACTCTGTTAGAATTGCTTCCTGTGGGCAGAATTTTTGAGAAGCTGGGTCATTTCCACCCCTAATGAGCTGGTTGAATAGGACTCCAATGAATATTTACATGGAGGATTATTGAGTTGGGGTTTGGAGCTGGAATGCACCTTAGAGGACATCTAACTCAGCTTCGTCAGGTTACTGATGAGAAAATCGAGGGCTTGGGAGAGGAAGATCGCATATTTGATAAATAGCAGGATCAAGGTTTGAACCAATTCCTCTGGATCCAAATCCACAGCTGTTTCCACTGCACCATGCTCTTCTACCAGCTGCAGTTCCATAATTATGAAAAAGCAACTGATTTAGGCCCTTCTTAGCATCACCCTCACCAGGTACTTGAGAATGAGTATCACTTCTTCTCTAGGACATAGTCCCTAGAGATGTTATTTAGACCCATGAAAGACTTTCTTTGAGGTTAAAGTGAAGGTAGAGAATTTCTTTCTGTGGGAAACTGAAAATTATCATCTCTCTTAGAATGTTCAGTCACCTGCAGTCCTACCTGGGGATAACTACAAAGAACTTAAAAATTATTGATGCCTTTTGCTTTTATATCATATTCCTTTCTGAATATGCCTTCATCCCCAACCCAGTGAAACCTCATTTGTAAAGCACTTGATACATGCTGTATCAGCTGTTGATTTTAGGGTATGATTTATCATTGTTTAGAAAGCATATTTGTCTCCAATCAAGGTTGTACTAATCATTGGTGATGCCAATGACACTCACCTTCAGACTCACTTTTCAGTCACTGAAAGTATCTTGCTGTATCACAGACCTGTCTATTCACCCACATCACTTCATGTTGCTGTGCTTCACCAGAAGGTCACCCCTATCTGATGACACACCCTTCATTAAATGGATATTTGGTATAAAAATAAGGTCAATATTTGGACTTACAACCTCACTGTACCCTTTGGAATGTCCAATGTAGGTTGCAATTGTTCTGAATTTTAAGTGTTTCCAGAGAATTGGTTTAAAGTCCCTCTCCAACTGAGTACCAGCATTTAGTAGAAATGGGATCTCTTAAAATGCTGCTGGTCTCCCTTTATGTTTTGATTTCAAAGGTTTTTTTTTTTTCAGCTCTAAGAATAGCAGTGTGTGAGTCCAAGGACAAAATCTCCCAGACCATGCAGGTCTCACTATTTGTATCATTGTGCCTATTTTGCTGAAAATCTGTTGGTTTTGTCCTCAACATGAGCTGTTTCCATTTCCATGGCCAGTAGGCAAAGGAGACTTGGAGTGTCCTAAGCAAGATTTAAGTTAGATCTGGTGAAGAATTTCATTAGCCAGAACTGAACTGGCATACATGAATGACAGTTATTTTGAAACTCTGCATTTCACTGAACAGAAGGAATGGATTCCCCAAAGTTACACACATACACACACACACACACATTTTGCTTTTTGGAGGGCAATTGGGGTTAAGTGACTTGCCCAAAGTCACACAGCTAGTAAGTGTTAAGTGTCTGAGGCCAGATTTGAACTCAGATTCTCCCAACTCCAGGGCTGGTGCTCTATTCACTACACCACCTGGCTGCCCCTCCCCAAAATTATATTGACAAAAGGGAAGAGAGAACTGATGTAGTTGCTCAGGTAATTCAAATGAGAGCCTTTGTTTGAGGCAGGAGGACTGAGCTATTCACTTAATTTCTTCAATTCTCTACTCCAGTTTGTGTGTCAGCTTCATCAGCCATGCAAAGATGCTAAAGTTTTGCCTTCCCCCAATTAACTGAAGGAGACATAGAATGTGAAAACAGAAATGAATAAAAAGAAGATGCTGTATCTGGTTCCCATGAAATCTAAGTTCAGTCCAGAAGGAAGAAAAGATAACCAAAGACCAACCACAGTGGAGTAAGAACACCACAGACAAGCCAGATGTCCTTGTCAGGAATGTGTTAAGACCAGAGCTGGAATACGTAAGGCCCAAGTGAGTTAAAAATAGTCCGAGTTTGATAGCAACATTTTTAAAAGCATGACCATATTTGTAATAAATAGTAAGATCAGAAAAGTCCTTAACTTTGTAGATAAAGGTGAGAGCCAAGTAAAAGCCTACAAACATGTTCTCAACACTTCCATTCCATCATGGTGCAAGGTTGGATGTTGTTCAGGGTAGGTGAGACCTTGGTGTAGTGTTGGCTAAGAAAAGGTATAGTTTCCTTGATTCCTATGAACTTGAATCAGTCACATCCTGGGTGGAAGCAAAAGATCATAATACACATGTGAATATGTGTGTGGGGAACATACATATGTATGCATATGTTTGTCTATGTGCATGTGAAGTCAACCACATGTTGCTTAAACTGCCCTATGTGACAAAATTTTGTGATGATTTTAAAGGCCATTGAAAGAAGGAAAAAATGCATTTATCATGATTCCTGATTAAATTTAGCATTGAGGAAGCAAAAATGAGACAATATGATGAAACTTTATTTTTTAATAGAGAAATTTCTATATGGGCAAGATGAGTAAGGGGGAATATTCCAGTTTTCTATGAGTTTGATATGTTTCTAGCCATGGAGTGGTCCTCGGGTAACACACAATAAAAACAATTATTTCAGACATTTCAGAAATGAAGTGCTACCAGCATCATTGTGTACTTCTGCATTGGTGAGTAATGAAAGACACATTCTTAATGTGAAACAAAAGAGGATTGTGAATATTAAAAAACCAGCACAGCCAACTAGAGTGAAACATTCAGGATAAGATATTAACTTGAACCACATGTGAAATGCAGCTGTTTCTGTTGAAGCTTTCATCAGTTTGAAGTGGAAAGATTGGTGGGTTTTAATATGTGGTTTCCAGCCAAACCAATAGGAATCTGGGGAAAATGTGTGTGAAATCAGTGTTCTTCCATGGGGGGTCCTAGGCTTTGGCATGTCTTTCCTTTTCGCTAACATAAACAATGGTAACATAAAGCTCAGGGCAAGATATTTCTAATATTTAAGGATTTAACAGGGAGGCCATGTAGTGTCTAATTGTCATGGATAGATTTCCCTGCGTCTGTTTTCCCCCTGCTCATATAGATCCATGGATCCCATCTTTGGAGGAGTGAGGATGATGTTGGATTCTCACTGGATTGGTCTGTCTTCTCCTCCAATTCCTGGAATTAGTTCAGTTTTCCCAGAAGCTTATGAGGATAGGGCCTGACAGTGGCTGCCAACCCCAAACAAGCACGCTGGTATGCTTTTATTTTTTCTGTGTCCAAATCCTGAGTATTCCAAATTGCAAAGAAGAGTGATGATTTTTACAATATGGTGTAATTGTGCCTGTGTGGAAGAAAATGTTAGAGATCATAATACAAAGCATCCATAGAGGCATGAAACTGGGTCAAAAATAAAAGGCCCCAAGCAAAAAATTTCTCTTTGGTCACTATATTTTGGTTCAGTGGCTCAAAGAGTAGTTGGGAACCACTATGTGCTTTCATCAAGTTAGCTCTTGGTTTCTTAGAGTAACCAGGTGATGGAGCCTTTCAGGACCAAGGAAGGCAGAACATGGTCAATGACATACTTTCTGAATCCTGTTATTACTAAAGGAGTAAATATAGCTCACATTTATCTGATATTTTAAGATTTGCAAATCTCGAGGGGACTAAGACCCTGAGAGGTTAAATCATTTGCCCATGTATATACACCTAAAAATTGTTGGAGGGAGAATTCAAACCCAGATCCTGTGACCCCATGTCTAACATCCCATATCCTACAGCACATTGTCTAGCGATCAGAGATGACCACTTGCTAAATGGCAGATAAAGAAGTTCAAGAAAAATAAAATCAAAACCTCCAATCTGTACCCATTGACTTCATTTCATTGACCTTGTCCACTGGCAATTAGGTGGTGCTCTGGTTACAGCAATGGTCCTAGAGTCAGGAAGACTTGAGTTCAGATCCAGCCTCAGACATTTTCTAGACATGTGATGCTGGTTAAGCCACTTACCCTTGCTAAGCCTCAGTTTCTTCATCTGAAAAGTGGGGGTAATAATAGTACCTACTTCCTAGCATTGTTGTGAGAACAAACTAAGCTAATATCTATGAAATGGTTTGCAAACTTTAAAGCACTATATAAATGCTTGCTATTAATACTTGAAGGCCCACTATGTTCAAGGGACTCTCTTTGGCATTAAATATAATTCAGTTGTTCAGTCATTTTTGAGTAGCATCTGACTCTTCTTGACCTCATTTGGTGTTTTATTGGCAAAAATACTGGAATTATTTGCCATTTACTTCTCCAGTTCATTTTTACAGATGAGGAAGGTGAGGCAAATGGGGTTCAGTGACTTGCCTAGGGACATCCAGCTAGTAAGACATCCACCTGAAGCCAGATTTAAACTCAGGAAGATAAGTTTTCCAGACTATCCACGCTGCCATCTAGCCCCATTAAGAGTAATACAAAGCTAAATTTGTCTATACTCTTAAGGGGCTCCCTTCCAACTTAGCATGATAAGACATATTCTGTTCATGTGAAAAGATAACTAACTATAAAAGGTGATGTAATAGATGCCCAACGAGAGGTAGTTATTAAAGGTGTTACTAGATTTCACAGAGGGGAAAGACCACGGTGGATTAAAACATCCAGAGAAGGTTCTTAGGGGAGGCAATGTTTGAAGTAGGTCTTGAAAAATGGATAGGATTTAAATAGTTTTATAGCAGCAGGGGGAGTGTTCCAGGCTGAGAAAGGGATAGAAAGATGGATAAACAAAGGCATAAAAAAGATAGGAATGATTGAGGAACGTTTGATGCACAATGGGAAGGCCTGTCTGCTTAGGTGAGAAGGTACCTGTAGGGGAAGTAGTAGGAGATAAAGTGGGAAATGTATCTGAATGGCATTAAAAATCCTAGATGCTGGTGTTAAAATTTATGTCAAGTTCTCTAGAAAATTTAGCCAACTCAATAGGCTACAGATGTCATTAAAGTTATGAGAAAAAACCATTTGGGAACTGTTCTGTGCCAAAGGCTGTGGTTTTGAAGCACACACATAAGACTTGTGAAAATCTATGGCTTACCTTTCTAAGTGGTATGGACTCATAGCCTAAGGAGGGTTGATGTCATATTCACAAGGCATCTTCCAGCTCTCCCACCAGGGAAGACTTACTGTCCAAGGGCATTGCAGTAGCTTTTTGGGTCATGGAAGTAATACATGAATAATCATATTAGTCAGAGCAATCTTTGAAATGTTTTGATTCACACAAGGGAAGATTTGATGCTTAAAGGAACAGCCAGAGGTGGAAGGATGTGGCAGTGTAGTGTCAGCCTGGGTAATAAATCAGATAGCTGCCCCATTAAGGGTAATACAAAGATGAATATGATACCTTCTCTGTTTTTAAGGGGCTCCCCTACAAGTTGGCAAGATAAGACCTATTCTGTCCATGTGAAAAGATAACTTACTATAAAAGGTGATGTAATAAATGTCCAATGAATGGTAGTTATTAGGCATTACTAGATTTCAAAGAAGGGAAAGACAACTTTGGGTTAAAATATTCAGGAGAGGGTTGTGATATTTGAAGTAGTTATCTATCAGATGTGACAGTCTCTAGACTGCCATAGGAAAAGGAAAGTTTCTTGATGATCTTTTGGAGAGGTTACTTCTTCACCTTGCTGTACCCAGCTTCAGCTTTCCTTATTGAGGGAGGGTATGGACCATGTTTTTGCTGTTCATTGACTTTCTATGTTCAGCACAGTGTCTAACCATCTGGTAAGCATGTAACAAATGCTTGCTGATTGCCAAATATTGACTGAGATAGCTGGGGTTTTGTCCCCACTAGTATGGTAACCAATCTCCCATGCTGCGGCTAGGAGCGAATACGTCCTAAACTATGGTAGCACTAAAGAAATAAAGATGTTATAGCTGGAAGTATGTTCAGTTACCTTTCAGAGAGAGTGATGGACAAACCATGCTGTCTCACCCTGGAACTTTTCTCAATGCCTGGGGCATCTTTACTGTGGAGCATTCAATTATCCCTGTAATCTTCACAACCTGAAACCTCCCTTGGTAAGTGCTGCGCAATTATCCCATTAGTGACTTCCCCTTGAAGCATCCATCTTACAGAGGGGTCCAGACCAGCCTTCATTCCCTTCCTGGCTAGTTCTGTTCCTGGCTTCTAGCCTTATAGATTTTACTGAGCAAGTATGTCACCCTGCACTCATTTTCCAGTTCCCTTTTATGTATTATCTTTCTCCATTAAAATGTAAGCTCCATGAGAGTAGGGGATGTCTTTCTTTTTTGTTTGCATTTGTATCTCTAGTGATCAGCACAGTGCCTTGCACTTACTAAGTACTGAATAAATGTTTCCTTCCTTCCTTCCTTCCTTCCTCCTTCCCTTCCTCCCTTCTTCCCTCCCTCCCTCCCTTCCTTCCTTCCTTCCTTCCAGATGAGAACTGAGGCTCAGAGAAATTAGGGAACTTTTTTGAAGTAGGCAGTTGTAAAGTGGGTACTAGAATCTAGGTCCCTTATCTTTTACTAGAGAGCTTATGACATCACATGACTTCTCTATAAGTCAGGGGTTCTTCATCTTTTCTTCACTTTTTTTTTTTGGTGTTATGGATCTATTTGGTTAACTGGTGTGCCTATGAATCCTTTCTCAGAACCATATTTTTAAATGCACAAAATGTAATGCATATGATTACAAGGGCAACCAAGTATATTGAAAAATAGTGACCAAACTATGAAGTAGAAAAGAAGTTCATGAACCCCAGGTTAAGAAGAGCACTGTAAAGCACCAAGCTAGAGCTCAGATTATAGGTCTTTTGGTTGGTGGTGGTAGCCAATGTGCATTATGGTCATACAATCTGAACTACTGAATGCACAAGTATAAGGATGCATTAGTATAAGATTCAGTGTAACATCAAAGGGGCAAAAGATTCTAGGGAAGTGGCTAGTGAAAGATTAATAGTGTTGACCAAGGGTTAAGGTTGGGTATGGAGGAAAGTGAAGCCTGGAATATATACTGGAAGACTAGGGATTGGTCAAGGTTGACCAGAGATCGTGATCAGGGTAAAAAGTAATTCAAAAGAGGTTAAAAACATAATCCAAGAAAAGAGCCAACAGTAAAACTCATGACCTCTGATGTCTGCACACAAATGTCTAAAGCAAGGAAAATGAACAAGTTGGAGTAGATGCAAGTTTGACCACATTGAAGCTTGATGGGATGAACCTCTTAAATAAAATATCACTCTGGATGGGCATGCCTTATACAAATGAGATAATAATTGTACAGTGTTTAGCATAGTGCCTGACCCACAGTAAGCACTACATAAATGTCATTGTTTTATTTTTATTAAAAGGAACACGGCAGGTAAAGGGAAATGCAGGAGGTCAGAGCAACACTATATATTAATTGCATGTAAGAAAATACCTTCACATGAGGAAATCCAGGAACCAGAGGGGAATAATGGAGGAGTACACCCACAAGAATTGTCTGTAATGGGGATATGCTAGAAACCTTGCTGGTAAAATCAGGGGTAAAGCAAGGAGGCCCATTATCACCATTATTATTCAATATTGTATTAGAATTGCCACCTACAGCAATAAAAGAAGATAAGGAAATTGAAGGAATAAGAAGAGGCAATAAGGAAACAAAACTATTGGTCTTTGCAGATGATATGATGGTACACCTAGAGAATGCTACAGAATCAATTAACAACTTTAGCAAAGTTGCAAGATATAAAATAAGCCCACATAAATCATCAACATTTCTATATATTACCAAAAAAGTCTAGTAGCAAGAAATAGAAAAAGAAATTCCATTTAAAATAATTGTAGATAATATAAAACATTTGGGAGTTTACCTGCCAAGATAAACCTAGGAACTATATGATGACAATTACAAAATTCTTCTCATACAAATAAAGCCAGATTTAACCAATTGGAAAAATATTAATTATTCATGGGTAGGCCAAGCCAATACAATAAAAATGACAATTCTATCTAATTTAATCTTCTTATTCAGTGTCATACCAATCAAACTACCAAAAATTATTTTATTGAGCTAGAAAACCAAATAACAAAACTCATTCAGAAAAGAAAAGGTCAAGAATATCAAGGGAATCCCTGGGGAAAAATGTGAAGGAAGGTGGCCTAACCATACCAAACCATATTATAAAATGGTAATCATCAAAACTATCTGGTACTGGCTAAGAAATAGAGTAGTGTATCAGTGAAATAGATTAGGTACACAATACATTGTAGTAAATGACCAAAATAATTTACCATTTGATAAAACTCAAAGATCCAAGCTTTTGGGACAAAAAACTCATTCTTTGACAAAACCTGCTGGGAAAACTGGAAAACATTATGGCAGAGGTTAGATATAGATTAACATCTTACACTGTAAACCAAGATAAGGTCAAAATGGGTATATGATTAAGACATAAAGAGTGATAGTATAAGCAAATTGGGAGAGCTTGGGATAACTTACCTGTCAGATTTATGGATAAAGGAAGAACTTAGGACCAAACAAGATACAGAGAGCATTACATAATACAAACTAAATAATTTTGATTTTATAAAAATTTAAAAGTCTTTGCACAAACAAACCAATGCAACCAAAATGAGAAGAAAAACATGAAACTGGGGAAATTTTTTTTACAGCAAGTTATCTCTAATAAAGGTCTAATTTCTCAAATATACAGAGAACTGAATCAAATTTATAAGAATACAAATCATTTATCATAAATAGTAAAAAATATGAACAGTAAGCTACTTATAATCATATGAAAATGCTATAATTAGAATTAAATCACTATTAATTGGAGAAATTTAAATTTAAACAACTCTGAGGTACCACCTCACACCTGACAGATTGGCTAATATGACAAAACAGAAAAATTATAAATGTTGGAGAAGATGTGAGAAAATTGGAACACTAATGTGCTATTGGTGGAGCTGTGAACTGATCCAACCATTCTGGAGGGCAATTTGGAACTATGCCAGAGGGTAATCAAACTGTGCATATTCTTTGATTCCAGTACCACTACTAGGTCTATATCCCAAAGAGATAAAAAAAAAAAAAAGCACAGCTATTTTTGTAGTGGCTAAGATTTGGAAATTGAGGGGATGCCCATTTAATCGGGTAATGACTGAACAAGTTGTAGTATATGACTGTAATGGACTGTTATTATGCCATAAGAAATGACAAGCAGGATGATATCAGGAAAAAAATACCTGGAAAGGGACAGTGAAGCAAGCAGAACCAGGAAACATTGTACATAGTAACAACAATATTGTACAATGATCAATTGTGAATAACTTAGCTATTCTCAGCAAAACAATGATCCAAGACAATCCCAAAGGACTTTTGATGAAAAATGCTATCCACCTCCAGAGAAAGAATTCATGGGGTCTGGATGCAGATCAAAGCATACTGTTTTTTACTTTCTTTTCTTGTTTTATTCATTTCCCCATCCCCACATAATTAATAGGGAAATGTTTTACATGATTACACATGTATAACTTGTATCAGATTGCATACCATCTCAGGGAGGGGGAAGAGGAGGAAAAGAGGAATAGTATTTGGATCCCAAAACTTAACAATGAATGTTGAAAATTGTTTTTGTATGTAATTGAGAAAAAATAAAATATTTAAAAAAGACACATAGAAGATTAAAATAAGGTTTATTGTTGTTTAGTTGTGTCCAATACTTTAGAACTCCATTTGGGGTTTTCTTGGCAAAGATACTGTAGCAGTCTACCACATTTCCTTCTCCAATTCATTTTATAGATAAGGAAACTCAGACAAGTGGGGCTAAGTGACTCACACAGGGTCACACAGCTAGTAAGTGTCTGAGTCCAGATTTGAACTCAGGAAGATGAGTCTTTCTGACTCTTGGTCTGGCACTCTATCCACTGTGCCACCTAGCTGCCCTGTGAGGTTAGGTGAAAGTGGATACATACAAAAAAATGGCAGGATCCTTTCAGAATAGCATCAGGGGTGCTAAAACTCAGAGTTAATCGAGGTGGGTGAATAAAGCTAAGGACAGCAAAGTTTTGCTTTTTTTGTTGTTGCTATATTAGCAAAGGAGGAAGTCCAAAGAAGGTATAGGGTCACTGCTTTGGGAAAAGGAACAATGATATTTAATGTCACTATGAAGGTAAAACTACTGATCTTTCATTTTACTTTTGTTTTCTTTTCCAAGGAAAATGACCTTTGGATAATAAAAAGCAGAATGGAAATGGTTAATAGGGATTTGATGTTCAAGAAAAGTAGGCAGATAATGACAGAGTATCTGACTACTCTTGATATGCTCATATTGCTAGGCCCAGAGGAACCATGTCTTCAGGGACTGAAACAGCTCTCAGATGTGACTGTCGAGCCATGGTTGGTGATTTCTGAAAGATTATATAGGGGGGGGGGATGTACCAAATGATTAAAGAATGGCAAATGTTGTACTTTTGACTTTTTAAAAAGTAAGATAATGTCATTTGAAGACTATTTGACTGATTCCTTGCAAAATTATTAAAGTAATGGTTAGTGAAAATCTAGAAAAGGAAGTGCTTATCTAATTTCTGTTTTTGACAGGTTTCTTGAGTTATAGATCAGGAGAATGTTGTAGATTTAACTTGCCTAAACTTTATCAAAGTTTATGATAATGTCCCCTATGATCCTGTGGGGGGAAAATGTAAAAACATAAACTCAGTAATAGCACAAGCAGATTGGTTCCAAATTCTTTGAATGGCCCAATGCCAAACATTGTGCTAAGGTCTTTAAAATTATTGGATCATTTAATCCTCATAACAATCCTGTGAGGTAGGTGCTATAATTATCCCCATTAAACAGATGAAGAAACTAAGGCAAAGGGAGGTTTAATGACTTGATGAGGGTAAGTAAGCTATTAAGTGTCTGAGGCCAGATTGTAACTCAGGTCTTCATGACTCCAGGACCTTGGTTCCTTGGTTCCTTCTTTCCTTCCTTCCTTCCTTCCTTCCTTCCTTCCTTCCTTCCTTCCTTCCTTCCTTCCTTCCTTCCTTCATCTCTGATTCTGTGAACTCTCGCTTCAGAGAGGTTTGTGGGGTTGCAAAGCATACCAAATTAGATTTAAAAGACATGTATAGAAGGTGAAAGAAGAGGAGATAGCAGAGGATGAAAATAAATTTGACCCATCAGTACATAGTCAGGGCTTCTAAAGCTAAGAATAAGTCCAGACTGATGAATGGCTAATTCAGGCAACAAAAAGAGATTTACAAAACATTTTGAAAAAAAAAAGGAAAGGAATAGAAGTGAAGTGGATGGGGAAATGAGTCAGTGCATTGCAGTGAAACAATGCTGAATTTGGAATCTGAGAACATGAATTTGATTCCCAGCTCTGACACTTATTAATTGTCTGACTTTGGGCAAGAAGCCCCTCTCCTTTCTGAGACAGAGTTTCCTAATCTATGAAATGAAGAGGCTAGACTAGAGGATTTCCAAGGTTCTCTCTAATATTCTATAATTCTGTTATCAGAGAAGGGTGGAGATTTGGAAAACAAACTAATCTTCCTCAGAGTAAAAAACACAGAAATTTCATATTTCTTAGGGTTAGATAGAATTAAGGTACATTCAGAACCAAAGTTACTTCTATAATGCAATGGATAAAGTGTTAGGAGTTTGGATCCCTGATTTCAAATCCTGCCTCTGACATCTGTTGGTTGTATGATTGTGGGCAAGGCAGACCTCTTTGAGTCCCACTTCTTCATCTGTAAAACAAGAATAACAACATTTGGAGTACCTACTTCATTCTTTAGGCTTGTTGTGAAGCTTAATGAGATAATATATATAAAGTGCTTTTTATATTTTAAACTATTATATTAATGCCAGCTATTATTATTATACCTAATGAATGGAGAGAGATCAGAAATTATTTGGCTTCCATTTTCCTCTGCCAAGAAAAATGGTTTTTGGACTAGAAGGCAGCCTGGGCCAGGTTTATTTTAGACTGGTCTGGTGGATTAGATTTGGGATTGGACCAACTTGTGGTACTCAGAGAGTAGATGACTTTTAACAGAAGAGGTTTTACTTAACAATTGTATTGAAGGAATATTCAGCAAGGGTATAACATCAACTCAGTTGGGAGTAGGTTGCTTCACCCATGCATTTGTCAAAAGCTTATGGAAAGCCTGAAGATAACCTGATATCTCATACTCTTATATTTAAGCAACAAAGAAGCCTTGTCAATGGTATGAGCCTTGGTCCTCTGGACCAATGAAGCTTCCAGAATGGTTTTGTTGTTTTTTAGGGAATAAAATCAGCTTAGAGTAAATGTTCCCACCCCAAAATAACTCAAGAAAAATATTTAATAGGTAGTTTATATCCAATGAAAGTAAAGAGATATTAAGAGATTACCTAATTTCCCTTCATGAGTTCATGTCTATCCTGGTGATAAGCATATTTAAAAAAAAAGTCTTGGTAAAGTTACTAAGCATTAGAAGCAAGATTATGGATCCAAAAGTTTCTGACCCCAAGTCCATCTCTTTATCTATCATGCTAAGAAGACGTGTGAGATAAAAAAGATGAAATCCCTTTTCTTGGGAGAAATTCATTGCTGTTTGCTTCCCCCTAAAGGTAGACTCTTCTGGACTCTAAGTGGGAGATTTGGAGAGGTGGGATATTGGGATATTGAGATAGATATGCGAAACACTACAAAATCAAAACGAGAGACTGGCAATTTTAATGCCCAACAGTTAGAAATGGGGTAATTATCATTAAGAAAAGGCTTTGGCGGACTGTGGTAAGACAGCTAAGTTTTAGTCAATGATAAATGGATTCTGATAATTAGTATCAGTTGTTGCTAATCAATAGTATTTATGTGTCAGGAAAAATGATGGTCTGGATCCATCTTTTCAGGTACACTTGGTATTACCACCAGTGAAGTAATTTTTTTTTTTCAGTGCTAAAGGACCATTATATACATTCATAGTCCTGCCTAAAGAAATTTATTGGTTCTGGGAAAGCATATATTTAGGTCAAACAATACTGTGGAGGATAGTTAATTCTAAAGCAAAGAAGTTATAAATGGAAGATATGTTCCTGGGTGGCCATAACATATACTATATATTAGTCTTTACAGAGACCTGAGCATAGGCAGAGTTGGGTGAGGCAGCTTGGAAGTCCCAGCAGCCTGGAGATGTGGATTTCAGACACTAAATTATCAGGCATATAACAGTTTTCTACTGTTAGGGAAGGAATCTGGTTGGTTGGTTGAAAGGCATAAACCAAATAATCTAGTGAGATCTTGGAAGAGGAGATGGTATTTCATCTCTAGAACCTCTGCCCTCCAATTTAAAGTTTAAGGTTAGCTAGTGATAATAATTATCAATATGAGTTTAAGCACTGATTATTTTTTTAAAGTAAACTAAAATAGACAAATTATCCACAGATGGAGATGCTACAATCTCTGCCCATAAAGGAAAAGAGAAATGTGAAATCAGCAAAACCTAGTGTAACATATTCAAAAATTGAGTAAGCCAAGTTGTTAAGAATCATTTATTAAGCACCTATTAGGTCCCAGGCACTGTGCTATAGTTTTATGATATTTTACAATTATTATAGAAACATAATCATGACCATTGAGAGAAAATGACATTATTTTCAAATATTATCTTTATTTCCCAGTAGTTCTTCATATAGTCCTGCAAAAGCCTAAAGGAAAATGGACAAATAATTGTTAGATGGCCTCTAAGTTCTCTTCTAATTCTTAGATTTTTGAATGAGAATTCTCTTGGATTCACCCATACAAAGATACTCTACATATGTCCTTCAATGGTGAAATGTAAAATTTAACATTCCATGATGATAGGTGGTACTATTTCTTAAGTAACTTCTCTATAGGATTTGGTCGTGTTGGACAGGCCACCATTATGAGAAAGGCACATTGTGGACTCTAGACTAAGAGGAAGGGCTTTATAAAGTCAATAGGGAAAAGTTGCAACTTAATAATAATAACTGTAGGAACTTTCTGTTAATAATTATAGAATAATTGATATTCTATCTCTCATCTTTTAACAAAAGAGGTTTTACTTAACAGTTGTATTATTCAGCAAGGATATAACATCAACACAGTTGGGAGTAGCTTGCTTTACCCCTGCATTTGTCAGAGTGCTTTACCTTGTCAAAAGCTTATGGAAAGCCTGAAGATAACCTGATATCTCATACTCTTATATTTAAGCAACAAAGAAGCCTTGTCAATGGTATGAGCCTTGGTCCCCTGGACCAATGAAGCTTCCAGAATGGTTTTGTTGTTTTTTAGGGAATAAAATCAGTTTAGAGTAAATGTTCCCACACCAAAATAACACAAGAAAAATGTTTTATAGGTAGTTTATATATAATGAAAGTAAAGAGATTACCTAATTTCCCTTGATGAGTTCATGTCTATCCATATTTAAAAAAAAAGTCACACAGCCTCTTTCTCATGTCTTGAATGTATTCCTTTTTTTCGCTTTCCTCTGAGTATGTGTAGATTCTTTCAAAACTTATCTCTTACATGAGGTTTTTCCTGATCCTTCATTATTTTATTCATATTTACTATTAATTTATCTTATATTTATGTATATTTTTACATGTTGATTACCCCTATAGATTCTTGAGGTCAGAAACTGTTTGGTTTTCCCTTTGCATCCCAAATACCTATTGGAAGGCATGGACAAGAGACACATAGGCTAGGCAGGCCTGGATGAGTTGGGATCTGTGTGCCTCAGGAGGATACCCAAGTCAATGAGATCATAGATCCTTTTGAGTTTTGATTATGTGAATATCCCGAAGTGCCTGATATTCATTAAGTAGCTAATAAATGCCTATTGATTGATTGGCAATAATTAGCATTTATGGAGGACTTTAAGGATGTGAAGCATCTTATTGTCTCATTTTATCCTCATGAAAACCCTGTGAAGTAAATCTTAAGAGCATTATTACTTCCATTTTACAAATGAGGAAACTGAGGCTGAGAGCTGAGTGACTTGCTTGAGTTCACATAGCTAGTAAGTCCCTGAGATGGAATTCAAGCCCAGGTTTTCCCAACTCTAGCTTTGGCATGATGTCCACTAGGCCAAGCAGCTTCCTCCCACCTGAGATCCTCTGATCCATCCTCATATTAAGTGGCTAATGACTTGTAATTGTCACTCATATGTCAGCTACACCTTTGCCACAGTCTATGGTATGCTGATGGAAGCCAGTGGGTGTAAATGGAAACACACAGAGGCACTTTGATGAACTAAAAAAGAAATTACAAATTACTCCACTTCAGAATGGGCTGCCAGCTTGGAGTTACACCAGAAGAAAAATTAAGCTTGAGGTTGGCAAGTGATGAAAAACTGAGCAGTTTTAGCAGTGGTAACAAGAATTCCTTCCTCTGATAGGGTAACCTTACTCAACCTGGGTTCTGCTGTGTCCAGATGCCATGGCATCTTACAAATCTCCTCCAAAGAAAAACAAATAAAATTTACCAGTGGGACCCATGCATTCTTCCCAGTGTAGGAACCAATGGAGCTATTGGAAACACTCCATAAATCTTGTGTCCTGCACGGTGACCTTTAATTCTTCAGGGACAAACCTCATTTTATGTGCATCCTGCAAGCCATCAGTAGATGAGACTTTCAGCAAAATCCCAGAGCTCTCTCTCTATCCAGCATATTTGCCAGGTGAACAAAAGGAGAAACTATGGAGACTAAGCTTTAGAAGCTCTGCTCCATTTTTTCCCTGCCAGAAATTAAGCTGCTGTTCAGTCTGCCAGAGTACAGCAGCACTCTAAATGAGGTCACCACATTTGGGAAGGGCTGGGTGAAGGTAGAAGAGCCAGCTACAGTACTATTCTTATTGGAGCAATTTACCTACACCACTGAAGGGAGGATAGCAGGTAAAAGAAACTCTCAGGCTTTCTGCCTGACTAGCTTTTTCCTTGAAAAAGGAAAAAGATATTAGCCTGGTGAAGAGTTGAACTTCAAAGGGAGAGTATTATATTTTATTTGATTAGAAGTTTGACTCCCTTTGATTTAAATTTTTTTTCTTTTCAATTTAATACAAATTGGGCCTCAAGAAAAGCTTATGTTAATTTGAAGCAAAAGTAAAACTGTTAGGCCATTGTGTGACAATGTCTGCTGTGTCTGATTATAAGGGGTACTTGGTCCAAGACTCTTACTGAAATGCTTACCCACCATTTTCAAAGGTACAAGTTAGGGGCATAAAGAGTGGGAGACATGCTGATGACTAGCTGAATCAATTGGACCATCATCTCTTCAGTCTTCATCAGTCAACTACTGAGAAGTGATCAATAGAGAAGAAATTTAGAGATGGAAGGAACTTGAGAAATCATAGAGGTCACTCCCCTTATGAGGAAGTGGGGGCCCAGAAAGAGGAGGTACCTTACCCAATGTCACAAAGGGTTAGGATTTTAACTTAAGTCATCTGATACTAGGCCCAGTGATCTTTCATCACTGGATTTGGAGTCAGAAAGAACTGAATTCCAATCCAGCCTCAGATACTAGCTCTGTGATCCTAGGTAAAGTACTTAATCTGTCTGCCTCCATTTCCTCATCTGTAAAATGGGGATAATAAGAACACAAATAATAACAATATATCCCAATATTGTAAGACTAAAACAAGATAATATACGTGAAATGCTCTGCAAACCTTAAGGGGTGATATAAATGCTAGCTATTATTACTGAAGATTTTCTTTTCCATCTTCCATTGTGGAAGAAGGTCAATGATGTCAGTATCAGTCTGTCTCTTTTGTGCCCACCTTCATACCTTTTAGCACAATGGTAGCAATTTAGTTCAATTCAGCCTAATAGAAACATATTAGTAGAATAGAAACATATTAAGCATCTATTATGTGTCAGGTACCATGAGAGGTCCTGGAGATACAAGCCAAGTTAAGTCAACAAGCATTTATTAAGCTTCTGTTACAGTACTCTGCTAAATCTCAGGGATACAAAGAAAGGCAAAAGACACAAAAACCAAAAAAGAAAAAGACAAAACCAAAAAAAAAAAAACCCAACAACCAAAAGACAAAAACCAAACCAAACAAATAAAAAACAAACCAATAAAACCCCCCAAACAATCCATGCTCTCGGTTCACAAGCTAATAAATAAAAGACAAAAATGAAACAATTCCTGCCCCCAAGGATACTCTAGAATACTAGGGTAGATATGCCAGATACACCCAATAGTGATATGTGTATAACACCTTAAAGTTAGCAAAGTGCACATATACACTCACATTCTATTAATGATTCTATATATGTCCTATGGACATTATTATCAGAAGAGATGATTGAGCTTCAGAGAGATTTAGTGACTTGTCCTTGGTCATACAACTTACTGGTAACTGTCAGAGGAAGGTTTCAAACCCAGTTTACCTGAGGCCACTCTATGGTACTGAAAGTGTATAATAGAGTAGGTAGCATTAAAGGAGAGATGTAGACAAGGTGCTCTAAGAAAATTTGAGAGAGAAAACACTTTAAACTGGGTGAATCGAGGTGAAAAGTGGCACTTGAATTGTGCCTGGAAGTAGGAAGGCTTTGCTTTCCTGACATGTAAAACAACCTAAGCCACTGCTTGGACATAGGAGAAGGTAGAAAAGATACTGAAATAGCTAGAAGCCCAGTTTGACTGGAATGAAGAGTACATATACATGAAGGAGAATAATGAAAAATAAGCCTAGTAGGGTAGGTTGGAGCCAGATTGTGGAAGACATTCAGATCTATTTTAACCCAGACAAAATAGGGAACATTTAAAGGTTTGTGATTAGGGGAGCAACATGGCTTTACCTGTGACTGAGGAAGATATTTTTGGCAGCTGTGTTGAGTGAATTGGAGTGTGGAAGGACTGGAGGAAGATGAGAAGTAATAAAAGCCTGAACTTGGGTGATGGCAGAGAAATGAATGGAAAGAAAAGGGGCATATGTGAGAGATGTTGTGGAGGTGGAATTACTTCAATTACTGGGAGATGAGAGGGAAGGAAAGTAAAAAATGATTCTGGGGTTTTGAAGCTAAGTCACTGGGAGGATGGTGATCTTGGCAGAAATAGGGAAGTTGGGAGGGTGGGAAAGGCATTGGAGGGGGGTGATGATGAATTTAATTTTAGACTTGCTGAATTTGAGCTGCTAATGGATCATTTAGATAGAGATTATAGGATCATAGAATTAGACATGGAAGACACCTTCTGAGATCATCATGTCCAGTGCCTTCATTTTATAGATGAGGAAGCTGAAACCCATACAGTTGTATGACTTTCCCAGTGTCATCCAGCTAGTAAGTGTTCAAAGCAAGAGTCTTCCTGATTCCAAGTCCAGTGCTCTATGCATTGCCACTATCAGAGGTGTTAGACTCAGGGTCAGAAACCAGAGCATCTTGAGCACTGATGGTGACTGTAAATATGCTGGCATAGTTCTCAATTGCAAAATATAACAGACTCTCCATGTATAAAAAAGAAGCAAAACATTTATTCAGATACCAGAAAACCAAATCCCAACACCAGAAAGTCAAATTCATCATAGTAGCAAAGAAGTTAACACACTATAGCACAGCATGAAGCTGCATCATCCTTTAACCTTCCCACAAACACAAGCCTAACTGTCACAGCAGGAAGCAAACACTCACAATCCTATCTCTCTGGGTGCATCCTCTCTCTCTCATTGTTTAGATGCTCTGACCCCCACCTTCCTGTGGACTCTCTTCCACCCTTCAATAAACTCCTTCCACCACGGGCCCCACGTGATTACATTCAGCCTATTAGGGGGCAAGGAAGATCTTCAAATCAGGGAAGGTCTTAAAATTTCCTTAGGCTTATTAAGGAGCAGGGAAGATCTTCAAATTCTCATTTCCATTACAGGTAGGCACCCTCCTAACTTACTGACAGGTTTTAGGTCCATCACTTACTCTCAATCTGGTTTAACCTACCTACCTACCTACTTACATACATACACACATACATAAATACATGCACACATATATACATACATATACCTGCATAGAGGTCAAACAGGAAAGAGGAGTGTCCAAGAATTCTAGGGAGGAAAGAGGATCAAGGAGGATGGATTGCTCATTTTCTGGTTAAGTAAATGCTTATCAACTTGAATTATGACTTGTTGAACTAATTTAGAAAGTGTCAGGGTACCTTTAACAGATGCAGGATGCAGACCTGGAAAGCAACTTGAAATGGCATTGAGGCTATCTCTGTGCCTTCAGGCATGGGCAAGAAGTGCTTCCCCCCCCACCCCGTGCCCTAGCTTTTCCTATAATCAGGGTTGTATCTGAATGAAGGAGAGATTTAGCTGCTGGCAGTGACTTGCCACTAGCAAAGGAGTTTTGGAATGCCCAATTCACAGAAAGTACAACAAAAACTCCTGTTGGGGGCATGGGTCAACAGCTGCTATCCAGATGGCAGATGTTTAGCGCTCACATAGCTATGAACTCCACCCTAGCCATGCTCAGGATAGTTTTCCTCTGTAAATTTTAGCAAATTACAGTATAAAAGCAGGATGGTTAAAGGGAAAACCATTGGCAATGGAGTCAAGGGATCTAGATTCTAGGGACACTAGCTTTGTCATTAACTTAAGGAGTGAGATCTTAAACAAAGTCAAATGATCTCTTTGTTCTTTAGATTCCCTGTATATAAGAAGGGCTTTTGTAATGACCAAATTAAGATAATGACTCCCATTTTTACAGTGCTTTCCTTTCACCAGCTTGTACAGCTAGTAGTAGAAATATTATCACTTTGGGAGAGGAGGATGAATCTGTGATGTTATGGATGTGGGGAATTCCAGATGTGGAAACTTTTTCTGCCAATGTATATGGACAACTGGTCTGTAACTTACAGTCTCAGACATTGTAGAGAATTGCCTCGGGACAATGAAAGATTAAGTGACCTTGCACCTGGCCATCTTGATCCCTCCTTCCCCCTGCTGCCAGATAGATATTCCTGAAGCAGAGGTCTGATCATGTCACTGCCCTACTCAGAAAGCTTCCCCCTCATGATTCTGGGATAAAATACTTGCTCTTGTGTATGGCAACAGAAGCCTCTTACGATCTGACTTTAGCTTAACTTTCCAGACCTGTACATTCTTCTTCTTCATACACTCTTAAGTTCCAAAGAAACTGGCCCACTTACACTGTTCTCTGCATTAGGCTGTGAGCTCCTTGAGGGCAGTGACTGTCTTTTGCCTCTTTTTGTATCTTCAGGACTTAGCACATAGGGGGCTAGGTGGTGCAGTGAATAGAGCACTGGCCCTGGAGTCAGAAGGACCTGAGTTCAAATCAGGCCTCACACACTTAACACTAACTGTGTGACCTTGGGCAAGTCAATTAACCCCAATTGCCCTGCCCTCCAAAAAAAAAAAAAAAGACAGCACAATGTGTGACACATAGTAGGCACTTGATAAAGGTTTGTTGATGGACTATATGACAATCTATGTCCCATCTCCATGCTTTTCCCCAAGCCTGGAATCTATTCTTTCCTCACATGTCACTCTTAGAATCTTTATCTTCCTTCAAGGATAGGCTCAGGTGTCATTTCTTTAACAAGACCCATTCAGATCCCCTCTATTGTTACTTTGTATTTGTGTATATTTTGTATTTATTTTTGTGTATACATTGTGTATTTCTTTTCTGTTTATACATTATTTCTCACTAGTAGAATGTAAACTTCTTGAAGGCAGGGAATGTTTCATTTTTGTCCTGGTAACTCCAGTGCCTAGTACAGGGGTGATATCAAGGCCACATGTGGCCTTTTAGGTCCTCAAATGCTGCTCTTTGAATGAATCTAAATTTCATAGAACAAATTCATTATTATTATTATATTAATTATATTATGTTATATATTACAATATATTATATTATTGAATTTGTTCTGTAAATCCTTAATAAAAGGATTTGTTCTTTAAAACTTGGACTCAGTCGAAAGGACACACTTGAGGACCTAGAGGGCCACATGAGGCCTTGAGGCCACAGGTTCCCCACCCCTGGCCTACCACATAGTGGATGCTTCATAAATGCTTACTGGACTCACCAATTCAACCAGTGACATAGCCACCTAGCAGCTTTGTTGCTTAAACTACTGGTACCCAGGCCCTTGGTGACTATAATGTACAAAGCAACATTGAAACTTAACTCAAGCAAAGATAGATTGCTGCTATCGCTTTCCTTCAGCAGACCAGGTCTATCACCCTGTCTAGAGGAAATTAGATTAGCTTTGCTTGCCTTGTTCTCCTGGGTCCACATTGGTTTTTCCCCAGGATTCTATCTTCTTCTAGGCATCTGTGAATTGATTTTGTGATGATTTCCCCAATATTTTCCTAGATGCAACAGTTAACTTATGTGTCTACTATTTCCAAGGCTTTCTCTTTTAAAAATTGCAGACACTATGTTGGCTCCTTTCCAGGCTTTGGGTTTCTCATCAAATCTTCTCAGATTCTCCAGGATGATAGTTAGTGACTCTGTAATGTTTTCAGAACCTGTAGGTGAAATAAGATGTGGGCCTGTCCTGTAGATTGGCATACATCTAACTCATTTCTATAATCATTTACTGCATCTTTCTCTACCTTTTGTCTGATTTTCCTTTCTCCTATTTCTCTTACCATTTCTGGTTTCAAATTGAGTGTGTGTGTGTGTGTGTGTGTGTGTGTGTGTGTGTGTGTGTAGATAATGGGTCAAAAAAGGTAGTGGGGAGGGAAACAATGGGAATGTTTCACTGTCCTTTTGTTGTCATATATTGTAACACTGTCCTACTCCATCTCACTCACCAGTATCTAATAAGGCAGCAATATTTTATCTTATTTTTCTTTCTAAATAAATGTAACTCTGTGTTCTGATCCTTTGTAAAAATGTCTGTGGAGGGCCTAGGGCCCAGCAGATGATTCACAGAAAGACTGAAAGAGCAATTTCTGATGATTCTAGAATAAGCAATTGATTATCCCTCCCTTTCAGAGGTTATGATAACCACCCCTCGTTTTTTTGGCAGGAGTAGATATCATACAACAAAATAAATGGATGCTATCTGTACTCTGTGGAGTTCCCTCACCCCTATACTCTCCTCCTTCTTTGATTATTTCTTGCTTTCTTTCTTCTGATCTCATAATTCAAACTACCCAGGGAGATTTAGGAAGAGCAAGAGCGAATGGGGAGCATAGGAAGAGGAGAGGATAGCATAGCCAATGGCCTCCAGAAGCAGTTGGGGTCCAGGTGCTGCCATGATTCCCAGGTATCTATTGGCACCAGGAACAGTGAGTAGACTGATGGGAAGTCAGTATATCCAGAAATACTTCTAAGCCTAGATCAGAGAATGTGATCAGGAACTACAAGGAGAAAAGAGGCCTAAGTCAATGAGACTAGTTATTATGGACTCCATTCACCTGATGAGCTTTGGGAAGCTGTTGTTCCTTTTAGGTTGATGAATATGAAATCTGGAGTAAACAGCCCTCTTCACCCATTCCTTTATGTGCCATGAATAAATATGGTCAGGATTTCCCTCTTTCTACACCTAAAGATCCAGGAGGGAACTGAGAAAAGGCCAAGAAAACATGTCTGGCTTTGTCTCTATACAGAACTGTTTGCTCTGGTTTCTTTTCTGCTTTATTTTAGGTACGATAAACTATATGCTGATGCATCTAAATCTATGAATGCATTGGGGAATGACTTGAGAAAGTGAGATAGTTCATGGATGTGGGGACTTAGCCAGATATAGATAGCAGATTTAATATTTTAATACTTTATAGAAATGGTCCATTATCGTTGTTGTGTTCAGCCATTTTTCAGTTGGGTCCTATTCTTCCTGACCCCATTTGGGGTTTTCTTAGCAGAGATGTTGGAGTAGTTTGCCATTTTCTTCTCCAGCTCATTTTACAGATGAGGAAACTGAGACAAATAGGTTAAGTGACTTTGTCCAGGGTTGCTCAGCTAGCAAGTATCTGAGGCCAGATTTGAACTCTGGAAGATGAGTCTTCCTGACTCCAAGCCTGGCACTCTTTGCACTATGGCACCACCTAGCTGTCTACCTGTTGTCATTATCATAACATACCATTTTCCATAGCACAGGCACATTGTGGAGAGTAGTCTTGGCATTTGAAAGCCTAAATGATCTTTAATGAGAAGAGGGTATATTCTAGTCTCTTATAAAATGTATGTATCTTGGGTATGCATAACTGAGTCTATCTACTAGAGAAAGACTGGAAGGCCTGGGGTGTTAGTTCATACAGGACATCTTCTAGTAGATTTGTCAGATCTTACATTCAGCTAAAAGCTTCTTTGTTGGATAACTAGCTATCTCCCTATGAGCTTAAAGAAAGCATAAATAAGCTAAAACAAAAGGATCACATGTGGAGGCCCACATCACAAAGATAAAATAAAAAGTAATTTAAGCAAAAGAATAATTTTCTGCTTCCCATGATGCCTTTCCAAATTGAATCTGATTTCCAAGTATGACTTTTGTGCTCATATGAACAAGGCTTTAACGAGTTTTGTGATATTAAAACTTCCATTGTTTATAAATTTCTCCATGCTGAGAGCTTCCAGGGTCTAATAGCTGCTTAGTCAGGTAGTACAATGTGGGTACCCACAAGTGGCATGCTTGAGATGTTGGTCAGTATTTGCCCTTGAGCAAGGAATAATAGTTTGCTTATGGTGAGGGTTAGGGTTTGTTTCTGACCCAGGCAGGGCAGAGTATACTTGAACTTTCAGGATTTTTTTTTTATTGGTTTAAGGCTATAATTACTCAGAGGCTCTTCTAATAAGTTTTTAGTAGAGTTTAATTCCTCAGGCTTCAATGTCTTTATCTACAAAATAATGAGATTGAACTAGATGACTTTCAAGATCCCTTGGAGCTAAATCTATGTGTGATCTGATGATCCAATGGAAAGAAAAGGTAAATAGGAAAGAGGAAAGTGAATGCTAAATAATGGAAGTATAACCTTGGACAAGTTACTTAACCTCTCTGGGACTCAGTTTCAACATCTATGAAGTGAGGTGGTTGAAATAAATGACATCCAGGATCCCTATTCTCCCAAGATCCTATTTCATAAGTGCATACACAAAGATCTTATGTAGGAAGCCTATGAAGGTAGAGAAAAGAAATGACACAAAATTTAAAAGGTTAAAGTCCTCACCCCCTCATGGCTCCAGTTAATTTGAGTAATTTTCCAACTGATTTTCATTCTCAGCAGTACAAGTCATTGCAGAATTAATTTGAATAATGCAATAATAGTCTTTGCCTTGGTTCTGCTGTTCCATGCTTCCCTTCCCTCCTCCTCCTCCCTTTAGAAATATAATTGAGTTTTCTGTTGGACATCATGATGACTATATTGAGCTTGATTGAATCTCTTCTGCTTATATATTCCCTTATTAGAAGGAAAGCTCCCTGCAGGCAAATCTGTGTTCCAGTCATCCTGGTATCTTTCATAAAAATCTTCATAATGCCTCAGACATCACCTGCATATAGTAGGTAACCAATAAATATTTGTTGAATGAATCAAAGAGAATGGAACAAAGTTTTCAACTCTGGACATTAGGTTGGAAAAAGAACACAGCAAGAATCTTTTTTTTAAGCAATTGGGGTTAAGTAACTTGCTCAAGGTTATACGGCTAGTTATTTATTTATGTGTGGGTGCTAATTTTCTGAGATTGGAACTGGAACTGATCCCAGGTCCTCCCAACTCCAGGGCCAGCGCTCTTACTCACTGTGCCACCTAGCCGCCCTGACAACAAGAATCTCTTAAAAGACGTAGAAACCATATGATGACAGTGAATGTCATAGTCAGTATAGTGGTTGTTGGAATTATGAGTGGTGAGATTGACAGTATTTAGACTATTCTAAGGAAGAGGAAAAATTGGGACTCTTAAATAGAGAGGACATATTAAAAGTCATTAAAGCAATCGAATAAAAATAATTTCAGTGAAAGAGAGTTTGGAAAAGTTGCTTCAAACAGAGATAAATGGGATATTACCAAGGCAATCAATTTATTAGTGTGATGAAGAAGATTGCAGAATTGTAGCATTGAGTTGGAAGATTATCTTGCCCAATCTTTTCAATTTACTTATGAGGAGATAAGCCCAGATGGGCTAAGGGACATTCCCAAGGACATATAGGCAGTATGTGGGTGAGTTAGGATCCAAAATCAGGTCCTCTGACTCCAGATGCGGCATTCTTCCCATCATTCCGTACTGCAATTAGCCCAACAGTGCAAATGTTGGAGGAATGTATAAAAATGACTCCTGACAAACACCTGAGCATTGTTTGATCATTAAAGCATCTTTCAGAAATGTGGGAAGAGATCAAGAAGAGTGTTTTTTGGCAAAGAGCTTATCTCTAATTTATCCCAGACCCCTTAATTCCTGACTATGACCCTGGAAAGAAGATTACTGCCTTCCAAGGAGGAACAATTGACCAGTATGGAGGTTGTTAACTTGAGAAAATCAGTAGAGATTGTATTGGGCAACTTCAAAAGTCCACTGTCCTTTTCAATGAGATTGCTGGGAAAAGACTTAAGTTGAACATTAATAACAACTACAGAACCCGCGGCAGGTGGCTGTCTAATTCTAATCAAAATAATATCTCTCCAGACTTAGTGGATAAAGGAGGGCAGAGTTAAAAAGGAAACCAGGAGTGGTTTTTGGCTTGAGTGCTGAATTTGTTGTGAGAGAAGACTATTGGTGTTGGCAGTCTCCAGCCACTCAACTTCTCCCCATAATAGGGTTTTTTCTCTCCTCAATGGCTGAGAAGTATTGTCTACAAATATCTATGTGTCAGTCATACACAGCCGTACACACCATGTGGCATTTGCTGTAGTTAACAGGGGGGTAGTGGGGGGATGATTTATAAAAATAATTCTGATAAAGAGTTATAGACAAACATAATTTTCTGATTATCTTCCTTTATGTTTCCTTTCATTTTCTTCCTTTATTTCAAGACTCTCCCTTTGGCTTGAGCTGATCTCTTTCTAGGATTATAGATTTAGCACAACTAGATTTTTCTTTTAAAGGTATACCATGTATAAATGAGCAGGAATATTCATGATAGGTGGCTCAAAATAACAAGAAGGAGCAGAAAGAGGAGGAGGAAGAGGAAGAAGAAGTAAAGGAAGAGGAAAGAAGAAGAGAGGCAAGGACCTTTATGAGATGTCTAGTCTATGTGCCCACAGGGCACTCAGTGAGTGAGTTATGCTTTCTAAAGCAGAGATTTATAATTTGCTCTGCTAATTTTTTATGTGATCTATTTGTCCTGATGATTATCAATCATGAGGAATGAGAGACATATCATTCATTCTAAAACAAACACAAAATACGCTGAAACTAAGTTTTTCAACCTTTGAAGGTTTCCACAGATTCCTTCTAGATAGATTTTTTTGACTCATTTGACCAGAAAGGAGAAAGCACAACTGAACAATCTTAATCTTTATCCAATCCAGACCTCAGAAGGAAAGGCCATAGCTCTGAGAAAATGATAGAATGGGGAAAACCATATAGAATCTTCTTGTAAGAAAGTCAGAGCCAAAGTTTGAAATACTTCTGCTAGGTCTTTGACTATGAGTAATGGATTTTCTTTTCTTAATTAAAGCATCTCCTCTGCCAAAAAGAAAATAAAATCTCCAAGAATTTCATTTGGCAGTGAATGGGGGTTATATTAAGTCAAAAGAAGTCAGGGAAAGAGAGAACGAGGTTGTTTGTTAACTTTAGCATATCTCTTTCCTAATAAAACCCCAATAGTCTGCCTGTGTGCAAGTTAACATAACAACATTCAAACCAGTTCTATTTTTTTATTTATATAAAATGTTTGGCCTGTTTGGAAATTAAACACTTTCTTGTATTTCGCATCCTCGTGCCAATGACAGACCTGCTGGGGTGTTCCTAAAAGGATAAATTGATAAAAACCTTAATAGGGCAACTCAACAGGAAAAAGCCAAAATGAATTAGCTCTCTGCGACATGGCTAACATCATTGAGTTTATATATGTTTCATTAAGCGGAGACTTGACAGCTTTATGAGGAAACAGTGGGGTTTGCCGTGTCTGCAGAACCTGTAACCCTGCCAAGCCTGATCAGGGCCTCTGCCATGCGGCCTAGTTAATAGAATAATATTTGCGCAGTGAAAATGTCATTTTAAATGACTGGTTTGATAATCCCTTAAGCTTTTAAATGATCGGCAAAGTCTGGAAATTCTAGCCTGGTGTTTAAAATCTGCTGGTAAATTAATGAAAGCAAACATTTAACAAGTCACAGCCAGGTTTTGTACCTAGAATTAAGCTATGACTCAGAATGTGCTCTTCCTTTTTTTCTCACTTATTTTTGTCCAGGAACTTCATCATACATGACTTTTCTATCAGGAGAGAACATCTAATTTAGATGTAGGCTTCCTTAAAGTTAGTGAAGATCCTTTTGCTTACCTCTGACACCAACTGTACCCCTCCTCCCCACTGAAAACCCAGAAATGCTGCTCAGTGGCTACATTGGAGGTAGGTGGTGGAGGTTTGCTTTGTCCCTTCCCCAGATTCCTTAACTGGCAAATGACAGGATTGGATTCAGGACCTCTAGGACCTTTCCACCCTTTGTTAGGATAGTTGGTAGGTGTGTTCTGTAGAAAGGCAAACTACTTACTATGACTGTGTTTCAGCAATTTTGATGTAGGGAGAGGGAAATGGGGAGATCAGAATAAATGAGTTATTTTGTCACTGATGAATGAGGTGCCATAGTGTGATGACTAGATTGCTTGACTTGGAATGGGGAAATCTGAGTTTGAATCCTGCTTCTTACATTTAGTAGTAGTAATGCCACCCTGGGCAAGTCATACATTTCTCAAAGTTTTGGTTTCCTCATATGTAATATGTGTAATATTACAAATAGCTTTAAAAAGGAGAGAAAGGTAAAGGAGAAAAGGAAAGATATACCCAATTGAATGCAGAATTCCAGAGACTAGCAAGGAGAGACAAGAAGGCTTCTTTAAATGAGTAATGCAAAGGAAAAGAAGAAAACAACAGAATGGGAAAGGCAAGAAGAAGAGTCAAGAAAATAAGAGATATCAAGGGAATATCATGTGCAAAAATCATCATGATAAAAGACAAAAATGGTAGGGACTTAACAGAAGTAGAAATGGTTGAGAAGAGGCAGCAAGATTATACAGAAGAACTGTATAAGAAAGATCTTAACATCACTGATAACCATGGTGGTTTGGTTACTGATCTAGAGCCAGACATCCTGGAGAATGAAGTCAAATGGGCCTTAGGAAGCAATGCTAATAATAAAGCTAGAGGAGGTGATGGAATTCCAGCTAAGCTATTTAAATCCCAAGAGATGATGCTGTTAATGTGCTGCATGCAATATGTCAGTAAATTTGGAAAACTCAACAATGGCCACTGGGTTGGAAAAGACCACTTTACACCCCAGTTCTAAAGAAGAGTGATGCCAAAGAAGGTTCAGATTACTGAGCAATTACATTCATTTCACACATCATTAAGGTTATGCTTAGGATTCTGCAAGCCAGGCCTTGGTTATTATATGACTAGAGAATTACAAGAAGAGCAGGCTGGTTTTTAAAGAAGCAGAAGAACTAGAGACCAAATTGGCAACATTTGCTGGATTATGGAGAAAGGAAGAGTGTCCCAGAAAAACAAGACAAACAAACAAAATCAACAAAAAAACAAAAACAAAACTATTTCTGTTTGTTTCATTGATTATACTAAGGTCTTTGTGTGGATCACAGCAAAATATGGCAAGTCCTCAAATAAATGTGAGTATCAGATCATCTCACTTGTCTCCAGAGGAATCTGTATGCAGGCCAAGGAGGAACAGTTAGATCTGAACATGGAATAACTGATTTGTTTAAGATTGAAAAGGAGTACCAGAAGGCTGCATATTGTCACCTTATTTATTTAACTTATATGAAGAGTAGACCATGTGAAATGCTAGGCTGGACAAATCAAAAACCAGAATTAAGGTTGCCAGGAGAAATATCAATAATCTTAAATATGCAAATGATACCACTCTGGCAGCAGAAAATGAAGAACAATTAAGGAGCCTCTTGAGGGTGAAAGAGGAAAGTGTAAAGACTGGCTTGAAGCTAAACAAAAACAAAGCAAAACAAAAAAACCTAAGATCATGGCAACTGGTCACATCACTTCCTGGGAAATAGAGGGAAAAGAAAAGGAAATATATTCTTGGGCTCAAAGTTCACTTCAGATGATGACTTCATTCACAAAATTAAAGGACTCACTCCATTAAAGGAAAGCTATGGCAAATCTGGATAGCATATCAAAAATAACAGAGACATTACTTTGCTGAGAAAAGGTCATATAGTCAAAGCTAAGGTTTTTCTAGTATATATGGCTATGAGAGTTGGACTGTAAGGAAAACTGAGTACCACAGAATCAAGGCTTTTGAATTGTGATGCTGGAGAAGGTTTTTGAGAGTCCTTTGGACAACAAGGAGGTCAAATCAGTCAATATTTAAAGAAATCAATTCAGCCTACTCATTGGAAGGGGCAAGTGCTGAAAATGAAGATGAGATACTTTGACTACATAATGAGAAGAAAGAACTCACTGGAAAAATCTTGATGTTGGGAAAGTTTGAAGACAAAGGAGAAGGGGATTGCAGAGGACAAGATGGATGGATAGTGTCATGTAAGCAACAAACATGATCTTGGAAAGTCTTTGAGAGATAATAGAGGATAAAAGGACCTGGTGTGTTATGCTATGGTCCATGGGGTTATGAAGAATTACATGACTCAATGATTAGACATCAATACTTTTATTTGCTTTTTTTTTTTTTTGGAGAGGGGAAGGAAGGGCAATTGTGGTTAAGTGACTTCCTCAAGGTCACATGGCTAGTAAGTGTTAAGTGTTTGAGGCTGGATTTGAATTCAGGTCCTCCTGACTCCAGGGCCAGTGCTCAATTCAGTGTACCACCTAGCTGCCCCAGAACATCAATACTTTTAGAACTTCCTTCAAAGGGTTATTATGTGACTCGAATGAGATAATATATGCTAAAGAATTATATAAGGGCCAACTTATTGTAGAGTAGTGGGAACAGCATTGACCTCAACTTTGAGATTTGGGTTTTAATTTTAAATGCTGAACGACCTTATTCAAGTCATTTTACTACTCTGTGTCTCAGTTTCTTCATCAGTAAAACAAAGGAGAGGGGGGAGGATGGATTCCTTCACTTATTTGCCAAACATTTATTAAACACCCACATTGTACAAAGTCCTGTGTTTGGTGCTTCAGGAGGAAAAAAAATTTGGATAAAGACATAGTCCTGCCCTCAGGTAGCTTACAATCTAGTGGGGGAAAGAGTACAAATAACCATAATACACAATTATATGCAATAGGTGCAATATCAAATCGCAAAACAAAGCACTATGTGCCTTTGGAAGATTTGTCTCGGTGAGGGGAGGAGCAGGGAAAATTGAATATTGGAGGTGGCATGTGAACTCGTTTTTGAAAGGATGGGTAGGAATTTGGTAGGAAGGAAGGCATTTCAGGTATAGGGATTTTAGATGATGTATAACAGAAGTTCTCAAAGTATGATCTGCTTACTTCTGAGGCTCTCCTAGACCCTTTCAGAAGGTCTGTGTGGTCAAAACTATTTTCATAATAATACTAAGTTGTTTCTTTTCTGTTAAAAGAATCTTCCCCTTTCCAACTACATGTCTAAGTGAGGGTACGTTTTCTTCATATACTTCAACCAAAACAACATCTCAAGAAATTGAATGCTGAAGCAGATATGAGAATCCAACTCTTCTATTGAGGTAGCCATTAAAGATTTATGCAGAAATGTGTAAAACAATGATACTTTTCTTGCGGAATTATTTTTGTTTTGGAAAATATAATTTTTTAAATAAAAAGTATTTGTGGTAACATATAATGGGTTTATTATTGCTTTTTGTTGTTTAATCATTCAACTGTGCCAGATTCTTTGTGACTCTGCAGACTATACTGTCCATGGGGTTTTCTTGACAGAGATACTGGAGTGGTTTGCCATTTCCTTCTCCATTGGATTAATGGAAACAGAGGTTAAGTGACTTGTCCAGGGTCACACAGCTAGTAAATATCTGAGACCAGATTTGACCTCATGTCTTCCTGATTCCAGACCTAGCACTCTATCCACTGACTCATCTAGCTACATTTATTATTGTTGTTTTAAATAAATTAATAAATGCATATTTTAAGTGTGTCAATTTTAATTTCTAATATGGTAAATATTGATAGACACAGCCCACATAAACACAAGTTCTTTGAGGGTCCCTGAGTTTTTTTTTTTTTTGTTTTTGTTTTTTTTGCTTTTTGGAGGGGGAATGGTAGGGCAATTGGGGTTAAGTGACTTGCCCAAGGTCACATGGCTAGTTTTTTTGTATGTGCATCAAGTGTCTGAGGCTGGATCTGAACCCAGGTCCTCCTGACTCCAGGGCTGGTGCTCTACTCACTGCGCCACCTAGCCGTCCATTCCCACTCCACCCCCCAGTAATTTTCAAGAATGTAAATGGGCTCAAATTTGATCCCAGACACTTACTAGCTGTGTGACCCTGGGCAAGTCACTTAACCCTGTTTGCCTCAGTTTTCTCATCTGTAAAATGATCTAGAGAAGGAAATGGCAAACCACTCTAGTATCTTTAACAAGAAAACACCAAATGAGGTCTTGAAGAGCTGGATAGGACTGAAAATGAATGAACAATGACTAAAGGGGTCATATGACCCCAAAGTTTAGGAAGCATTAACTATAATAACTTCCACACAATGTGATTCCCCTAGAGTTCTGCTAAGTCTGGGTGTTTAAATCCAACAATCAAATCTAAATGCCATTATGATTATAGTCTTATCTAAATAGAAGAGGAGTGATCACTTCTTAACCTTCCCTTGCATTAATGTTAAGTGGCTCTTGAAAGAGTTCCCCTTCCCCCAATTATCCCCCACTTGTACTGTACCCCTATTTTTGTGAAAATTCAGAGAACCAGGACTGCATACAAATGGTGATTCCATTCCTCATTTAGGAACAGGAGCTGCACTCTTCTGAAAATGGCAGGCTGAGCTCTTCTCCTAGCTGCTGGTCAGCCAGATAGTAGCAGCTGGTGGCAGCCAGGGCATTCCCTTGTATTCCCCAGTCCAATATAAACCTAGATGAACTAGAGAATGGGGGAAAGGAGGGGAGGGAGCCTCTGCACCTTTCTGTTTCCAACAAAAACAAACAAGTTCGTTATACCTTGGCTCCTAGTTATTAGGACTAATTCTAATCAGGATGACTTTCTGTACTAAATTGGGAAACACTATGATTTTTGGCTATGAGGACTCAAACTGCTCCATTCCAGCCTCACAATTTTCCCTGGTGCCCATGGAGCCAGGGGCTGTTTTGGGTTCTTACGCACCTGGAGTTATTTAGTGGAGTTGAACTTCATGGAGGGATTGGCTGGTCTCTTAGCTGCCACTGGCATGGAGGGAATCTTGACTTTTCTCCTTGTCCATTTGCCCACCCCACCACCACATTGGGAAAGAAAAAGAGAAAAATAAAATTCTTGTAACAAAAATGTGCGGTCAAGCAAAACAAAGTCTTCCATTGACTATGTCTGATAGTGTTGATCTTATTCTTCACCCTGACTCCAGTGTGCTTTATTACAGAGGAGGGGCACTTGTGGCAATCAGGATTATAGGGGACACATGATAAAGCAGGGTCCTTGAGGCCCCCAGGTTCCCTACCCCTGCTTTATCCTCTATAATCCTGGTTGGTCATTGACTTGATGAGAGTTCTTACGTCTTTCAAAGTTCCTTGTTTTTACAATGGTATTATTGTATAAATTGTGCTGGTTCTGCTCATTTGACTCTATGTCAACTGAAAAGCAAGAGTAGAATGGGATACCCTCTGTCGCCAACTGCCCCCTGGTCTTAGAGTCTCTCTGGTCTAGGCTCTTGCCAACATCTAAGGCATCAACAATGAGTTTCCCATCACTTGAGGCTCCTAAGTACAGACTGGATCATCTAATGTGAGGACTGCTATAAAGGAGTTTTATGCTTCAGGTCAGATCAGATAATCTTAGAAGTCCCTTTTCCAACTCCATGACTATGGTTCTAACTCTATCCAGGAGGAGGAGGAAGACTGGGTCCTATCACTGAATCTGGGCCAAGACCCAAGTGGCCTCTGGGCATCTGGGCTCTTCTGTAGGATTTTCCATTCTTCCCTAAGAAAGCAGCTCTACTTTCTGATGCACATGGTAAAAATACACAACCTGATATAAGTGAAACCCCTTTAAGACTAGAGAAGTTGACAAGGCACAGTAGATGGGATGCCTTTGCTTAAAAGGCATCTTTGCACACTCTCTCTAAACTATTGGAGCAATTCCTCCTACTGGCTGCCCTTTGCTACTACTCTCACAATTACTACCTTTACTCTTTCATTTGCATTCTTGATGTTGCTTGGTTTCCTCAGTTATTACTTAGGGCTGCTTAGATTTTAATCCACCCTGAGACTACTGCTTTGAATAACATGGAGCCCTTGACCCCATGACTATTTAAAACCAGGTTATGATCCTATTTCATGACCTAGACCATCATCTCTACTATGAGCTGGACACTATGCCAAACACTTTAAATATATTATCTCATTTGGTCCTCACAACAACCCTGGGAGATAGGAGTTATTACTATCCCCATTTTATATTTGAGGAAATTGAGGTAGACAGCAGGCAGGGGTTACATAAATAGTAAATGTCTGATCTGGGTTTTGAACTAGGGTCTTTCTGTCTTTAGGCCCAGCTCTCTGATCATTGTACCACCCAGCTGCCCCGAGAATGCCCCAAGAATGACAAAAAAGTCAACATTCCTTTCCCTTGCCCCTTTTCAAATGATACCCATTTGCCTAGTCAAAGAGAAAAGTCCAAATGGGGGACCATCAAAGTCTGAATAGACTATAAGATTAATTGCAGCCTTTCTGAATTTTGTCTAGTCAAAACCTCCATCTTGACTACTTTAGCCTTCATTGACACTTCCCATCTCTGAATTCTTAAAGCATTTAGTCAGGATCACAGGAACATAGCCTACTGGTGATTCTAAGCACTCAGAGAATTCCATAGCCATCCTAAAGGACCTAGCATTGCCACCTAGATTCAGATGACTCCTGAACTGAAACAAACACATGAAGAGAGGCTGCATGCTAGAGGAGTTGGATCTGAAAGGTATTTGGACTGTTAACTACTTGGGTGACTTCACTTCTCTGGGATTCAGCTTCCTCATCTACAAAATGAAGGTTTTGACTGGATCTTTTAAGGTCCCTCCCAACTCTAAATCCTATGATGTTATGATACTAAGCAACTGTTTCAACTTCCACTTTTTTGGTCTTTGTTAGTCTGACTGTCCATCTGTTGCCAATCATCTACCTGACTCTCCCAGCTCAGGATGGAAAGAACTCTGGCCTCAGAGTTAGGAGAACTAGTGTTTGGTCTAGCTATGCCTTTTGTTATAAATTCCATTCTTTATTTCTACTATCAAAATTACCCTCTCCTTTCCTATTGTGTCCATTTGAGCATTGCTTGTATTGGGGATTATTGCTTGAATTTTCCACCATCAATAATGACAAAATTCAAAAAAGCTGCAATTGTTTCTATGGTCTCATCAGACTGTTAGGCTTTTGCTCCTTGTAAAGAAATATAAAAAAGGCTTCGATGGCCTTTCACCCCCTCTCAGGCTCTGGCTCTTCCAGGGATCTTTTCTTGACCATCTCTAATGTTAATGGGATTTAAGATCTTCCTAGCCCATTAATAGGCCTCAAGTGGAGCCCATTAAGGGAAGATTGCTTAGGGGAGGCTTGCTGGTAAGAAGGCTTTCACACCTTTTGCTAATTTCTAATTAGGCACTGAGTCAAGAGGGTTGTGATGCCTTCTGGCTCTGAGAAGTGCACTACACCATCCCACATTACAATGATCTCTTCCTCTAAAGAACTACTATTCTGCCCATTGTTACTACCATACATCTGTCAAGTATGTATCCTAAAGTTGTTTTTCAGTTCATTTTGGCTTTCAGTCATGTTCAGTTCTTGGTGACCTCACTGGGGTTTTCTTGGGAAAGCTACTGGAGTGGTTTGCCATTTCCTTCATCTAGTTCATTTTATAGATGTGGAAACTGAGGCAAACAGGGTTAAGTGACTTGCCAAGGGTCACACATCTAGTGTCTGAGGCCAGGCTTGAACTTATGTCTTCCTGACTCCAGATCTGGTGCTATGTATGTATGTATGTGTGTATCTTTTCTATGTAGTGTGGAAAGAATATTGGATTTGGAATCAGACAACCTGATTCCTGGTTCTACTATTTACTACCTGTATGAGCTTTTGTAAAATCATTTCCCTTCTATGGACCTCTGTTTCCTCTTCTATAAAATGAGAGAATTATGCTATATGATATTTAAAGTCTTTTCCAGCATTCATTGTTGGGGTGAATGGGGACAGTGTTGCCATGAGCTAGACTGAACTAAACTGTAAGCTTTCTGAGAGTAAGGGTTATGTCTTATACATTTTTGGACTCAGTAGTGGAATGGATGGTGCCTTGAAACTAAGAGGGCACGTAACTAATACTTATTTGACTAGTTAGGTCCCATTGGGCTTAGTTAGATCCAGATGGATCACCCATCTTAGGCACGGTTATATTCAAATGCCATGAAAGTTTCACTGCTATCACTAGCCTGCTCCCTCCAACCTCCTAAGGGAAAAAGACAAGAAAAAACCAAACAAGCTATGAAAAAATAGGATTTCTCCCTCTCCCCATCCCTACCTGGATGGAAAAAGCTGTCAAGGAAATAGTCTTGTGGCAGTGTCATGTGGGGGCCATCTCTTACTATTTATTTCAAGCTATTTTATTAGTATATCTTTTTCAAAGGATACTTTGGTAATGAAAGGAATGGTCATTACATGTGGCCAGCTTGTTGGGCAGTTTGGGGGGGTACCGTTTAATAGGACATAATTTAAACAGTCATGAGCAAGGCGATCATTGTTTCTCTGTATCCCACAGGGATTTCCAGCCTCCTCCAAAGCTGAAATAGTCTCCCAACATCTTTACTCTTTGCTATTTTGGAGGCAAAAGACTTTTAAGTGGATGTTGGTCCTCCATGCCCTTTAAATCCATAGCAACAAACATATTCCTTTTAAAACCTAATTTCAAAACTGTGGCCAGACCTAGATATATGTCCTTTTAAACTCATATATGATCCTGCCAAGAATGTACCTTTACTCCTGTAATTTTCCTCTGGGGAATGACTGGACCTCCACTAACAAAGCACTAGTTAAATTTCACCCACTGGGAAAAAGAAAATTGACAAAAATGTCATATTTCCAGTTTGCAGATCCACACACTCAGTTTCTACCTTTCCGACAAAAATTGAGAAAAAGTTGTCTGCCTGGTCACACTTGGGCTGTGTCTGCACCTACAAAGTGAAGTAATTATCTAAGTAATTAAAGAAACAAACAGAAACATATTTTGCCTGGTTTATCCTTAAGTGTGTGGTAGGGGGGAAGGGGATGGGGAATGGAGAGGGAGGGAGGATTGGGGCTGAATCAGTCAGATAATTGCCTCAATTCTCTCCTTCCCCTCTATGTGTGTAGGCTTAGATACAGGGGGATGCCCTCCACCAGGGGGCTGGCCTTTCTTTTAACACTAAAATCAGGATAAACTTTTCAAGAGCACAATCTGTAAAACTGTGAAATTGTCCACAAAGCCCTGAGAAGTATATTAGAGGGAATCATCCTGCACCACGCAGGGAAGAAGGGGGCAGGGAGGGAGGGCAGTTGTCTAAGGATGTGTCTTCCATCTCAATTTCTTCTGATTCCGTCAAAAACAAAATTCCTTTTTACTTTTGTTTTGAAGACTCCCAATACATTTTATCACTTTTTAAGTACCCTATTAAATGTTTTACTACCGAATGGTACTTCTTACTGACTGGGTATCATCAAATTCCTACATGAGGGATCTGTTTTATTTACCATTTCTTTATTTTTTTATAGTTATTTTTACACCCCTGCCCAGAAATATAAGTCACTGAAGGTCGTAGTTGAAAATGATGATTGAAGCAGTGAGTCTGAGTCTCAGAACTATTACTAGGGTTGGACAAAAAGGGTTTAGTCCCAAGGTGAAAATGTAGAGGGTGCTAAAAAAAAAAAATGGTTGTAGTCCTTTGGTGGTTTAGAAACGTTGGAGCTTTTGCACCTGCTTATCTGCTTGCTAACTAATTACAAACTCCAGGTGATATCTTTCCTCCCTCTCCTCCATTAATCTCACAACCCCTCCTGCAGAGCATGCTTCATGCTGCTTGCTTCCTGCATGGTTTGAGCTATTTGTCCTGGGTATGAAAATGCTAGTTATGGCTCTCCTGATTCTCCTTCCCCTTTGTGTCCTTGCAGTTGGTAAGGAGAAGTGAACTTTTCTAGAAAGCCAGTCTAGCACCAATGCAGAGGCAAACTATGTGGTTATTTACATGATGTAATTCCATCGACAGTAAAACATTAATCCATTATCATCTATCATTCCTGATTGATTCATAGTTTAGCAGACGGCAGTGTGGTTGTAATAGAACAAGGCAGATTGACATTTTGAGGAGATGGTGGAGGACTAGGAATAATCTGGGGGCTGGGATTTTCCAGGGAGGGCAGACATGTTTGGATGTTGTTTTGAGGGCCAGGTGACTTCATGATAGTTCCTGGGTCAGTTCTGCCTCTGTGTCAAATCTCAGTAATTTTTATATGGCTGCTGGCACTGTAGTGGATGATGGGGGTGGGAGGGTGGGATCTGTAAACACAATAGGAATGAGGGTTATGAGGGTTGTTTTTCTAGAACTGTTGTGTCTGATAGATGCTATTTGGAACATGAGTTAGGTTTGGGGGTAAGCTGGTAAATCTTTAACCACTGGCTCTCTGGGGAAAAATTGTACCCAAGACACTCTTAAATTTAATCTGCATTATTAACACTTTCTTAGGTCTAGTTAATCAACAGATCAAGCCCAATTTGTAGCCTTTTATGGATTTCTGAGGTGAAAATGCTTACACTGAACATTTAACAATTGGAGTAACTCTATACCCTGAAAAAGAGTGCTATGTGACCATGTCCTGCTTTGCATCCTAAATAAATTGTGTAAAGAAACCAATATTGGATATTTGGGTGACAAAGTGGCATTTAATTGGTAAGGATGGTGAGAAATTTGACTAAATCTGGGCCTGTTTCTTCCTTAGACATTCCCACACTTTAAGGAAATGGAACCTACAAAAATTATATTTACATTGCTTTATAGGCTTATAAAACAATTCCATTCTCTCATTTTATTTTCATGTCTACCTGGTGGAGTAGGGGGAGCAAATACTACTTCCTGCTTCCTTCTTGCAGACAAGAAAACTGAACATTTTTCTCTTAAATTTTTTTATTTTTAACAATTAAAAAAATTTAATCCCACATTCTTTCCCTTCCTCTGGGCCTTCCCCACTCACTGAGAAAGCAAACAATATGATATTAATTATATGTGAAGTCATTTAAAACATATTTCCATATTAGTCATGTTGAAAAAAATGAAATGATAAAAAAACAAGAAAGCCAATAAGAAAGTTTTAAAAAATTTTAAAAAACTGTGCTTCAGTCTGTACTCAGAGTTCGTCAGTTCTCTCTGGAGGTAGATGACATTTTTCATCATGAGTCATTTAGGATTGTCTTGATCAGAGTAACTAAATCTTTCATAGTTGATCAGCATTATAATACTACAGTTACTATGTACTATCCACTGATTCTCTTCACTTTGCATAATCCACATGTCTTCCCAGGTCTTTCTGAAACCAATCCCTTCTTAATTTCTTATAGCAAAATAGTATTCCATCATAATCATATGCTATGTGTTTGTTCAGCCATTCCCCAACTGATGGACATCTCCTCAATTTCCAATTCTTCGCCATCACAAAAAGAACTGCTATAAATATTTTGCTACCAACAGGGCCTTTCTTCTTTTCTTTGATCTCTTTGGGATATAGTGGTGGTATTGCTGAGTCAAAGGGTATACACAGGAAAACTGTTTCTAAGAGTTTAAAGAATTTCTCTAAAGCCACACAGCTGGTAAGTGGCAGGGCCAAGACAACCCTGTTATTTCAATGGTTAGAGATATATTTCAACCTTTTAGGGGGATAGATGACAATCAGAGTTGTCCAAAAGTGAAATACATTGCTTCTTCTGTTCGAACTACTGATCTCCCTGGCTTCCTTCAAATCTTAACTAAAATCTTATCTTCTCCAGGAAGCATTTCCCAATCTCTCTTAATTTTAGTGCCTTCCTTTTCTTAATTATTTCCTATTTATCTTGGGTAGAGCTTGTTTGTATATATTTGTTTGTTTGTTGCCTCCTCCATTATATTGTAAATTCTTTGAGATGAGGGACTGTCATGTTACTTTTTTTATCCCCAGCACAATGCCTTCTACATAGTAAAAGTTTAATAAAAGTTTATTAATTAATTGATTGACTGAGGTGGTAGGTTCCCCCTCCTTGTAGTTCTTCAAAAAGAGTCTCTAGAGAAAAGGAAAATGATAAATGTTGGAGAAAATTGGGACACTGATGCATTGTTGGTGGAGTTCTGAACTACTTCAACCATTCTGTAGAACAGTTTGGAACTATGCCCAAATGATTATCAAATTGTCCATGCCTTTTGATCCAGCAATACCACCACTAAGTCTGGATCTCAAAGACACCATAAAAAAGGGAAAAGGACCTACCCATTAAAAATGTTTATAGCAGTTCTTTTTGGGGAGACAAAGAATTGGAAATCAAGGGAATACCTGTCAACTGGAGAAAGGCTGACCAAGTTGTGGTATATGAATATAATGGAATACTATTGCTCTGTAAGAAATGATAAGCAGGCAGATTTCAGAAAAACCTGGAAAGACTTAAATGAACTGATGCTCAGTGAGCAAAATCAAGATAACATTGTATGCAGTAACAGCAACATTGTGTGATGATCAACTATGATACACTTAACTCTTCTCAGCAATACTGTGAGCCAAGACAATTGCAAAAAATTGCATCATTGAAAATGCTGTCCACATCCAGAGAAAGAACTGATGGAGTCTGAGTGCAGATAGAAGCATACAATTTTCATTTTATTTGTTTTCCTTTGTGTGTGTTTTTTCCTTTTTTCCCTGTTTCTTCTTTCATAATATGACTAATGTGAGAATATGTTTAACATGATTATACCTGTATAACCTATATCAAATGACTTGCCATCTTGGGGAGGGGGGTAAGGGAGGAGGAAACAATTGGAACTCAAAATCTTATAAAAAAAAGAATGCTGAAAACTATTTTTACATGTAATTGGAAAAATACAATATTATTTACAAAAAGAGAAGAGTTTGGAGACTATGTTATAGCAGGGATTTCTTTTGCATATGGGTTGAACTAGGTGGGCATTGAGGTCCCCTTTGACTATCAGATTCTGTGATCTGTGACCAGACCTGTCATTTCAACTGCATGAGGAAACTCCCTTCACCTATATAAGTGAATACTTGATCTGCAACTCAAAGACTTTGAGAGGTTCCTGGAGCATTGAGAAGTTAAGTGACTTGCCCATGGCCACTTGGTTAGTGCTTGTTAGAGGCAGGACTTGAACACAGGTCTTTCTGATGCCAAGGTTGGTCCTCTATATGACAATAATTAACATTTTTATAGCACCTAGCACTTTACAAATATCTCATTTGATCCTCACAACAAATGTATGAAGCAGGTGCTGTTATTACTGACATTTTACAGTTGAGGAAACTGAGGCAAAAACAGAGTTTAAGTGACTTGCCCAAAGTTACATAGCCAGTAAGTTTCTAAAGTAAGTCAACTCAGGTCTTCTTGACTCCAGGTTCAGCTTTTCGTCTTCTGTGACACCCAGCTAGTTGCCCACTAAACTTGGCTGTCTTTAACAGATATATTAGGCAAAAATTTAAACCAAGATTTCATTAAATATTGAGCTGCTTTAATGCACAGGGCATTGGCTTATAAGCCATTAGCTACTTAATAGCTTTGGGGAACATGATGGGTGAGGGCCTGAAAAATTAAAGCTGAAATGTTAAGAGTGATTGCCAATTGAAGATCATTTAAGAATGAAAAATTTCTGAAATGATAAATGCAGATCTTTGGGAAAATATAATGTGATTGACAGAATGTTGATTTGCACTCAACTTTTCACGGATATCTCTATTATACTTTACCTTCTGTCTTTTTTCTTCTTTTTGCCTTAGCATTTGCAGAAATGGGGTCCATAGCTGGTTATGCCCTCCATGTGTGCATTTGGGTGGAAAATTGATGCTTCTTCCTTCATTATGAATATGTAAAGATTGTCTTTTGGTTTTAGGTGAGAGGTGGGGCTTTAGCAGATCCAGTTGCTGCTATTGGCTTGATTTCAAAAGGTATTGCTCAAATAGAGCTGCCCACTTCACTTAACCCTCATTCTTAATTGCTGCATAGTGGGTTGGCTCCTGGCTTGGAGGTGGAACACATATAGCAAGATATGAAAGGATGTTATCATCAGTGGAATAAACATGCATATACAGACATTGGACTCAAGATCTTGTAAACTAGACAATTAATGCTGCCCAGTCACAGGACCCCGGTTACAATCGCTGTTCCTTACTCTATGATTTTATCCTTTAACTTATCTGGGTCTTAATTTCCTAATCCATAAAATGAGACAGTTGGAACTAGCTCATCTTCCATGTATTTTCCTGATGCTGTTGTTGCTGTTTGTCCTTCATTCTTGAAGAAGATCATGACATCCATAAGGGAGGCTATGCCGTGACATGGAAGTGAATTGACTTTAAGTGAGGGAGGAGTGTGCAAAGTCACCAGCTTCACTTTGTCCTCTGGAGTCATCTGGATCCACTGGTAAAATATAGATTAGGATGAGTGGAGATGGCCCCTCTTTTTTCAGTTATGAATTCTATGAAGGAGGTCGATGACATTCTTCTCCTCTTTCTACCCCACTTTGGTTGCATATTTCAAAGCTCAGTGTCAACACATTGAAAATTTAAAAATTCTGTATTTGAAAAGAGTAGGAACCTTCTGTTTCATCTCTTCTTTAATTTTAGATGAATTTCAAAAAGACATTTCCAGTGACCATATTATTTTACACATTTACCTGATAAAATGGCTGAATTTTTTCTTCCTTTTCAATAACCAAACAAGTTAATCTCATAGTTCAGCTGGCCTCATTGTTTAACCTGTTATTTGTCATCTCCCCATTTTTAGAATAGGAAATATTCTTTAAAAAAGGGTTTTTATGTACATTACTACACAGAGAAGATGTTGGAACACATTTATTTTTTCAGTTAATGGTTTAAACAGTTCATACCTACAGGAGCTGTTCTTGGGTGAGTGTGAAACTGAGATGGACACTAACAGTCCATAAATGCTTACTGACTCAGTTCCCCCTAGACTCCAGGCAGGACATTTAGTGTCATAAATATGCAAGGCTTTCCCAACAAGCTCAGAAAATGTGGTAATTACTATATAATCTTCCTATGCAGATAAGCAAAGTACCATCCCAGTGTAAAGATTCTGATAGAATGGATGCCTACTGGTACAGAACAACACCAAACTTGAGGCAGTGTCTGTCCCTCTGGAATGTGGGGAAGAGACCTAGATGTCTGGAGGAGCAAAGCCTTGCACAGCTGTTGCCTAGGATGCATCTGGGTTGGTTTATACTAAGACATCCTTCTCTTAATCCTTTAAATGTGAGATTTATTTGGTTCCCAGAAGTGTCCATTTCCTCTCCTCCCTCTTAGATGATGAATTTCTCATTTTACAAATATGTTTTCTTTTTTGTGATAGTTTTTCATTTTTATTCTTCAAGTACCCTTTTTAAATCAATTTGTCCTTCCCACTATCCTTTCCTAATTGAGCAAATTAAAAACAACAATAGCAATACCAAACTTGGAAAACAAATCCTTCAATACCAATCTCCATAGTTCCAAAAAACACATTTCCTCATTGATCATGTCTAAAAATGTATGTTTCTTTCTACATTTTAATTTCAGCACCTCTCTGGTAGGTAATGAGTATCTTGTTTTATCTTAATTCTTCTAGATTTATGATTTATTGTGGCATTAACCAGAGTTCTAAAGCCTTTCAAAGTTGTTCCCTATGAGATTGTTATCATTATGTAAATTGTTGTCCTAAGCGAGTTCATTTCATTCTGCATTGGGTCATAGAGGTATTCTCAGGTTTCTCTGAAATTGTCCATTTCATCATTTCTTATGACACAATAATATTCTATTACATTCGTATACCACAATTTGTCTAGTCATTCCCTAATAGGAGGGTGGCTCCTTAGTTTCTAATTTTTGAGTACTATAAAAAGAACTGCTATAATTTTTTTTGCACATATAGATCTTTTCCCACTTTCTTTGATTTCTATGGGATATAAACCTAGTCATGACATAGTTGGGCTAAAGAGTACTCATGGTTCAGTAACTTTCTGGGCATAGTTCCAAATTGTTTTCCATAATGGCCAGACCAGTTCACAGCTCTACCAAAAGTGCAAGTGTACCTGTTTTCCCACAGCCCTTCCAACATTTGTCATTTTCCTCTTTTGTCTTCTTTGCCAGTCTGAGAGATATGAGATGTAATTGGAAAGTTGCTTTGATTTGTATTTCTTTTATTATTAGTTATTTAGACCTTTTTCATATGAGTGAAATTTTTTCATAGCTTAGAAATTTCCCTTTAAACATCAACTATTCATATCTTTTTCTTATAAAGCAATTAGGGTTAAGTAACTTGCCCAAGGTTACACGGCCAGTTATTTTTGTGTGGGTGTTAAGTATCTGAGGCCAGAACTGATCCCGGGTCCTCCCGACTCCTGGCCGGTGCTCTTACTCACTGTGACACCTAGCCACCCCTATTCATATCTTTTTACTATGTTAAAAATTAGAGAATGACTCTTGAAGTCTTATAAATTTGAACCAATTAATTTTATATCTTGGAAATCATACCTTTATCAGAGAAATTCATTGCCAAGATTTTTGTCCAATTACCTGTTTTCTTTCTAATCTTTACTACATGAAATTTGTTTATTTAGAAACTTAAGATTTGTATAATCAGATTTTTTCATTTTATTTTTTGTGATTCTATCACTTGTTTTTTCATGAATTTTTCACTTATCCATGAAATGGATAATGGGTCGTTTCTTTTTTGCTCCTTTAATTCGTTTATGACATGACCTTCTAAATCTAGGTCACATATCCATTCATAACTTATTTTGGTGTATGGTGTGAGATATTGATCTAAACTTAATTTAGGCCAGACTAATGTCCAGTTTTCCCAAATAGTGGGTCAAACAGTGAGTCCTTCCTCCATTAACTGGGGTTTATAAAAACTATGCTACTGTGTTTGTTTCTCTATGTTGTATGCCTCATAATTTCTCATTGATTAACCTTTCTGTCTCTGTCTGTCTTTAACTGCTACCAAATCATTAAATGGTTATTTTTTGTATCATACTTTGATATCTAGTACTGCTACACTTTCTTTATAAATAAATTGTGAATTTTTTCCTTTTGTGCCTGTTTTCCACATGTCTTTCTTCTCATCTGATATCAGAATTCTTTTTTTTTTTTTTTTTTTGCTTTTTGGAGGGCAGTTGGGGTTAAGTAACTTGCCCAAGGTCACACGGCTAGGTTTTTGTTTGTGTGTGCATTGTCTGAGGCTGGAACCGAACTCAGGTCCTTCTGACTCCAGGGCCGATGTTCTACTCACTGCGCCACCTAGCCACCCCAAGATGTCAGAATTCTTAAAAATTATATTTGACAGTGAAGCAAACAGTGAAAATATAATGGTGCTTCCAAATGAAAAGCAAAATTGCAATTAAGTATGCAATAGATAAAAAGCATTATCAAATATTGAATTATTAAAAAAGAGGAATTTTGAAGTATAAAGTAGATTTGAATATTATATATGTTGGCGAGGGAAATTATATTAAATTGGAAATTTTGGAATGAGATGAAAAGGTTTTTATTGGCATGTAAATTTTTATTATCTTTTTAAAACTTTAGAAAGTATATGAATAAAGGAATAACATTTTGAATTGCAAATAACAAGTTCACATAAAATATAAATAATGAGTAACAGGTAAAATATATAATCAAGCAACCCTGAACTAGATAAGTAGTTTTTGAGATTATATTGTAGACAGAAAACAAATAATAACATATATACTAATCAATAACAATTACAGAAATAAATAACGTCAAATAAAACTGAATTTGTCATGGGAAGGTAAAGTTGTGGCATATAAATGAAGTTACCAGTGATAGCATTAATTCTGGATCTTTAATTTCACTCTACCTTTTGAAGTTTTAGTGACTCAGTTATCTAATCAATGTGGATGGGTTCTCCTGTCAAAGGTACTGCTCTCAGGCCAACCTGGGCAACTCTTGTTCCTGCTTGTCTGTAAATCTTTCTTAAGGAGTCCATCAAAGTACTAGACTGTTCAGGGACGGGGAGCCTGCAGCCTCAACACTACATGTGGTCTTCTAGGTCCTTGGGTGTGGTCTTTTGATAGAGTCCAAGTTTTACAGAACAAATTTTTTTTTTTATTAAGAGGATTTGTTCTGTGAAATTTGGATTCAGTCAAAGGGCCACACTTGAGGACCTAGAGGGCAACATGTGACCTTGAGGCCTCAGGTTCCCTGCCCCTGAGCTTTCCTCCAGATCTCTTGACATCATTTTGGTACCAGTGGAGCATATGGGCAGTCCATTGATGATCTCAACTCTGGCAATATTGCCAGACTCTTTATGGTGTGATGATACTCCTCACACCTCTTCTTCTGGGCAATTTTTCCCTGGTAGCATCTTTCTTGAGACACATTATATTATATAATGGTGCTAATAATTATACTTTGTGGAGTTCAAGTAGCCTAACTCTCTAAGGCATAAATTATTTATACACAAAAATGGCATCATTAATATCATTGCATGTATATGATATCTCAGTTGATAACCACCCAATAAGCATTTATTAAACACCTATTATGTTCTAGGTACTATACTAGGTGCTGGGGATGCAAAGAAAGCCCCCTCCCCCCAAACAAACCAGTCCTTGATCTCAGGGAGCTCACAATATAATGGAGGAGATAATATGCAAAGAGCTATGCACACATAAGATATGCAGAGGATAAATGGAAGATTTCAACTAAGGAAAGGCACTAACATTGGGACAGTATTCTTGTAGAAGGTGAAATGTTAGCTGGGACCTGAAGAAAGCCAAAGAAGCCAGGAGATGGAGATGATGAAGGAGGGAATTCCAAACAAGGGAAACAGCCAAGGACTGAAAATATCTGGATTGTGGAGATGGCAAATTGCTTTGTTCAAGGAAAAGCATGAAAGGTATTGTCACTGAATCACAGAGCATATAAAGGGGTGTAAGATATAAGAAGACTGAAAAGCTCAGAGGCATAGGCAGGTTATAAAAGGCTTTGAATGCCCAGGTAGGAGGATTTTATATTTGATTCTAGAGGTGATAGGGAGTTTCTAGAGGTTATTGATTTAGGGGAGTGACATGATCATACCTGTACTTTAAGAAGATCAATTTGACAATAGAAGATGGCCTAAAGTGGGAGAGACTTGAGGAATGAAGACCAACCAAAGTCTACTGCAATAATCCAGGATGATGAGCATGTCAGAATTGAGAATGAGGACATATACTAGATATGTCACAAAGGTAAAATCAGTAAGATAGGGCAATAGCTTGGATATGAAGGATGAGAGGGTGAGGAGCTAAGGCTGATACCTAGGCTGTAAGTTTGGGTGATTGGGACAATGGTGGTACCCTTGATAATAAAAAGTAAGTTCAGCAGAGGGAAAGGTTTGGCCAGGAGAAGATGATTTAGTTTTAGGCATGCTAAGTTTAAGATATCCAATAGACAGTTGGAGATGTGAGACCAGAGGTTAGGAGAGACACTAGTGTACATAAAGTTATGTGCCTTGATGGACAAAAATAGGTTTCTAAATAATGCCTTAATTATTAATTAAATATCAAATATATTGACTATTAAATTATATATTAAGCTATTAAATATGGCTATTATTTTAGAGCTATAGATTTACATATAGTAAGAAGTCCATCAGAAGTTTCCAATCCTGCTAAGTCATCCTCCCACCCTTTTCTAATCAACCTCTTAAAAACCACACTATCTTATAAGCACATAGGGACCTTGACAGGAGCTAGTCCAACTCCTTTAATTTAGAGGTAGAGAAATCTACTCAGAGAGATAGAATGGCTTGCTCAGGGTAATATAAGCAGTATAAACAGCATAGTCAGTATTTGGACAGAGGTATTCTGATTAAAACACTCAGAAAGTGAATCCGGACAAAGAGGCTGAGTTCCAATGGGGAAATTATGAGATCACAGATTTGGAGCAGGAAAGGAGGTGAGAGGTCCTCAAGTCCAGTCCTCTCAGTTTACTAATGAAGAAACTGAAGCTTAGAGTGACTTTTCCAGCATCACATAGCTAGGAAGGTGTGAAGTTGGATTCAAACCCTGGTCTTGTTCAATGTTCTATTGTAAATAAGTGAATATTTATCAGATTTCCTTTTTGCCTTGATAATTAAAAATGCATTTCTTTATTCCTCCTTAGCACCAACATCAAAAAATCCAGTGTTCCCAGAGGTAAGTTTCTGTAAGGTCAATTTTTCTGTAAGGTTGTCAAAGTGAAATCTATTATGGCCCAGAACATGATCCATAAATAGTGGGTCTCCATGTTACCATGATTCTGTCCATTTTAAACCTTATTCACCGATACCTATCCAAATTGGCACATTGTTTAGGTGTTGGCATCACCCCAATAATATTTCCTTTTGTGCCAGTCATAGATACTCACTAGCAATATACTTCTGTAGTCAGGAACATGCCAAGGTGATCAAATGACCGATAACTGGCAACCTGACATGTAGGTCAAAGATTGTGCAACTGAAGGCACCAGAGTAAGATCAGGATGGGAACTCTAAGGTTGATCCTTTCGAAGTCACACAAACCCATATCTGCATTAGTGAGTTTATAACCCCAGAAGCTTTTCCAATTTAGTCAACAGAATGGAGGTTAAAGTTACCCAGAGCCATATTATCTAAGATACACAGTAAGTACTGGACCCCTATAGGGCTGGTGAGAAATGAAGGATCTATGAAACAACAAAAATTGGCCACCTTTATAAAAAATTTTGCAATTTGAAAATTTTGGGGATTTTTTTTTCATGGAGAAATCAGAGATACATTTATAAAAATGAATACATCAGTGGACCTATGAAATAGAAGTGCCTTAGGCTTACAAGGACCTTAATCTGACCCTGAACCTTCTCAGGGGGCAAAGCAAGTAACCAAATTAAAGATAGCAGGGAATCCATTTCCATTCTTGTGTACTGCCATGCAAAAGCAGTAGGGAATGTATGCATTGGAGACAAGATGCTCCCTTTGCCTCTCCACCTGTATAAACAAAGAAAGGACTTCCCGAAACCTTAGTGGGTTTAGGACAACTGGCTCAAAGTTTCTTGCATATATTTCAGGCCTCCAAATAAAACAAGGAAGACAAGAATTGGAAAAAGCTTGGCTTGTAGGTTAAGATCCCAATCTTTTTCCCACTTCTGCCTGTTTACTAAAGTATAATATGCTAGTTGTTCTAAATAAACTGAGTTCACATTCTTCTGTTTCAGATCAGTGACAGCATAGAGTATGGGGCAGTCATTACAGCAGAAGGATGATGGATGACAACATAGACATGTGCCCAATCTTGCCTGTTCCAATTGAAATCTGACTTCCAAGTTAGTGTGTGTGTGTGTGTGTGTGTGTGTGTGTGTGTGTGTGTGTGTGTTCTTAGGGATAGACAAGGTCAAGTGTTTTCTCTTGACCAGTGGGTCTCAATCTGAGCTGCAGATCCTTTGGGGGCATGGATTGCTTAAAGGGATTAGGAATGTGGTTTAGAGAATGTGGATCACTGACAGTCATTTTCTGTGGACTAAATAAATATGCCCCCGAGATGCAGATATATTCAAATGAAGTTCACATCACACTCCCAAATATGCTTTGGGAAGGTAGAAATAGCACCAAAGAGAAATATGACAGGAATAGCAGATTGAATCAAGCATATACAAAGGAGATGGATGCTGAAAGCAACACAATTATAAGGACTTGGAGGGACTGATATACAAGATATCAGAAAAAGCGCAAGGGAAAGGGAAGGGAAAAAAACATTTGTTAAACATCTACTATGTTCCAGGCCTTACAAATGTTTTCTCATTTGATCCTTACAACAACCCTGTGAGGCAGGTGCTATTATTATCTCCATTTCATAGCTGAGAAACTCAGGCTGGCAGTGGTTAAATGACTTGCCCAGCATAACACAGCTAAGAAATGTCTGAATTGCTGAAATTGAACTTGAGTTTTCCCTACCCCAGTCCCAGTGCCAGCTAGCTCCCCCTAAAAGCATGGAAAGGATCTTAGACCTAGTTAATAATGATAAAAGGTGAGCAAGAGAGATCAGTTACTATAGATGTATATGCCTACTGTCACACTTCTATAAAATCTTTATGAGTTTTTTGTACTTAATTTGAAAGATTCATTGATGAAGGTATTAGTAAGGGACAAACAAGCTTCCGCAAGTGATACTCAACAATATGCTGTAGCTTTACCATTTTGCAATTGCAAAAATATGTAGATAATAGAAGATTCTACCTTGCTCATTTGCTGGTTATTGAAAAAAAATGATTCTACAGAATAAAGCATGACTTAAAAACTCTGTTCCAACATGGTGTCTCTCATCTATAAAGCAGTCATTCAAGAATTTTTTGAAAAACATAACAACAGAAACAACCCTGTTCAATGATCCTTGTTCATAAACATCTGTTAAAGCAGGGAGCAGGTAGATGTGTGCTCAACTAAGGTGTTCACATCCACAAGGAAGAACCACCACAGAGTCCAAGTCGAAGGTGAAATCTTAAAGATCAGAGGATCTTATTTTCTTTAATGCCATAACCTCCTTTGGCAGTCTGGGGAAGGCTATGGACCCCTCTTCAGAATTATAGTTGTCCTTATTCATTACTAAAGGAAATGCTAAATTTCAGTTAGAAGTTAGTGAAAATAAGGTTTTTTTTGCATCCAAGTCCATGGTTTGTGGGGCCCAGGTTAAGAACTCCTACTCAAGGTACCCCTGTTTGTGGATATATTGAAATTATTGTATTTATACCTGGAAATTATAGCACTTCCTAAAAGAGAACTAATAAAAAGTAGTATCCATCCAAACAGGAAAGACCAAGTCAGTGGAGAATGTCTATTCCACAGGTCTATAGCCTTGTGATGGATCACCTATAGAACTTTCCCATCAGTATGCTTAGGAGGACATAGATTATAGATGGGATACAAGTTGAGCCAAGAATTGAGCAGAAGGAGTGTATTCGACCGGATTGCCTTTGGAAAATTACAAAGTTCCTTTAATAACCCTTGTGGTTGTTGTTGGTCCTTCATTTTCAAAAAAGCACCAATGTCATCATGGATGATGTCTTGACTGCTATGTAAATTGGATTTAAGTGAGGAAGAGTTTAGCAAAGTCATCATCCTCACTTTCTCTTTCACAGTCATTGAAATCCAGTGGTAATACAAAAGTCAAGATAACTGACAATGGCCCAGGATGATCTCATCTTCAATGTCTGACACAGCTCTAAGCTTCCCATGGAAACCAAAGCCCATCTTTTTAATACTAACATTCCATCAGTGTTTCTATATGGAAGCAAGACATGGAACTCGATAGTCATCAATGTATTAAAATTTGCTATCATACAGAAAGAAACTGTGGGGCATGGTAGATATGAGCAGGCTGTCCCATATATCCAATGAGGAACTTCAAGAAATTAATCAAAAACATACTTACTAAGCTCCTATTTTATGTTGTGTACTGTGCTGGGGATTAAAAATATGAAGGGTGAAGCAATCTCTACTCTCAAAGAACTTGCATTCTAACAAGGGAGACAACAAGTACATATGTTAAGTATAAATAGAATAAGCGTAAGGAGAATGTATACAAATAAATACCACATAGTTACATACAAGGTATTTAGGAGGAGAGGGGACTAGAAGTTGAAGGGACCAGGAAAGGTATCATGAAGAAAGTATTTACTTGAATTTCATTTTAAAGGAAGAGAGAGATGCCATGAGGTGGAAGTGAGAGGGAGTGTATTTCCTTAGTATATGTGGGACAGCAAATGCAAAAGCATGGAGATGAGAGAGGGCGATTTCATGTGTGAGGGGTAGAGGGATAGCCAGATATCATAAAGGAAATATATGATAGGAAGGGGGATGGACTGGCCACATGGTGAAGGTAGGGATGTTAGCATGGTGCTTTAGACTGTTGACAAAGACAAATATGAATTCCTCTGCCATTTCCTCCCCTCCACTTTTTAGAGTCCCTAATTTCCTTCAAAGCTCAGCTCAAGTACTACCTCCTACACGAAACTTTTCCCGATCTTCCCAGCTGTCTTGCATTTGCCTTGTATTCACAATTTGTATTTCCTTATATATGTACATATTTTCCTGGATAGAATATAAGTTTCTTGAGGGCAGGGAACTGTTTCTGTTTTTGTATCCCTGTGCAGCCAACACAGTGGTTGGGCATTTAAAAAGTGTTTAATTAATCCTTCTCGATTGATTGGACAAAAAACTCACATAAGAAAACTGCCCATCATCACAATAGACAATTTACAATTCCCTATAGCAGAGTTCCTTACTCTCAATGTCCCAGAGGAGTTAAAAAAATCACAGCCAGTCACTGCCACTTTTTTTTTTTTAAGACTCTGACCACACCAAACCCCCTAGGGCTTACAAAAATTTATCACTTCTAAGCTTGTGCTTTGGGGGTTTCTTGGTGGGCACATCCCTTAATTTCCCTTCAGTTCTGAACATAAATGGGCTTTATCATGTCCATGTTGGTGTATTTGTCTATGCCTCAAAAACACATGAAGGGAATACAGGGAGACATTTTTTCTTTTGGCCAGTTTCTCTCCAAACACCAATGGGAAAAATCAAGTTCAGTCTCTCCTTGGCCTGGCTGGGGGCCCTGAATGCCATACATTATGGATGCCATTTCTAAGAATAGCTGGGGAAGGAAATTAGTGTTCAACTGCAGTTGAGGGCAAACTTTCACTTAATGGAATCCCATGAGAAGTGTTGGATTTTGTATTCCTTTTGAAGCTAAAGAGAGCATTAATCCCTAGCTGTGGTAAAATGCTAATTGTATTTCCCCATTTTTCATATTTAGACCATGTCGGCATGTTGGCAAACAGATGTTTTGGGAAGTCATAAACTGATGCATATGCTTGTGGGTAATAGTTACTTCACAATGAAACCAGATTCCCCAATGTGCCATCATGCCAAGAGCATTTCTTTGAAATGCTTCTGGGCAGGCTGAATCACTTGTTTATGGTCTCAAGGAGATAGTCAGAAGGATATATTGACCTGGCCTCAGCATGACCTTCTGCCTACTCAGCTGTATGGGTGGTCATTACATAGGGACAAAGATGTAGAACTTAGAGGAATCTTAACAACCATAAATCCAGGACTTACTCCACTGTAGTGAAAGCTCTGTAGGTGGCACTGACATTTTTGAATCCAATTGTATAATGCTTCATTGGGTACGAAGAACAAACATAGATGGGAACAAATAAACCAAGAAAGGGACTTTTATATGCCTTTAATATATTAGCATACATGCCATACTCTTTCGTATTCTTCAATGACTGGTCAGAAAATTTCTCTGAGTGTTTAGAATTGAGTTTCTGGAATGATTCCCCTGTACAATGTTACAAATTGTTGCATTTCCTAGTGAGCTGAACTGTTATATCTTTGTATCTGCATGGTACCATTATATTTTTGCTCACAAAATTTTCCAAACTACTTCATATGAAAAGAGGGGAAATGGTTGAATATAGCGCTGTTGAATAAAGAAAGTGGTCAGAATTGTAATCTCCCTCTATTCTTTCTCCACACTATGACTTCTAGATTCTTCTCTCCTAAGTAATTTTCCCTGCACTAACCACTCTCTCCTCTTTTTCTCCCTCATGACCCTCTTATAAACCAAGTTAACTCTTTACAGTCCTCTTGTCTTGAAGCCTTGGCCTCCTTATCATATAGTTGATTGTGCCCCGCCAAACCTCACCTTGGATCACTCCCATCATCCATTGCTTTTACTTCTGCTCATGTGTTGCTGAATGAAGTGGAAAAAATCTTTCAGCTTTTTTGACGAGGTCTACTACAAATGTATATTACATAACTTCAGCTGGACTCTTGCTAGGCAATCCTTTAACATCCTTGTCAATTCACTATCCCACTCTCCACAGTAGCTCTTCAAAACCTTTTTTATTCCTTCTCAAGCCTCCCATGGCTCTTCCTCCATGTACTCAGTAGAGAATCTTGCCTTATATTTTACAGAAAAAATTGAGGTCATTAGCTGAAAGTTTTCTCTTGTTTTCCTCATTTCATATCACTTAGATGCCCCATGCCACTATCTCCTCCTTTACTCCTTTCTCACATCAAGATATGGCCCTCCTCTTTGCCAAGGCAAAGCTGTTCTACCTGTGTGTGAGATCTCACTCCAGCCCGTCTCCTCCAACAGATTGCCCCCTCTGTCATTCTCACTCTATTAATTATCTTCAATCTCTCCCTATGTACTGGCTCCTTCTCTATCGCCTACAAACATGTCTATTTCTCCACCATCCTCAAAATTACTCTCCCTTTATCCTTTCATCTCCCCAACTCTCAGTCTATATTTCTTTTGCTCTCTGAGGCCAAATTCCTTGAGAAGACCATTTACAATTGATGTCCCTGCTTCCTCTCTTCTCACTGTCTTCTTAATCCTCTACAGTCTGGCTTCCAATTTCTCCATTTCCACCATAACTGCCCTCTCCAAAGAGATCATTGACCAAAGATACCAATGGTCTCCTAAAAGTCAAACCCAATGACCTTTCATTGATCATCATTCTTCTTAACCTCTCTGAAGCCTTTGACACTTTCACCTTTTTCTTTAAAAAATTTTAACTTATGGAATAAAAATATGAATCAGTTCCATAACACAGTGCAATAAAAATAATGATTGTACATGAAACTGAAAATCTGCTATTCATTATTCCTTTCAAACATACAACAAAAATATCATGTACATTTCTTTTTTTCTCCCTCCTCCCCTACCCTAGAAATAGCTATCATTAAACACCCTTTTCTCCTTTCACCTCTCTAGGTTTTTAAGACACTGATCTCTCCTGATTCTTTTCCCATTCAAGTGTTCCTTCTCAGTCTCTTTTTGCTGAATCCTTACTCAGGCTATGCCCACTGACCATGCGTTAGTATTAGAGTTAGTTAGTTGAAGCCCCACAGGGCTCTTTCTAGGGCCCTCCTATTTTCTCTCTATATATTATCTCACTCAGTGATCTCATCAGTTCCCACGAATTTAATTATCATAATTCTCAATTCTACTGTAAATCCCTAACCTTTCTGCTGACCTCCACTCTCACTTCTTCAACTGCCTTTAAGAAACCTAAAACTGGATATCCAGTAGATACTTGAAACTCAACATGTCTAAAACTAAACTCATTACATTTCCCCTTAAGCCCTCCCTACTTCCCTACTTTTCTATTACTGTCAAGGGTACAATCATCTTCCATCAGACTCACAACCTAGGTACCATTCTCTACTCCTTGCTATCTCTCATACCCATATCAAATCTGTTGATTTCACCTTTGATTTTCCCTTTGTTGACTCACCTTGAATATGTCCCCTTCTTTCCTTTGATACTGTCACCATTCTGGTTCATGCCCTCATCAAGACTGGACTGTTACAATAGCCTTCTTCTGAGTTTGATTGCCACAAATCTCTCCCAACTTTAGTCCATTATCTATTCAGTCATCAGTGTGATTTTCCTAAGATGTCGATCTAACCATGTCACCCCCCCCTACTAAATAAACTCCAGTGGGTCCCTATCTTCTCCAGGAACAAATGTAAAATGCTTTTTGGCATTCAAAGCTCTTCATAATCTATGCTTCCCTACATCATTATTTGACTATTATTATATTTCTCATTATTGACTATTAATTATATTTTCCTCAAGTTGATTTACTGTAAGTTTCTGGAGGACAGGGATTGTGTCTTATGATTATTTCTATTCTCTATAATACCCAACAAAACAGTGTATTTATTATTATTAATACTGTTAATAGATATCCACTAAACATTTATTGGTAGATTAATCCAACAATCTGCAGGAGGTGATAAAGAAGAGAGTAGCTGAGATCTCAAAGGAAGAGAGGGCAGAGAAGAGGACTTAGGCAGAAACTTTGAGAAGACCCATGTCTAAGGAGCTAGAGGAGGTTAGGAGCTAGTACAAGAGAGATTGTTTATTTTACTTATGTGGTGCAAACCTGAACACCAGCAGCTGCTTCATACTTAAATATCTACAAAAAGCCAGATGCAAGACTGGTCTCTCCCAAGTCTTCTCTCACCCCTCAGCCTCTTGAAGTCTGGCTTTAAAACCATCCCTAGACTGAAATAATTCTCTACACAGTGACCCGTGTTTAGCTAAAAACTCATGCTAAAAACTTTTGCCAAACTCTCTTTTGCTAAATGAGCTAGTCTTTCCTCAGTCTTTATTCTTCTTGACCTTTCTGCATTGGACACTGCTGGCCAATTTAGTTCAACAACTAACATTTACAGAACCCTTATTACACATAAAGTATTTTACCAGGTGGTAGAAATACAAAGTTTAAAACACAATACCTATTCTCAAGAAGCTTACATTCTAATATATGGATGGTGGATGGGACATAGGATACAACATATACACAAGTTTATGAAGAGACAGCATGGTACGTGGAAGGAGCATTGGAGTCATAGGAGCTGGGTTTGAACCTTGCCTCAGTAATTTACCATCTGTGTGACCTTGGGAAAGTAATTTTTACCTCCATAATTCTCATTTTTCTTTTCTTTCTTTTTTTTTTTTTTAAAGCAATTGGGGTTAAGTAACTTGCTCAAGGTTACACGGCTAGTCATTATTTATGTGTGGGTGCTCATTTTCTGAGGCCGGATTTGATCTCGGGTCATCCCAAACTACGAGGCCGGTGCTCTTACTCACTGCGCCACCTAGCCGCCCCTTTAGGGCAATTGGGGTCAAGTAACTTGCCCAAGGTTACATGGCTAGGTTTTTTTTTTTGTTTGTGTGGATTAAGTGTCGGAGGCCGGCTCTGAACTCAGGTCCTTCTGACTCCAGGGCCGGCACTCTATTCACTGCGCCACCTAGCTGCCCCTATTCTCATTTTTCTAATCTATAAAATGAGGAGGTTGAACCAGATGACATCTCAGTGTGTATGTGTATATTTTTGGAGTGGGGGAGGGTTTGGATCTGTAGTTCTATTGGTGTGTGGAACTCTTAGTGTGGAAAGTACCTCTACCATTTAATATTGGCAGCTGATGTGTGACTTAGAGTCTTTGAAAGTTACCTAACATACAGAGAAGTTAAATTATTTTTTAAATGGTCACACAGCTCATATATGTCAAAACGAACTTTAACCCAGGTCTTTTAAAAAATTCTCATCATTATATTTTATTTTTAATTTATGGAATAAAGTAAATCTTTTCATAACATAGTATAATAAAAAAGATGATTGCATATGACGATGCAAATCTGCTATGTACAACTTGCTATTTCAAATACACAACAAAACTATCCAGTTCTTGAAGATTCCAAAGCCAGTCCTATTCCCACTAGGTATCGATTCCTCTGATTTTGTCCAGTTAAATGCAGGACTGAATTGGATTTGAAGCCACCATGTGACCTGCAGGGTGACCTTATCCCCTCATCTTGAGTCAGGATGGAAGACTTCTCTCCCATTTCTTTTCTTTTCTTTTGCCCCACATATAGAAGTTCCTTGGATGCTTAAAAAATAGTCAATTTATTGATTAAATATTGACGTGAGCCATTAGTCATCATCCCAGTGTTTGTGAATAAGAAACATGTGGAAAACTTAAAAATGAAGACTATATAGCTAGAAGGTGACTAATATCATCTGGGCTAGAATAATCCCCCATGGGAGCACCTTGTAGACATGCTGGCATATTTGAAGAAGGCCAGGTTATGAGCATTTCAGGGTGTATCTGATAGCCAAAGCATTTCAAGGGAAATAAAAACTGAAACTCTAGCTCCCAGCATGGGAGGGAGAAAATTCTGAAGGGCCTGATGGAGGAGCAGTTGGCTTGATGTTTTAAAGTAGCAGCTGGTGAGGTCTATAAGCTTCTTGCAGCTGTTTGTGATATGTCAAATGAATTTTTGTTTTTATGTGTTAATGCACTGTGAGGCATTTTACAGTGTGTCTGACATTTTACAGTACAGTAAAATGTGTATATGTCTAATTATAACAGATGTGCATCTGATAAAATAATTACTGGATATGGTAGAGAAAAATGACTAATTATGGGTATGGCATAAACACCTCAACATGTGCCATAAATATATACATAAAATGTATCAGAAAGGAGATGCAATCAACTTGATTTCTCTCTCCATGGCCAAAGGGATGGGAAGGATAATTTTCTAGTTCTTGTAGCTACCAGCCCTAGGTCAGTTTGCTTGACTCTTTAAAACCTTTTGGAATAAAGAATGGATTGCTATAGGCCCGTGGAAGAAGACGGCCTATCTACTCCATACCCTCTCCTCCTTACCCTGTCTCTAACAGATACCCTCTCTCTCCACAATTTACTGTTTGGAGTGGGGTGTTTCCCTTTCTGTTTTATGAGAGCATAAATATTCCTGTAATCCAGAGTCAGAGCAGAGGTTGAGGGGGGAGGGTGCAGTTGTGTGTGGCTATGGACCACAGTCTTCAAGTGGTGAAGTGATGACCTCTTATATTACATATCTCAGGACAGTATGAGTTAGACTCTATCTATTCTTTTCTTGTCTAAGCTCCCAGAATAAAGGTTTAATCTCTGGGTGGCTGGAAATTCTTCTTCAGATGTTTAACCCAATAAGAAGTTGGTATAGTGCTCTCTCTCTCTGTGTCTCTCTCTGTCTCTGTCTGTCTGTCTCTTTCCTCCACCCCCCTCCCCATCTGTCTCTGTCTCTTCTCTGTCATCAAGACTGAAGGCAATATTTATCAAGACATCTAGCACCTTTCAGTTGGACTAACAGGACAAGACTAATCCTTCAAGGGAAGATTCAAAAGTTGGAAAAATGATCCATATGTTATAGTTTGAGGTTTTGTAGACATTAATAAGTCTGTATTTTAGTTTGCTGAAACACATTTTAGTGTCATGAAAAAAATCCTACATAGCATCTTCTCAAACCCAAAGAAAATTTAACTTAGAAAAGATCACATAGTTTCAGTAATGATTTTATTTTAAATTCATGAGAATTAAACTATAGATCTTGCTGGTCTCACCCAGAATCACCTGTACTTCCCCATCCTCAATGGACTTGTAACCTTTTCAATGAGGTTATTTCCTTTAATGGTGCAGATTTTGTGTGACTTGTTCATGTCTTGCCAAAAGCTTATCATGGAGGCTCACCCAATGTTCTGAGCATCTTCCTTTCACCTACATAGATAGGATCTTATGATTATTGTTTTTAGGGCCAGAAGTGACATTAGATAATATCTTGTCTAACCCTCCTATTTCACAGAGCAGGAAACCAAGGCGCAGAGAGGTTATGTGACTTAGCCACAATTACACAGCTAATAAAAGTCTGTCTCCAGCACCTCAATGGATACAACAGCAAAATCTCTGTTGTCTGGCATGGTTGGTGTCTGGGGTATTCTGGCTAATCAAACATTTGGACTTAACAGGATCTGGCCTAACTATTCACACTGGAAAATGAACGAATGTGAATGTAAAAGTGAATGAATCATGCCAATTATTTAGTTTAGGTAGGGATTCTTAACCTTTTGACCATCATGTACCCTTTTTGAGATTAATATTTTAAATGCATAAAATACATAGAATTACAAAGGAAACTAAAGATTAGTGAAGGTAAATAAGTATATTTTTTCCCATCTAAGTTCACAGAGCCCCTGAAATCTATTCCCATTATAGGAATAGGCCAGAGTCAATATACATAAACAATGGACCAAGCCCATTAGAAAAAGCCAGGCTGATTGGATTGCCTATGAGAATTTGCAGTAATTTTAATAGTTCCAAGCTTCTTCTTGAAACCAATGGTCTTCTTTTGAACATTACTATTTGTCTAGTGATGCCAATTCACATAGTTTCAGAATCATAGCTATATTCTTGTTATAATATCATCGTGTTATGTATCATAGTTTTATTATATATATACATATATATATATATATATATATATGTACACACATGTACCATGGTGTTATAGTATCATAGTTTCCAACAACAAATTAAGGTTCCTGGAAATCCAGGGCTAATTGAGAAATGTCTGCGGGGTGTGAGAAAGAAGGAACATGACTCCAATGATGAATCGCACAGGAGAAGCAATGTAAAAGAGGTTAGAAATAAGACAAAATAGAACTATATGAATGGAACAGAAAGTGGGCTAGTGCTAAGTGAAAATAAATGACAAAAGGGGAAAAACCAAGTTCCATTAGTAGCCATGTAATGACAGGTGTTCTGAGTAAAGGAAGTCTCCTATTAAGCTATGTGAAATCCATTTAGAGAATATATAGGCTTGGTGGAGCTTATGTGGGTTTACAAACTCTCCTCTGGGCTTGGTGGGAGCAGAATATGGCCAATAGGAAAAAGTAATCCTTGCTACAGGAGTACATGGTATGGGCAGAAAGGTGTTACTGAATCAAAAAATAAATGTTGGTGCATGACCTAATCTGGGTGAGACCCTGTGATAAGTTCCTTCTAAAATGACACAGACATGACCTTGCCATAGCCTATAAGGGGAGCTCTTGGCAAAGGAATCTCGTACCCCATGCAAGTGGTTCCTGGACTGTGCCTGGAGAACAGGCTATCCATGTGACCCTGGGCAATTCACATAACTTTTTCAGTCTTTTTTTTTTTATTAAACAAATGCTTTATTAACTTCTGGTTTACATCATTCATTTCCACCAGATTATGAGTTACATTTTCCCCCCATTTTTTCCCTACCCACCACCCCAGAATAGCAGTCCCACCAGATATCCCCTCATCCAATCTGCTCTCTTCCATATCTTCTCCCATACCCCCTTCGACTTTGCCATTAGGGCAAGGTGAATCTCTGAGCCCCACTGCCTGGACATCTTATGAAACATTTAATTTTTAAAACTTCGATTTTCAGATCCATTCCCTTTCTCCCTTGTCACCCACTCCCTCTGAGAAGATAAGCAATTCAGTATGTGTTGTACATGTATAGCTATGCAAAACATTACCATAGTAGATATATTGTAAAAGACTGCTTATATTTCCCTCCCACCTGTCTCACCTCCCACCTGGTCCAGTCCCTATTTTGATCCTGTCCCTCTTTGATAGTAGGTACTTCTAACCTCCCCTCTCCCCAGAATTCCCTCCCCTTCATCATCCCCCCTCTCATCCCCCTTTCCCCTACTCAGGAGAGTGAGTGAGGGTAAGATGTTCCATTTAGTATGTATGTGATTCTCTCCCTGAGCCAACTTCAATGAGAATATGCTTTTGCCTTTTTGCCTTCCTGTTCTTCCCTCCCCTGCAACTACTTCCCCTTGCCTCTTCTACATGAGATAGTTTGCCCTACCCTGTCTCTTTCCATCTCCTCTTGCCACTTTCCTCCCTCACCTCTTGACTTCACCCCTTAAGAGTCATCCCTTCCTTGGGGCGGCTAGGTGGCGAAGCGAGCAGAGAGCCAGCCCTGGAGCCAGAAGGACCCGAGCTCGGATCTGGCCCCAGACACCCAACACACAAACAAAAACCCAGGCACGTGAACCTGGGCAAGTCACCCAACCCCAATTGCCCTCCAAAAAAAAATAATCATCCCTTCCCATCAAATTCAACCTGTGCCCTCTATCCATGTATACCTGTGAACATATGCCATGTACCCTTCTTCAATTATTTTCATAATGAGAAAGGTTTTATCAAACACAGTTATTGTTTTTCCATGTAGTAATGTAAATAGTCCAACTTTGATAAGTTCCTTTTGATTTCTTTTCCTTGATTACCTTCTCAAGCATCTCTTGCTTCTTGTGTCTGAATGTCAAATTTTCTATTCCACTCTGGTTTTTTCATCAAGAATGCTTGAAAGTCCTCTATTCCACTGAATGACCATATTTTCCCCTGAAACAAGATACTCAGTTTTGCTGGGTAGGTGACCCTTGGGTTCATTCCCAGCTCTTTTGCCCCCTGGAATATCATATTCCATGCCCTTCTATCCCTCAGTGTAGAAGCTGCCAGGTCCTGCGCCATTCTGATTGTGTTTCCACAATATTGAAATTGTTTCTTCCTGGCTGCTTATAGTATTTTCTCTTTGATCTGGGGATTCTGGAACCTGGCTATAATATTCCTGGGAGTTTTCTTTTGGGGATCTTTTTCAGGAGGTGATGTGTGGATTCTTTCAACCTCTATTTTGCCCTCTGGGTCTAAAACATCAGGGCAGTTTTCCTTGAGAATTTCTTTAAGGATGATTTCTAGGTTCTTTCTTTGATCATGGCTTTCAGGTAGTCCAATAATTTTTAAATTATCTCTCCTCGATCTATTTTCCAGGTCAGTGGTTTTTCCCACGAGATATTTCACATTGCCTTCTATTCTTTCATTTGTTTGGATCTGTTTAATAGTATCTTGATTTCTCATAAAGTCACTAGCTTCCATTTGCTCCAGTCTAACTCTGAAGGAATGAATCTCCTCAGTGAGCTTTTGAGATTCTTTTTCCATCTTGCAAAGTCGACTTTTTAAGGCATTCTTCTCCTCATTGCCTTTCTGAGCCTCTTTTGCCATTTGAGTTAGTCTATTTTCAAGGTGTTATTTTCCTCAGTCAGGCTGTTGACTGTCATTTCATACTTTTCCTGCATCTTTTTCATTTCTCTTCCAAAATTTTCCCCCACTTCTCTTATCTGCTTCTTAAGGTCCTCTATGGCCTGTAGCCAGCTTGTCTTTTCATTTGGGGCTTTTGGTGCAGGAGTTCTGACCTCACAGTCCTCCTCCATGCTTTGAGCCTCTTTGCCCCTAAAATAGGAGTCCAATGTTGAACTTTTCTGTTTATTTTTTTTCATTTGCCTAGGCATGTTGCCACTTAATTACTTGATTTTTGGGCTTGTTGCCACAGTAGGACTGCCACCAGACAGGGGAGCTTCCACCCAAACGTGGGGTCTTCACAACTTCCGCCAGTTGGATGGCCTCTGTAAAGCCTCCACCCACTCTGGCAAGTTGGATACCCACCCCAAACTTCCCCCCCAGACCACAATCCAGATCCAGGCAGTTTAAAGCAAAAGCAATTAACCCCCAGACTGATTGCTGGACCTTCCTACAGTTCTCAGACCAGGAGCTAGAGCCACTACTGACACTGCAAAATGGCTTCTGTGCAGCTGTTTCTTCAGCAGCTTTTTGCCCCCAGGGGAGGAAGCCACGTGTTCCCCAAATACTGGTCCCAAAGTCCATAGGGCACTAACCTCTCACTTTGTCCTAGGCATATCTGTGCTGATAATTCTGGAATCACCACAATTGCTGGTGTTCTGGGGTTCCAACAGCCGGCTGAAGGCCCGGCCTCCCCGGGGCTAAAACCTCGGACCTGGGCTCGGCCCTGCAGGCTGAGCTGTCGGTTCCCAGCGTGCTGTGCTGCCTGCTCTCAGAGTGCTGCGCTGGCCGCTCCCTGCAGGGCTGCTGGGCTGTCCTCAGCAGAAGGTTAGCTTCTCTGTGCCATTCTGTGGGTGCTGTGGCTCCAGAAGTTGACAACTTTTTCAGTCTTAATTCCCTTATCTACTTTATAGCATTGTTGTGAGGATGACATGAGATAATAATACCTATAAAATGCTTTGAAAACTTTAGAAAAAGTTCTATATAAAATGTTAGTGATGATGATAAGGAGGAAGAAGATGCCGAAGATGGGACTGGGGGAGGGACGTATACCTTGGACTTATTATAAAGGTTCTAGGAATCTATATATGAATCATACTGCAAATATACCTTCTTAGACTGAACAAATACATGCCTCACATAGATATACATTATTTCATTTCAAGTGTATGTAGAGGCTGGAGTGATAATAAAGTTCAAATTCATTTGAAAGGGTTACTGAACTCAGAGTAACTTTTTTAATAAAAGCATACTAATAAAATACTTATTATCCTTTGGCAGGGATGGAGGGAAGAGGCAGAATTTTTAGCAGTAAGTCCACAAGTCTGGAGACCACTTCCCTAGGCTAGACCCTCCTTCTTCAGGGATTATGTTTCTGGAGAGGGCAGTGGCTGTGTCCAAAGCTCTGTGTGGGGGAGAGGAAAGGGGGAGAGGAGGCTAATTGTTCCCTAATGCCCAAAGTTTGGCTTCGTGAGGAAGAGAATTTCACTGAAAAATAACTTTGGCTGTACCTATAAAAAAACACTTTATTGGAAAAACATCGCTAATGACACAGTTTAAATAATTACCATGTGTGGTGGCAGGTTTTTTTTTTTTTTTTAAAGCAAACTCTTTGCCATGGATCATTAAGATGGCCCCTCAAGCAGTGTGAATGATATTTCCAGGTCCCTGCTGCCCACTAGATCACGTCAATGGCCTATGGGCACTAAGTCTTTTGATCATATCAGATTCCATTCTCTATGTATAGACATGGCCTGAGTGGGTGTTTTTATAATTTTCTTCTACCTTTGACTAGTGTTGTTGGTGGTGTAATTATGGAGGTTAGAGTTGAGTCGAGGGGAAATGGAGATGGGAGAACATGGTATGAGAAAGAAAGAATATGGAGGGAGGAAAAGAGGTTAGAAAGTGGTTGCTGGGCTGACCAGGGGGATCCCTGTGTGGTGTCAGTAAATTGATAGTCCTGGACCTCTCCTTCACTTTGGATATTGAGGAACTGCATTATCTCCATTCAGTGTGGGGTGATCAGATTTTAGGACTTTGGTCTACTGACTGATCACCATTGTGAGCTCCTTTAGGGCAGGTACTTTCTTATGTATCCTCCCTCCTCTCACTTTTGTACCTTTTTGTATACCCCTTTTGTATCCCCAGTGCTTAGCACATTATCTGACACATAGTAGGTACTTCACAAATGTTTATTGATTGATAAACCAGAATACAAACTTCTATTCGTGTGCCCTGAGAAATGAAGAAGACCATCAAGAAGACCAGAATATACCTGTTGGGTAGTCAAATGCACTCTCTTCCAAACAGGAAAATCAACTTGGGAAATTCAATAAGAACCAGGAGTAATTTATTTCTCAGTAGAAATCAGAGTTAAAGGAAGATGGATAATCTTAAGGAGTCATTAAATCATGCTTGTGTGATGCACCCATTTTTACTACAGCCACTGCCCTCTCCAGATACATAATCCCTGAAAAAGGAGGGTCTGGCCTAGGGCAGTGGTCTCCAGACTTGTGGACTTTTACTACGTTCCAGAATACTCATGTCCACTAGTCAGAATTCCTCTCTTTGGTAGTGCTGGATAGGGATGGAGATTGACAGACGACCGGCATTCTGATTTCATTGCTATAGGGGACTCCCAGGTGAGGAAAGTCCCTCTTCCATCATAGATCAGTATCTTCTCTGAAATTTATAGTATTTTATCGTGGTCTGAGTCACTGAGAGGTTCAATGCCCTGCCAGGATCACACAATCTATGTAAGTCCCAACTCCAAGTATAAGACTGGCAGATCTTTATTCTGTCATTCCTTTTTCTAGGATCTATGCACTATCCTACCATTGCCTTTGTCATTCCTGTGGTAAATTCTAAGATTACAGTTTATCTTAAATTAGTTTTTCAGACTGCAAGGATTTGAAAGATGTCTAAGTTTCTTTGATGACATTTTGGAGATACCTTAGCCTCATCAACAACCTATTCACAACCCATGTCTTAGGGTGGGCGACTACAGCTGCTTCATCTCATCCACTGTATGCTAATCCAGAGGGTGACAGTTGGTACCTTCTCTTCAAAATCTGAGTATTTTCCTTTTTTGGAGGCTGGATTCTGTTATATAAGAATTATAGAAGGGTGGGGCAGCTAGGTGGTGCAGTGGATAGAATGTTGAACCTGGAGTCAGGAAGACCTGAATTCAAATTTGATCTCAGACTCTTATTAGATGTGTGATCCTGAACAATTCACTTAACCCTTTTTGCCTCAGTTTCCTCATCTGTAAAATGAGTTGGAGAAAGAATTAGCAAACCACTCTAGTATCTATCTTAAGAAAACTGAATAACAAATAGAAAGATGTGAGCAGAGATCTAGGGTGGGGTCTGAGTAGTGGGAACCTACTTAAGACGGACTGGGTGCAATTAATGGTGGATAGAGTGTTGGCTTATCAATGCAGTATATTTGGTATGGGAGGAAGTAGGGAAAAAAGGAAGATTCCTATTCCAGAAATAGCTGGGTATGACAAAAAGGATTATTTCCAGAATAATTGCTAAAGATTTAGAAAGTGGGAAGGCTTGGAACTTGGTCCAGAAGACTTAGCCATAAGTAGGGACACACGGTCAGAAATTAGCTCAGAATGAGGAGTTGCCAAAGGGAAAATGTGGTAATAACTCATCCACTATTAACAATCAAGACATCTGCCAGAGGATACTCCGTGGTATAATAGAACACTGGACTAGGAGGTAGAAGACCCAGGGTCCGGTCTAGATCTTGACTAATGACATAGCACCATGCAGATTTTTTCACAATTCTGGGCCTCAGTTTCCATATCTATGAAAAGAAGGGATAGGATAAGGTGAACTATAAGGTTCCTTCAAGCTCTATGAGTCTAAACTTCCTATTGCTAAAATCAGAAAACATTCCTATTTCACTTCTTAGATGATGGAGAAAGAAAGCAGGAACTTACCTGGGACCCCAAGGGAAAGTGACAGTGTCATCTCAGGGTTTGTAACAACTAAGGAAAGAAATACTTCATGGAGTAAGTCATGTTCCGTAAGCCTAGACTTTAGAAAATAGATTTGCCAAATGACAGAGATGTTCCTATAGTCAGAGATTTTATGAAGAATGAGAATCAAAGGGAAATGGGAAAAGATAAAAATGAAAGCCTGGCCATACAAGGTGTCCCAAAGATCTTAGTGCAGGTCTTTACACTCTGAAAGCTTAAAAGACTTTTGGAACACTTAGCATAAGAGCAAATAAGCTCACTGAGGAAGAAGCCAGTGAGGTACATATGGACTCACCAAGAAGCACGGATTTTGAAAGAACCACTATGAGGGAAAAAGGAGTACATAGCCAAGGATGGATACAAAAGAGTGCTATGATACAAAAAAAGTGATGTGCACCAAGTCTTTGGGAAAATGCTAATGCACACCAAAGAGCACTTTATTGGATTTGTTTGGGTCAAGAAAAACAAAGAAGGAAGAAATCCACTGTTTGGGACAGATGATGGGATGTTAGCAGATGACAGGGAGAAAACCAAACAACTGAAAGTTTATTTTACTTCCATTTTCACTTTCAAGAGTCATGGTTTCTAATCTGGAAAGGCTAGAACAAATGTGGTTAGAGATAATGGAATTGAAACCTAAAAAGAGGGGAAGAGATCAGAAGGACACACACCAAGCTGTGGTAAATTAGTTCAAATATCTAGGCTGAGATGAATTATTTCCTAAAGATGAGAAGGCAGCATCTCCTTCCCTAGAAGTCTTCCCCCAACAGTAGTGACAGGCTCTATAAAAGAGCCTATTTAGCTGAGTCTGGGACCATTTTTCATCAGTGGCTGTCACCCCTAGCAACCTGTATATCTCAGAGTATTTTCCTGATTTCCTTTCATGACCCCAGACTAGTGACACTCCCTCCCTCCTCCTCTTTCACACATCCCATGTGTTCTTGTTCTCCCTAGAGCACAAGAACAGTATATGAAGAGACCCAGCTCAACAGCAGTTTATGTCAAAAAGATATAGGGATTTTAGTCAATTGCAAGCTCCATACATTCACTTACATACTCAATAGCAACATTCAGTAAACACTTACGAAATACCTATTATGTACAGCACAGTGTGCTAAACCTTTGGGAAACTGAGACTGGGACTGAATCTGTAATTTCATGGGTATAGGGGATGCCCAATAGGGAAATTCCCTCTACCAATGCAGAGTAGCACTTGAAATGCAATTTACAATCTTAGGGAGTTGCCTGGGGCATTGAACATTTCGATGACATGCTGAGGGTCACACAACCAGAGAGTGTTATAGGTAGGATTTGAGCCTGGGTCTTTTTGGCTTTGAGATCATGTCTTTCTTCACCCTGTCACGTTTGCTTCCCTATAAAGGGAAAATACAAAAATAAATTAGGTATAATTCCTTTACTTGAGACATTTACAATATACTAAGGGGGAGATATGTATATAGATAAACACAATCGGTATATGCTAAGTACATAAGAGGAACATTAAGTAGTTTGATATTAGATGAACAAGAAATCACTTCTTGCTGGTGTGGGGCAAAGAGAGGGCTTCATAAAGGAGCCCATTTAAGTTTGTATCAGGGAGGCCAGGAAGTCAACAGGCAAAGAAAGAAAGCAAGAACTTACCTGTGACCTCAAGGGAAAGTGACAGTGACATCTCATGTTTGTAACAACTAAGGAAAGGAATACTTCATGTTCCCTAGGCCTAGACTTTAGAAAATAGATTTGCCAAATGACAGACAAGACAAGTGTGGTCAGAGATTTTATGAGGGAGGTAGGAAAGGAAAGGGAGGGGAAGACATTCTAGATTTAGGAAATGCAGTGGGAAGAGGTACAGAGGTGTTAAATAAGGATTTACTTAGTGACAGTGCAGTTTGGCTAACTCATGGAATATGACAGGGCAATGATATGAAATGAAGCTAAAAACATTGAAGCAAGGTAGGAACAAGATTTTAAAGAGCCTTAAGTGCCAGTGATGGGAATTGGGGAATAATTAAAGGTATGTATTGACAGTAAACTCATGTGATCATACCTCTGGACCTGGAAGACCAGTCTGACCAGTGATACATTGGAGTAGAAGAGATTGGGGACAGAGAGACCTATTGGGAGGCTATGGAAAAGTCTAATGACTAAAGCCTAAACTTGAGTGGTGGCAGTGGAAATAGTGAATAGATACGAGGGATGAGATCAGACTATGATGAAATTGCTAAAAAAAAAAGGTAGCATGATCTCTCTCTTTCTTTTGGATGAATCTTTGATTTCTTTGATATAACCAATTCCTTGGAAGGAATTCTTTCTAGCAATAGAAACTAATCTCAAATTTGTAGTCTAAAAGTATTGCCTGGGGCTCTGAGAGGTTAAGAAAATTGCTTGGGGGTCACATTGAGTATATATGTCAGAGGATGGACATGAGTCTAGATATTAAACTAAGAAACTGACTTTAACCACTACCACCAGCTGGTACATCTCAGGAAAATTCTAAGCTGTCTCAATAAAACTATGGTGACCATAAAAAAGCAAGTTGTGGTCTCACTGTACACTGCACTGGTCAGCTACATCTGTAGTTTTGGGATCAATTCTGGGCATTCTATTTTTTTTTGGTCTTTATTAATTTGTTTGTTTACTTTTAGTTTACAAGATTCAATCCCACAATTTCTTGAGTTTCAAATTTTCTCTCCCTTCCTCCCCTTCCCCCTCACATGACGGCATACAATCAAGTATAGGATCTGCAAATACTTTCACATTAGATATTAGTCAGGTTACAAAGATGGATTGTACCAGATGGAATGAAAAATGGTAGAGGAAATAAAACCAAACAAGAAAAAGAAAAAGACCAAGTAGTTTGCTTCAATCAGGATTCAAACTCAGTTCTTTCTAGTTCTTTCTCTGGATGTAGACCTCTCTCTCCATCATGAGTCTTTTGGAATTGACTTATATTACTGCACTGCTGAGAAGAGTCCAGTCTATCATAGTTGGTCATCAAACATACATTGTGTCTGTGATTGTGTACAAATTTCTCCTGGTTCTACTCGTTCTCATTCAGCATCAGTTCATATAAGCCTCTCCAGTTAATATGAAGTCCATCTGCTCCTCGTTTCTTATAGCACAGTAGTATTCCATTACATGTATATACCACAAGTTGTTCAGCCATTCCCCAATTGATGGGCACCCCCTTAATTTCCAATTCTTTGCCACCACAAAAAGAGCTGCTATAAATATTTTTGTACATATGGGTCTTCCTCCCACTTCTATGATCTCTTTGGGATATAACCTTAGAAGTGGTATTGCTGGGTCAAAGGGTATGAAATTATTTATAGCCCTTTGGGCATAATTCCAGATTGCTCTCCAGAAAGGTTGGATCAGTTCACAACTCCACCAGCAATGCATTAGTGTTCCAATTTGCCCACATCCTCTCCAGCATTTGCCATTTTCCTGTTTTGTCATCTTAGCCAATCTGACTAGTGAGATGTGGTATCTCAGAGTTGTTTTGATTTGCATTTCTCTAATCAATAGTGATTTAGAGCATTTCTTCATATGCTTATAGATATCTTTAATTTCTTTCTCTGAAAACTGCCTGTTCATATCCTTTGACCAATTGACCAAATATCAATTGCAGAATGACTTGTATTCTTATAGATTTGGCTCAATTTACTGTATATTTTAGAAATGAGTCCTTTATCAGAGACATAGGTTGTAAAAATTCTTTCCCAAATTCACACCTCCTTATTCTATTTTTTTTAAATTGAAAATTAGAACACATCTAGGAAAGGGCAATCACATAAAGAACAAGTGGAGGATGGAAAACAGAAAACCTTACAAGGGATGTGTTAGCTTTCTCAAATATTCATAGAGCTACCTTGTGGAAGAGAAAGTTGGCTTATTCTGTGTAATTCTAGGAATAGAAGAAAGCTAGAACTTGCATCAGTGGACAGAAGGGACAGGGAAATACTAAAATAAGGGAGAATTTTCTAACTCAAGTTTCAGAAAAATGGAATGATCTGCCTCACAAAGTAGTGAGTTCCCCATCACTGGAAGAGTTCGTGAAGAGTCTGGATGAATACCGATCAAAGAATGAGTGAAAGTTTGGATTATATGAACTCAGTGTTCAATTAAAGCTCCATTTTATCTTACTGACAACACATCTTTCATCTCACAACCACCTGGGATTTTCACAAAAAGATTGATGGTGGACACAAAGCAAAATGGATGGCAAGTGTCGCTACTGGTTGAAGTAATGCATAAGTCAGTAAGTGCCACATAAAGTTTATGGTCTGATAGTCAGACTAAGTTCCTCCAGTTTATACCATATGCAATTTTGCAACTATGTTTAGATGAAAGTGGTATGTCTTACACTGGAGAATATAGTTGTCAAAATGTTTTTAGGCATTAGTCAAAAGAAATAGGTCAAGTATTGAATATTTATGCAAATTGATATAGTCTCCTCATCCCTAAAGATAGTAACTTAAATCCAAAGCTGATATAGGTATAATTACCATCATCCTGACTTTCTGAAATAGAATAGGGATAGACAGAGTTTGTGTAACTGGGATGGAGAAAAATGTGACCATAAAATGTCCTCAATTCTTCATGATCCAGAGAGACTGAGGGTCACTCATTTAACTAGTTTGATACTAGTTCAACTTTCACCCACTGCAGAAATTTCTAGATCACACCTGACAGGTCTAGCCTTTTGTTGACAATCTCAAGAATGACTTTCTGATGACACAAAAAACAACATCTTCAGGGAGGAGGAAAAAGAACAGCATCTAAAGAGACTGACGTAGATGTACAAGAAACAAGTAGACCAACTTATATTTTAAAAGCTCATATGAAGGAGATGAACAAAAGGACAGATAACAGAGAATGAATTCAAAAGCATGGTCAATCCTTCTCAAAAGAGTAGAGAGTGGTGAAGCAAATCGTGATTTTAGGCTGGAGAGGAAAGCTAAGCATGACAAAAAACGATTTCTTGTTTGTATGCTTTCACTATTTTAAAGGCAAGAGAAAGGTCAAAGGAAGAATAGACTATTGCTTAGGCAGAACTGTTTCATTTTGATTTTACCTTTCTTTTCCTCATGAACTAGAATGATGTTTGGACAAGAAAGGACAGAATCAAAATGGCTCAAAGGCAATCGAAAGCCAAATAAATAGGTAGAGAGCAAGAGAAAATGAAAGGATCATTTAACGGTTCTTAATGAATTTGAGGATGAAAAATTAATTTTCAGGATTCTGTAAGAATCTACAGATATGATTTCTGAACCAGTGCCTATAGTCATTGAAAGATTTAGGAAAACAGGAAATTGGAAAAAGAAATGCCAACTTGATTTAAGAGAAAAAAGCAGAATCTGCACATTATAGTCTAATGAACTTGATTGATACCTGGACAAATTATATATATATATATATATATATATATATATATATATATATATATATATATATATATATATATGTTTAGCCCTGTGCTATGTAGCACTTTTGCCAATAACTTTGGCAAAGACTTAGCTGGTATAGCTATTAAATATGCAGATGATACAAAGTCAGAAGGGTTAGTTAACATAATAGATGACAGTCAGGATTCAAAAAGATCTTGACAGATTAGAAAATTAGATTGGACCTAAAAGATTTTTTTTACACTTGAATTAAATAAGGAAACCCCCCAAGTCAAAGATGAAGGAGGCATGGCTAGACAGCAGTTTCAGTCGACAGTGTGCTATGGCAACCTAGCAATTTATTGCCATTGTTGGTTGTATTGAGAAGCTAAGCCCCTAAGATAAAAAGAGGTAATAATTCCTTTGCACTCTAGCTTGATCAGATGGTATTTAAAATATCACGTTCAACTTCTTCATGTCATATTTGAGGAAGGACATTCAAGAACTAATGGAGAACTACTGGGATGGTAACAAGTCTTGATGCTTGCTTTGTAGGTATTAGTTAAAGGACCTGGAATATTTAGTCTGTATAAAGGAAAACTGAGGTGCCAATAAGAGCTGTTTTCGAGAATTTTAATGTAAAAATTTATTACATAGAGAAGAACTTGGGCTCAGGAAGCCAACCCAGGAGCGATGCATAAATGAAAGCAAATTCAGGCTTTCAGACTTGGCACTGTGTTAAAGGCTGGGCCATTGCCAGTCGTCCCCATTTATATCTTGCCACTGGACCCAGATATCTCTGGAAGAAAAAATGAGTGAGGCTGGTGACTTTGCTGGTCACTTGCAAGGCATGCCATCACCTTCCTGATGCCACACTCTTTTTTGAGAATGAATGAGAAAACAACAACAATAACAGTCTTACAGTGGAATGGGCTACTTCAGAAAGTAGTGGGTTCCTCCTTATTGGAGGTCTTCAGGTGAAGGCTGGATGACCACTTGTAGGATATATTGTAGATAGCTTCTGGCTATCATTTATATAGCACTTTAAAGTTTACAAAGTGCTTCTTCTCACAACACCCCTGGGAGGTAGGTTCTATTATTGCCCCCATTTTATAGATGAGGACACTGAGGCAGACAATAGTTAAGTGACTTGCCCAGAATCAAATCACAGAATAAGTAAATATCTGAGGCTGTATTGGAACTCAAGTTTTCCTGATGCCAGTTCACTCTCCACTCTCCATTGTATCATTTGTCTAGATGTTCTAGATGGTGGTCTCTCCCCACCTTACACCCTTCCCCCCACCCATATCAGATGGCCACTAAATTGGGTTTTGTGCTTCTATGAAACTTAGCAGGGATAATGAAGAGGGAATTCCTAATCGTATATGGATTGTACTAGATGATCTGAGTTTCCTTCTAATTCAGAAATTCCTTTATTCTAGGATGCAAAGTGTAAAGTGAATTTCAGAGACAAGCCCTTGTAAGTGCTTTAAATCTTTTCTCCTTTGATCTCCCCTGTTTAATTTTTTAAAGTTACCATATTTTATTTGTGAACATTTTTAAAATTAAATTTTATGTTTATTTTTAGCTTACATCATTCATTTCCACAAGATTTTGAGTTACAAATTTTCTCCCTGTCTTTCCCCTACCCAACACCCCAAAACAGTGATTCCACGGTATGCCCCCTCTCCCAATCTGCTCTATCCTATACCTTCCCCCATACCCCCTCCAACTTTCCAGTAGGGCAAGATGGATCTCTATACCTTAGTGCCTGTATATCCTATTTCCCAGTTACATGTAAAATAATAATAATAATAATAATAATAATAATACTAATAATAATAATAGTAATATTTTTTAAACATTTGATTTCAAAACTTTGAATTCTAGATTCTTTCCCTTCATCCCTCAACAACCAACCTTACTGGGAAGATAAGCAATTCAATATAGGTTGTACATGTGTAGCTATGCAAAACATTTCCATAGTGGATATATTGGGAAAGACTGACTATATTTCCCTCTATCTTATCCCACCCCCAACTTGTTCTATTCTCTACCTTGACCCTGTCCCTTTTCAAAAGTGTGTGCTTCCAACTTCCCTTTCCCCCCAACCTGCACTCCCTTCCATCATCCCTCCTCTCATCCCCTTCCCCCCTACTCTCCTGTAGGGTGAGAAACCTTATTTAGTGTGTATGTCATTCCCTCCCTAAGCCAAATTCAATGAGAGTAAGGTTGACCCATACCCTTTTGCCTTCCAGTTCTTCCCCTCCATTGTAACAGTTTTCCCTTGCCTCTTTTATATAAGATAATTGACCCCATTCTGTCTCTCCCCATCTCCTCTCATTATATTCCTCTCTCTCACTTCTCAATTTCACCTTTTAAGTATCATCACTTCCTATTCAATTGGTCCTGTGCCCTCTGTCTATGTATACCTGTATACATATATACACATTCACATACTTATTCATACTCCCATATAGCTTCCTATATAGACATTTATATGTATGTATACATATCTATATCTATCTATATCTATCTATACCTATCTATCTATCTATATACATTTGTATTACCTTCAACGATTCTTACACTGAGAAAAGTTTCATCCATTACAATTATCATTTTTCCGTATGGAAATGTAAATAGTTCAACTTTGATAAGTCCCTCATGATTTATTTTCCCTGTTTACCTTCTCATGCTTCTCTTGTGTTTTGTATCTGAATGTCAAATTTTCTATTCAACTCTGTTTTTTTTTTTCATCAAGAATGCTTGAAAGTCATCTATTTCATTGAATTACCATATTTTCCCCTGAAACATGATACTCAGTTTTGCTGGGTATGTAATTCCTTGTTTTAATCCCAGCTCCTTTGACCTCTGGAATATTATATTCCAAGCCCTTTGACTCCTCAGTGTAGAAGCTGCCAGATCCTGTGTTATACTGATTGTGTTTCCACAATATTCAAATTGTTTCTTCTTGGCTGCTTTTAATATTTTCTCTTTGATCTGGGAATTCCAGAACCTGGCTATAATATTCCTAGGAGCTCTCTTTTTGGGATCTTTTTCAAGGGGGTGATTGGTGGATTCTTTCAACCTCTGTTTTGCCCTCTGATTTTAAAACATCAGGGCAATTTTCCATGAGAATTTCTTGAAGGATGATTTATATGTTCTTTTTTCTATCATGGCTTTCAGGTAGTCCAATAATTTTTAAATTATCTCTCCTGGATCTATTTTTCCAGGTCAGTGGTTTATTTTCAATGGGATATTTCACATTGCCTTCTATTTTTTCATTTGTTTGGATCTGTTTAATAGTATCTTGATTTCTCATAAAGTCATTAGCTTCCATTTGCTACAATCTAATTCTGAAGGAATTATTCTCTTCTGTGAGCTTTTGAGATTCTTTTTCCATCTGGCAAATTTGGCTTTTAAGGCATTCTTCTCCTCGTTGCTTTTTTTGAGCCTCTTTTTGCCATTTTGAGTTAGTCTATTTTAAGGTATTATTTTCTTCAGTCAGGTTGTTGACTCTCTTTTCATGATTTTCTCTCATCATTTTCATTTCTCTTCCCAGTTTTTCCTCTGCTTCTCTTATTTGGTTTTCAAAATCCTTCTTAAGGTCCTCTATGGCCTGTAACCAGTTCATATTTTTCTTGGGAGCTTTTGGTACAGGAGTTCTGAATTTGTTGTCTTCCTCCTGTTCCATACTTTGGCCCTTTTTGTCCCCAAAAAAGGAGTTGAAAATCAGATTGCTGCACTTGCTTTGCTTCCTTTGCTTGCTCATGTTGCCACTCACTTACTTGACTTTTGAGTTTTTTTTTTTGCCACAGTAGAACTCTGCTTCTAGCTAGGAGAGCTTTGTCACAAATTGCTGTGGTTTTTGCAGCTTCCAGAGCTATTAGTTGGGTGTCTTCTCAGGAGCCTCCCCTGTCTCTAGCACACTGGTCATGCACCCCAGGGCCTCTACCCAAGACAGCAACCCAGATCCAAGCAGGTTTAAGCAAGAACAATTACCCCTCAGACTGGCCTCTTGGTCTCCCTACAATCTGCAGGCCAGGAGCTCTGAAGCAGCCATGAAGTAGCCGCCACCATGCCTCAGATGCTTCTCCCTCTGGGGGCAGAGGCTAGACCGTACTCCCAGACCCCATGTTCACACAAAGTCCACACTGAACTCTCACTTTCTCTTTGGCATGTATTGGTTGATAATTCTGGAATCAGCCACTGCCGCTGGTGATCTAGAAGACCCTCCAGCAGGGCTGGTTGTGGCCACCACAGGGCTAATACCAAAGAGTCATTTGGGGCTGGACTCTGCTCCCAGCACACTGTGATAGACCCTTCCTGCTTTCCTGCTGGGCTGTCTTCAGCAGGAGCTTTGTTTCTCTCTGTCACTTTGTGGGTTCTGTAGCCCTAAAGTTTGTTTAGGTATTTGAGGTGGTTATGGAGGGGGCATATGGAGTTTTCCTGCTTCTACTCCTCCATCTTGGCTCCACCCCACTGTGAACATTTTTTTAAAGCATTTGAAATGTTCTTTCTTTTTTAAAGCTTATTCCTTTATTCAGGGGACCTACTTACATAAATGAAGGTTGGGAAACCCTATGAATTTTTTTTGGAGTTGGGAGACTCTCCTTTTGTTTTACCCAAGTTGAGGTAGAGAATCTGGAAAGGATATAGAGAAAGGTTTCACAGTACCTGGGGTGTATTCCCTGCCAATGGTGGAGGGGCTAGATGAGTAGATCGATTTTCTTTTCTTTTAAAGAGTAAAAAGGTGGCCTTTTTGATGTTCAGAAAATGAATAATTTATTGCACTCTGAGTAGATGTAAAGTTAACTACATCTCAGGTGAAGCAGTCCTGACAAATGACTGGATGTGACTACATTTCCCAACAGAGAAGTTTCATTCCTTAAAAAATATCTTTCTGGTGGGTGTTTTGGATCCCACCTAAGAACATTAAAATGAAGAGAAAATTGAGTCCTGGAAGATGCTAATGACATATATAACGTAGTTTAACACTCATTTCTTCACTGAGGCACATTTAGCCTGCTGAACGACGTGGATCTCATGAGGCAAGCTAATTGCATGTAAAATGCTCCGTGGGGGTGTCTGGTTAAGAATGCTGTTAGGGAAGTAGCTGTTTTATCATTTCTAGATCTTTCCATTGCTGAGAAAATGGTTTTTAACTCCCATGGGGGAACCTGAAGAAAAGGTGGACTAATTTATTTGACTGTTGGCTGTTCAACTTTGGCTTTGAGAGGTTGCTGTGGTCACACGTGTCACCAGTCTTGTACTCAAAGAACAGATTCTAGATTTGGAGTAACTATGGGTTTTATGTACTAAGTGATGAAGTAGATCAAAAATATATATACTTGAACTTCATGATGATGTTCTAAGCTCTGAGCCACACCAAATCAGTTAATAAAAAAGACCAGAAGTTATGAGTTCTACGTCCAGCGCTTTGCTAGGTATGTTGGGGGAATATTTTTTTTAAAAAAAGTATATCCCTAAAGAACATGCAGTCTTTTTAGAAATATGAGATTTTAGATTTGATATAAAGAGAAAAGATAGGATATAAAAAAGATAAGAAATTGTATACCTCAACTTTTGCTACTATGAGGGAGTCATGATTTCTTTCTAGTGGATACTCCCTATACGTTTTTTTTCTTTTTGGAGGGCAATTGGGGTTAAGTAACTTGCCCAGGGTCACACGGCTAGGTTTTTGTTTGTGTGTGCGTTAAGTGTCTGAGGCTGGATCCGAACTCAGGTCCTTCTGACTCCAGGGCCAGCGCTCTACTCACTGTGCCACCTAGCCGCCCCTGAAACTCCCTATACTTCTGAAGATTTATCCATGCCTTTTCATTTTGTGCAGTTCTTCTCTATGTCTTTCCAGAAATTGTCCATTGAGTTTGCTCCCAGAGTTGCTGGTTTTCCTTTGGTTCTTATATTTCACAGTTGAAGAAAATGTTAATGAGATACTAGGTGAAATTTTCTATGTGGCCTATGAGTTATTTTCCAATATCATTTTGTCAAATTCTCTATGCATTGAAATTACCTAGTTTGCATAATTATATATGTATATGCACACATGCACATAAGTATATAAAATATACATGTATATATACACAAGTGTGTTTGTGTTTTATGTGTGTATGTCTATACCCATGTCTATATCATCTATATCCATATTACCTCTCTCCCGTCTCTATCTCCATTTCTAGTCCTATCTCTGTCTATCTTTGCCATGTCTGATACTTAGGGACAAATATTTAAGACATCTCATTCATTTTACTTCAAAGCATATTTTAAGCAATTAAGCATCCTGACCCTCATTGCTTCCCTTGCTCCCTTGTAAGAGCATAATTTATAAAGGGTTACACATAGCTACATATGCAGTCATATATGAAAATATTTTATTGTGCATGACAATATTTTAATTTTTATTCATGCTGTAGGTAATGAACAGCTTTATATCTTAGATTAAACTTTTTGATTGACATTTTTCTATCTATAAATACTTTTGCTTCTCTGTTCTATAGTTTTTCTCATCCTTTCAAAAGCAATTTGTGCTTTTTGGAAGATTTTATGAAGATAACAGTTTCAAGATTGAGTGACTAAAATGGAAAAGAGACATCAGTCCTGCTGTGCAGAGGAAGCAGATTTTCTACCTTTACAGAAAGGCCCTGATTTAGAGACACCCAACCTAAAAGCAGCTTGTGTATACATACCAATGGTCCAAGCTGTATAAATGACTATGGTGTCTCAGACTCATTGAAGTAGAAAAAGCACAGGATTTGAAGTAAGAACACATGAATTTGAGTCTTGGTTCTGCTTTTTAAAAACTGTATGACCTTGGGTAAGTCATTTAATGTCCTTGGGCCTCAGTTTTCTCATTTGTAAAATGAAGAGGTTGAAGTAGGTCCTTTCCAGGGCTCAGTGGATAGAGCCCTGGGCCTGGAGTCAGGAAGACCTGAGTTCAAATCCACCCTCAGACACTTCCTGGCTGTGTGGCTCTGGGCAACTCCCTTGACCCTGTTTGCCTCAGTTGTCTCATCTGTAAAATGAGCTGGAGAAGGAAATGACAAACCACTCCAGTATCTTTACCAAGGAAACCCCAAATTGGGTCACAAAGAGTGGGACACGACTGAAAAGCAACTGAACAAAGGACCTTTCCAGCTTTGAATCTATGATCCTATGATTCAATCATCCTCCACTTTCTACACTGTTCCCCTTCGATTCAATTCTCAACATGCAAAACAAAAAGGAAACAGTCCTGTCCTGGTGATAGGGAAGAGCATTAGGCCAATTCTGGTGGAGTGAAAAGATGGAATCATGTGAAATCTGTCTAGAGTGATAGTCTGGAGCTAGATTGGGAAGGACTTTCAAAAGCCAAACGGGGGACTTTGCAGTTTCTTCTAGAGGTAATAAAGAACCGGTGATGCTTCTTTAGAAAGCCCCCATGGGAACTTTTAGAGAATCTGTGAGCTCAGAAGCAGAGGCAAAAAAGAAGCAACAAAGAGCAGAAATGATTTAGGGAAATTGGGATATGAGGAAGACTCCAAGGCAAGGCTAGCCTCTCTCTCTCTCTCTCTCTCTCTCTCTCTCTCTCTCTCTCTCTCTCTCTCTCTCTCTCTCTGTCTGTCTCTCTCTGTCTCTCTCTCTTTCCCTCTCTCTCTCTCTCTCTCTCTCTCTCTCTCTCTCTCTCTCTCTGTCTCTCTCTCTCTCTCTCTCTGTCTCTCTGTCTCTCTGTCTCTCTGTCTCTCTGTCTCTCTGTCTCTCTCTCTCTCTCTCTCTCTCTCTCTCTCTCTCTCTCTCTCTCTGTCTCTCTCTCTGTCTCTCCCTCTCCCTCTTTCTCTTGACTTTCTTTCCTTGAGGGTATTTAGCATGGCACGGTGGCATAAGCCCTGGGTTCAGAGTCACCAAACCTGGATTAAATCCTCCCCTGGGCACAGACCACCCGTATGTCCTTGGCAAGGCAATGAACTTTTCTCAACTTCAGTTTGCTCTGGAGTAAACCGAGGGCATCAGACTAGATGGCCTTTACAATCTCTTCCAGCCCAACACCTGTGAATCTCTAATCCACCTCCTATCACTACTGCAGACCTCTGGCCACACATAACATTCCCTATTGGAGACGTGTGACTCTTATTCTCTATCTGTTAGGAAAATCTCTGTCACTGAGAGATTCAGATATTCAGATACATATTCAGATATGATGTCTCCAAATTTTATGGTCCTCTGTCCTTCTAACATCTGGGAAGTCTTCTATTTAAGAAACAATCCCACTTGCTCAGAAGCATATTTAATACTCAGATTTTAACTTTCTTACTTCTACTTAAGTAAATAGGTAGGGTCCTTTAAATCACCTAAGGGTAACAGCACTCTCTATTAGTTACCAAATCTGACTGAGGAGGAACTGTGCTTCTCCAAATCCTCAGACATATATCTCCTTAGGGAGCACCAAGCCTGCATTGAGAAGGGAAAAGGAGATGATGCCCAGCACCAGTGATACTCCTAACCTCTAGCTAATAGAATTGACATTGAGGGAATGGGAGTTTTGATTGTTCGGGGAGGATAATAATTCTTGGAGGACACTGGGGAACAAGGTGAGCCTGGAGAGAGTAATGGTGGGTTTTGCTACACTGGAGGGTTTAGAGAAGGAATGGTGTCACTGGATCCCAGGAGAGAGGCACACTGGAGGATAGTAGGGTGCCAAAGACAAACCCTGCCTATTTCAAAATTTTACCTAGAGTTGATTTGGAGCCCTCTATTTGGGGAGGGAACTCTATTCTATTTCTTTCTCTTCAACCCAAGGTCATGGTTGTATCTTCTGCAGTGCTAGTGATGAGACCAAATAACCAGACTGGGGGTAATTGGGAATCTCTTTTTGGGAAAAGAAATACAGCATCCAGATTGGGATCAAAGTGAACATAGAATGCAATCTCTTTGAGATAAGTGGCTATTTCCCTTTTGTGTTTGTATGTCTAACTCCTAAAAGAGTACTTGGTATACCACAGGCACTTAATACATGCTTATTAATGAATAAACCAAATACTTGGTGAAATTGGGCAGGAGGATTTCACTGTAGAGAAGAAATTCAGGAGATCAAGATTAATAGAAGTTGGAAGAGTAGAGATTCAATCTATAGAAAACAAATGGATAATACTGGGTTGGGAAGTAGGATTCAAAGTATGGGGGTAAGCTATTTGTATGACTCAATCTGTCTCCCTAAAGCATTAATCCTTTATGGTAACTTCATACATTTCTAGATTACATCCTAAATGTGGTCAAGTACTCTCTCCATATGGAGTGAAGTGGGTACCTGCAGCCAACAAGCCTAAACCACACTATCTGAGTAATGTAGGGGAGTAGGGAAACCCAGTCATTATGATAGTAGGAGATTCAACAGGATTTCCCCCTCAAACAACTCACATTTATAGGAAAGATTAGCATTCCAAACCAAAGTATGTTAGCATTGATTGTTTCAACTATTGTTGAAGTATCATGGAATCTCTAGGGTGCTCAATCTCTCTGTCTCTCTTGGACAGAACTGAATACATAAATTTCAGAGAGGCCCTGGTGTCCATAACAATCAGAAGCTGTAGTACCTGGGGATCTCCCCATTTGATTTCAGGTATCAGAAAGAGGTGAGGCATTACTAGACTGGTATAATACTGTCTATACATGTATAAGTTGGAGAACGTCTTACCAATCTCTTACCTGTAGTGATAGGAAAGCCACTTTTTGTCTAGCTTCCCTCCTCGGTGGATCTCAATGCATAAGTCCAGGAGTGAACTAGATGTAGTTCAAGGGAACTATGCTAGCTTCCTTCTTTCTGGCAGCAGGCTCTTGTTGGAAGGTTGGGGTGATAAAAGAGTGATGGTGGGTCTGCCACCATTTTGTTTGTGACAGAAAGTACTACATGTATGTACATAACTGCATAAATGTGGCCAGGTCAATAGTCACATCCACTTAGGCTAATTCAGTAGAGATGATGGGAATGGCCAAATACTTAAAAAAACTGATTGACTGGGATAGGGCTAGTTCATGCCATGTCCCAACTTAGGACATGAAATAAAATATTGATATATTCCCTTTTGATCCTTTCACTCTGCTGGAATAGGAGAATCTTCTGGTTAACCATCTTGGTTTAGGGGTATGGTGGGAGGGGGCAGGGATTAAATTTCCCCTTGAGGTCCTGAAGAAATTTTTCCAGATTTTTTTACTAGCAAGATACTTTCTATGAGGTAGACAGTGACTCAATGGATAACCTGCCCCATTTGGCAAGATACTATGAAGACTATCTTCATCTGGGCCATGCAGATTCCATAAACTAGACAGAATCCTGGTTCTTTGCCTAGAGGTGATAGAGCCTGGACTGCAACAGATAGGGTAGCTTAGTCCAACTGCTGCCTCAACCATAAATTTGCTTCTGGAAGAGTAACAACCAATTCCTAAGAAGTCTGTGGCACACATTATTTCAGCTCTAAGGTTTCTAGAGTCTGTTACTGAGGACAATATGGATAGCATCTCTGCCATTATCAGCCTTAGGAATAGTCCTTTCAGGGAGGGGATATGTACAGTTGGTTGGGGTTATCATCACCAGGGTTAGGAAAGGGGGCAATAATTTTTCAAGGAAAGTGGTAGGGTCTGAAACAAGATGTAAGTGCATGTAAACCAAAGACTGTAGCTTTGTAAACTTGATTTTCTTTATAGAATTGGCATATAAAAAACTAAGCCAAGTGAGCAATCAATTTCAGGAATGGCTTTTGGAGCTTCAAAGGTCAAGCAAGACTAGCTTAGGACACACTTTCAAAGGAGTGTTGTTGAACTGACTGTGTGATTTGATCCTTTTCTTTAGAGCTTTGGCATTTTATAGTGGCTGTGTACATTTTTTAATAGACCCATGTGGTCACACTTTCTGATTGTGGTCCCACTTCCTGATTGAGTTATTCAATTGGACATTCCTTCCCCAGGACGCAGAACATAGGCTAATACTATTCATACTTAAGTTAAATATTAAAATTTTAAGTAAACTTTGTGGACTGATCTAGGAACCAAGATTCTGATTATAGTGTTGTTTCTGTGGGAAAACAGTTGCAAAGTTTCCAAACAAATGAATGTCTAGAACTTGGCTCATTTATGTGCTGGAGAAGTGCCTATACTTCTCTGACTTCCCTAGGTTCTATCCACAAGTTGGATTCTATTATGTATTCCTTCCCATCCTTTTAATTCATGAGAAGCTACCTCTGTTGGTGCCTGGGGTGGAACAGCTGCAGTTGGTTGGTAATCCATAAAAGAAATGACTTTTCAGTTCTCACTTTGTAAAGAACATTTTGCACTATAGTTCTTTTTCCATCTCTGGCCTTGCTTATGGTGTTGCCACCTAGATGGTTTCTAGCTTTGGTTAGTTTTTCTTTGTCTTTGTGGCAGTGGCTATAGAGTAATCTAGTGATTACTAACTGATTGTAGTGGATTCCCGCAGTGTAGAAAATTCACCTTTCTATGCAAGTAATTCCTGAACTGAGTTTTCCTGAGCTATCCATTTTTTTCTCACCTCTCTCTTTTCAGTTATCCAGGAACTGTGAGCTACCCCTTCACTATATGGGCTCTAAATTTTGAGCCTTTTTCTCCCTGGAGTCTGGATGTACTGGTGTGTGAACATATCATTTACTTCTGGGGGAGGGATGTTTTGCACCAAGAATTCCATACCACATTAGTAAATGCCCATTTATGTAAGCTAATTAAGTCTGGTTGGTTAATTGGTATCAACTGAAAATTATAGCAATGGGTGAAGAGAAGAAGGATGGTGGGAGCCCCAACTATAGCACCAGAAATATACCTCCAAGTCCACAAGGATCTCTTAGAACTCTGAAGGAAGATGGATCTTCTCTCTGTGGACCCAGGCTACAAGTTTAAGTGGAGTGTTGAGATAATAGCTTCAGAGCCTGCTATTTTGGTCAACCAAACCACACAAACCATTTATCAACCAAGCTGGTTGTTTGGTGCTTAGATTGTGAACTCTTTGAAGGCAAGGACTCTCTTTTACCTTTCTTTTTATTCCTAGCACTTAGCACAGTGCCTGGCAGATATATATTAATGAATGTGTGTCAACTGACCCCTGTTAAAAATTCATAACAGAAAAAAATAAAAGGATTACAAAATGGCCAACCAGGTGGAATGAATTAGAACCCTAAAGTCCACTGGAAGCAGTCAGTCTTGGGAGAGTCAAATTGTTTCCAAATTTGTCATTGCCAACATTGGAGAAAGAAAGAAAAGCTTAGTAATATATTGTTAGAAAAAATTTATTTTTCTTTCTTTTTTCTTTCTCTTCTTTCTTTCTTCCTTCCTCCCTCCCTCCCTTCCTTCCTTCCTTCCTTCCTTCCTTCCTTCCTTCCTTCCTTCCTTCCTTCCTTCCTTCCTTCCTTTCTTCCTTTCTTCTTTTTCCTCTTAACTGTAGTTTCAGTCCAGGTTTGAAAAAAATCTACTCAGAATTGATATTTTCCTCAAGTTTTCCATGATTCATATGGTAGACTTTGCTTTCCACAGTGACAAGCATTTCAAAATTATTAGAAATAGATGCAGCTTGACTTAAAAAAAAAAGATATCTCTGCTATTTCCTTCTCCTATGTAAAACTTCAAATGTGCAAAATAGAAACTAGCTGTAAAGTCCTTTGGGAGTAAAGACTACAACTTATTACTTTTCTTATTCTCCTCAGTCCTTAGAACACTCTTTTATACATAGTAGGTCTTTAAAAAAATTTTCTGAATGAATGAATTAGCAGATAATTGTTATAACAAAATTAATTATTTTCTTTAAAAATATTCACTTCAGAACTGGAAAAAACACCAAGATATTCTATTGCTTTAAAATTGTGAATTAAATCCCATGTATTATGATGTAATGCAGAGAAGCCTGGCCTCACAGTTAGGAGACCTAGTCAGGGTTCTAGTTTGGGTCCATCCACAAGTTTTCTATGTGACTTTGGACAAGTCACTTCCCCTGTTTGTCCCTTAATTCCTCCACCTGTAAAACGAGGAAAGACATGTGGAACAAATGATCTTAAATAACCTTTCTAACTATAATTTGAAGCAAATTTTGACTACATTTTAAATGTGACTGTAACATAATATAATTCATTTAAAAACTTGTGTGAATAAAATGAGGCATAAAAGGAAAGATTATAGGATTTGGACTCAGACAACCTGAGTTTTTTGCTTTGGTTTTTACTTTGCTCTGGTGAGACCTTGAGCAAGTAATTTCTTCTTTTTAGGTTTCATCTGTAAATGAAATTTACAGGTAAATATACAGATGAAACCTACAAATTTACCTCATCTGTAAATGATGGGGTTGAAATAGATCAACTCCAAGATCCTTTCCTAATTTTATGTATGTGCTTGAATTTGGCTGAGACTTTTTCTGTTCTCTCAGGAATCCCTTAGCAGTATTTTAGTGGTAGGCCCAGTGAAGCTGGGTCCCTCTTCCATGACCTAGCTATAAGAGACACAGTTATGGCAAATCAGACTGGAGAAATTGCTCTGGTCTGGTCCGAATCAGCCTTGTTCATATGACCATGCTCTATGTCAGTCAAAATCAAAGCCATGGAACAGAATAGACAGCATACATATGAAGATGCCCTTTTAAGGAAAGAATTGTCTATTTTCCAGTTCCGGCAAATTTCTACAACATTTGTACAGAAAATATCACATTTTCATGCTGGAAAGAGATAGATGGCTCCAGCCTTGTTCACATGCCTCCTTGTATGTGTCTGTTGCCATCCTTCCATAAGAGCTCTGCCTGGATTTTGTTGTACAGTAATGCCTTGCTCCAGGCTTTTTAGATTGGTTTACTTATTTTTACAAACCTACTTCAGTTACTTCACTTATGGGGATGAAATATATAGTAGAAGATGAAGCACATGATCCATTTGGCTCTTCAAAAGAGTGATGTGGTTTATATTAAGTTCAGAACACAACAATGGCAAGGTGTGTGTATGTGCGTGAGTGTGCACATGTGTGTGTATGTGTGTGTACACATGTGCATGAAGATAGATTTTTTTTGACCACATGACTTTTGTACTACTTCCCTGCTCCCAAATTCCAGAAGTGGAATGAGAGGTCATAAGGAAACTATGTCCTCAATACCTTCAAAAATAGCAATGGAAGAATTCTAAAAAAATAAAAATTGCAAGATATTTTCAAAGAAAAAAAATACTAAAAAGAATGATCAAATTAAGAAGAGGTATGACACAATGAAAACATATTATAGATTATAAAAAGAAATTCAGTTCAACAAATATTTATATACCCATTTTAAAAATAATTGCTGATAACTTTTATTTTTAGATCACCTTCATTTCTAAATATATCCTTCCACCTACCAACCCTAGAAGACCTTCCCTTGCAAAAAAGAATGAAAAAGAAAGAGAGGAACACAAGTTAGAAAAGTTAACCAAGATGCCACCCAACAATATATACAATTTAACAAACGTTGCTATGGTATTTACCATTTGTAAGGTGCTATGTTAAGTGCTTACATGTATGAAGATAAAAAAAAATATGACTGTCCCTGAACTCAAGAATCTTACTTTCTAGTGAGATTAGAGAAGGGGAGATAGGTAAATTGATAAGCATAATGTAATGTGGAGTGTAATTGGAGCTAAGAGAAGCAGACAAAGTATCTGGAAAATGTGATCAAACTTTCAACTGGGTGAATCAGGTAAGGTTTGCCAGAGGAAAGGGCAAGTGAGTTAAGCCAGGAGGGAAGAGAAGGAATCTTCAGGGCATATATGAGAAGGCAGTACATCCCAAGAATGGGGGACAGCTTGGAGACAGCAGATAGTATGTTGAACTTAGTGAACAGTTAGTCTAGTTTTGTTGGAAAAAGGAAGTAAAATAAGGCTGTGAAAGTAGGCTGGAGCCCTGTTTTAAAGGTCCTTAAATGCCAGAATTTGTATTTTAGGAACAAAAGGGCGACCCTGAAGGCTTTTGAATAGGGGAGTGACACATTCATGTCAAAGGATGATTAATTTGACATTTATGTGTAGGATGGATTGGAGTAAGAAGAGATACTGAAAGCAGGGAGAACAGTCAAGAGGTTATTAGAATAGTTGAGTTGAAAAGTGATGAGGGTCTGAGTAAGAATATTGCTTAAATGAATGGGAGAAGTGGATGGATTTGAGATGGGGTCATGGGAGAATAGCAGGACCTGGCAACTGATTAGATATGGGAACAAGGCTGAAAGAAAAATATCTGAATCAACATCAAAAGCAGCATCATAAAAGGAGGTAGAAGTGTCTTAATGCTCAAGAAAGAGCTTCTAAAGCCCTATGCAACCTGACTCCAGACTATATTTCCCACTTGTTATACATTACTTCCTTTCTCATACTCAAATCCAGTCAAATGAGCCTCTTTTCCTCAGAAAAATTACTCCTTCTCTATGCCTCTGTACTAACCATCCACCTTGCCTAGAATGTAACCTCTCCTCAAACCTGTCATCTAGTCACTCTCATTCAAGATGCAGCTCATGTACCATTACCTACATAAAGCTTTTCCTGATTGCTCCCACTAACTATTTTGTATTTATTCTCATCATATTTATTCTGTATATACTTATGTAACACATCTGCTTTTCCACAGAAACTAGAGATATAGTTTCTGTATCTTTAAGAGCCAAGAGGAATGTTTTGGAAAAACGGGAGTTTCACAGGAATTTTGGAGAAGTTTAATTACCAGTCTATAAGGAATCAGGCTAGAGAAACTGTAAAGAGTGAAGACTTGAGAGAAGATGAAAAAAAACTGGGGCTAGAAGGGAAGCTAGATGAGAAAGAGAGAAAGAAGATTGGAGGAATCTTCTTTCTTGATGGGTGTCTTTTAACCTTTATCTCTCAGAGACAAGCAAGAAAAAAATTTTTTTATTGTTTGTTGTTCTTTGTCCTTTACTCTTTTTTAACAAATGCTTTATTAACTTCTGGTTTACATCATTCATTTCCACCAGATTTTGAGTTACAATTTTTTCCCCATTTTTCCCCTACCCACCACCCCAGAATAGCAGTCCCACAAGACATCCCCTCATCCAATCTGCTCTCTCCCATATCTCCTCCCATACCCCCTTCGACTTTGCCATTAGGGCAAGGTGAATCTCTGTGCCCCATGCCTGCACATCTTATCTCCCAATTACATGCAAAATAGTATTAATAATAGTATTTATATACATTTGAAACATTTAATTTTAAAACTTTGATTTTCAGATCCATTCCCTTTCTCCCTTGTCACCCACTCCCTCTGGGAAGATAAGCAATTGAGTACGTGTTGTACATGTATAACTATGCAAAACATTACCATAGTAGATATATTGTAAAAGACTGCTTATATTTCCCTCCCACCCATCCCACCCCCCACCTGGTCCATTCCCTACTTTGATCCTGTCCCTCTTCGAAACTGGGTGCTTCCAAGCTCCCCTCCCTCCAGAGTGCCCTCCCCTCCATCATCCCCCCTCTAATCCCCCTTCCCCCTACTCTCCTGCAGGGTGATATCCCATTTAGTATGTATGTGATTCTCTCCCTGAGCCAAATTCAATGAGAATATGGTTTTGCCTTTTTGCCTTCCTGTTCTTCCCCTCCCCTACAACCATTTCCCCTTGCATCTTCTACATGAGATAGTTTACCCTACCCTGTCTCTCCCTATTTCCTCTTGCCACATTCCTCTCTCACCTCTTAACTTCACCCCTTAAGTATCATCCCTTCCCACGAAATTCAAACTGTGCCCTCTATCCATGTATACCTGTAAACATATATACACACATTCACGTATGTATTCATATGCCCATATACCCTTCTTCAATTATTTTTATAATGAGGAAGGTTTCATCAGACACAGTTATTGTTTTTCCATGTAGGAATGTAAATAGTTCAACTTTGATAAGTTCCTTTTGATTTTTTTCCCCTGATTACCTTCTCAAGCATTGCTTGCTTCTTGTGTTTGAATGTCAAATTTTCTATTCAACTCTGTTTTTTTCCTCAAGAATGCTTGAAAGTCCTCTATTCCACTGAATGACCATATTTTCCCCTGAAACAAGATACTCAATTTTGCTGGGTAGGTGATTCTTGGTTTTAATCCCAGCTCTTTTGCCCTCTGGAATATCATATTCCATGCCCTTCTATCCCTCAGTGTAGAAGCTGCCTGGGTCCTGTGCTATTCTGACTGTGTTTCCACAATATTGAAATTTTTTTCCTGGCTACTTGTAGTATTTTCTCATTGATCTGGGAATTCTGGAACCTTGCTATATTATTCCTAGGAGTTTTCTTTTTGGGATCTTTTTCAGGAGGGGATCTGTGGATTCTTTCAACCTCTATTTTGCCCTCTGGGTCTAAAACATCAGGGCAATTTTCCTTGAGAATTTCTTGAAGGATGCTTTCTAGGTTTTTTCTTTGATCATGGCTTTTAGGTAGTCCAATAATTTTTAAATTATCTCTCCTGGATCTATTTTCCAGGTCAGTGGTTTTTCCCATGAGATATTTCACATTACCTTCTATTCTTTCATTTGTTTGGATCTGTTTAACAGCATCTTCATTTCTCATTAAGTCACTAGCTTCCATTTGCTCCAGTATAACTCTGAAGGAATGAATCTCTTCAGTGAGCTTTTGAGATTCTTTTTCCATCTGGCAAATTTGGCTTTTTAAGGCATTCTTCTCCTCATTGCCCTTTTGAGCCTCCTTTGCCATTTGAGTTAGTCTATTTTAAGGTGTTATCTTCCTCAGTCAGGCTGTTGACTCTTATTTCATACTTTTCCTGCATCCTTCTCATTTATCTTCCCAATTTTTCCTCCACTTCTCTTATTTGGTTTTTGAAATCCTTCTTAAGGTCCTCTATGGCCTGTAACCCACTCATATTTTCATTTTGGGCTTTTGGTGCAGGATTTCTGACCCCACAGTTCTCCTCCTGTTCCATGCTTCAATCCTCTTTGCCCCCAAAATAGGAGTCTAATGTTGAATTTTTCTGTTTGTTTTGTTTCTTTTGCCTAGGCATGTTGCCACTTAATTACTTGACTTTTGCGCTTGTTGCCACAGTAGGACTCTGCCACCAGACAGGGGAGCTTCCGTCCCAAATGTTGAGGTCTTCACAACTTCCAGAGGTATTAATTGGGTGGCCTCTGTGAAGCCTCCACATGCTCTGGCAAGCTGGATACCCACCCCAAGACCTCCACCCCAGACTGCAATCCAGATCCAGGGAGCAAGAGAGATTACCCTGCAAGACTGATCGCTAGATCCCCCTACAGTTCACAGGCCAAGAGCTGAAGCTGCAACTGAAGCTGTAAAATGGCATCTGTGCTGTGTCTCCTCAGCCTCTTCTCGCTCCCAGGGGAAGAAGCCTGACACATTCCCCAAATACTGGTCCCAAAGTCCATAGGGCACTACCCTCCCACTTTGTCCTAGGTATATTTGTGTTGATAATTCTGGAATCGCCACAGCTGCTGGTGTTCTGGGGTCGCTCCAGACAGCTGCTGGCCTGGCTGCCCTGGGACTAAAACCATGGCTCAAGTGGGCCTGGGCTCAGCTCCTAGAGCGCTGCACTGTTGGTTCCCAGAGCGCTGTGTTGGCCACTCCCTGCAGGGCTGCTGGGCTGTCCTCAGCGGGAGATTAGCTTCTCTGTGTCGTTTTGTGGGTGCTGGAGCTCCAGAAGTTGTTCAGAGTCCCCTTTTACATAATTTTGAAGTGGTGTGGGAGAGAGAACCTTGGAAGTGCTATTTCTACTCTGCCACCTTGGCTCTTCCCTTGTCCTTTTTTCAAGAAAATTCTTTAAAAGACACTTTGCTTGGAACCTTGAATGAAGTGAATGATTTTCAGAAGTAAGGAGAGGTCATTCGTCATTACAGTAATGATTAGAAGTAACTTTGGCTGTGATCATTCTCACAGCTAAAATATTATGAATAATCATTTATGTCTATGTTATTATTAATTACATTATTAAGGAATTGCATAGTCAGTAATTTTTTTTTAAATATTTGACCCTAAGAGATTAAGGCTTTTGCTATAAGGAGAAATGAGCAACTGATTATGGAGAAAGAAGTTTTTCGAGTTTATTACATAAACAATGTTTAATAAATTGGAATGGGGACTGAGCTATTTGATCAATGATTAAGATGTTGTAGTTGAGTGATTCATAAAGAAATATATAAAAATATCTTTGGATTATCTTAGAACTCTGAATGATATGAATGAATATATGATAACAAGTCAAGTAGTAGGTTCAGGAGTGAAGTATAAAAGAGGACGGTACACTCCCATAGTCCTTGCTACATATAAGTACTTCTTGTCTTCCCCAATAGAATTCAATCTACTTGAAAGCAGAGAATGCTTCATCCTTCATACATGTAACCTCAGAGCCTAAAATAATGCCTGGCACATAGCAAACACTTAAAAATTCCTTCATGATTGATTGAAAAGAACAATAGCATAGTTAAAGGAAGAAACAGAATTTACCAAAATGTCACAAGAAGAAACTGGTATGGAATTGGAAGTAGTAAGAGGGGTAATTGGAACAAAAAGAGATGCACCTATTCCCTCCCTCTAGTAAAGAGGATGAACACTATATATAGAGATAACTCCTGTGCCTTGTCCTACTTGTATGAGCTTAAGACTTGATATGATTAGGATTGACTAATTGACATCTAAGATTTTATGCAATTCTGATAGTCTATAACTAAGTAATAATACTAATAGCTAGCATTTATGTAAAGTACCATACACATATTATCACATTTTTATTCTTACAACAACCTTGGCAGATAGGTTACTATTACATCCATCTTACAGAAGAGGAAACTGAGACATGTAAGAGTTTAAGTGAGTTACCCACAGTCACACAACTACTAAGTATCTAAGGACAGATTTGAACTCAGGTCTTCCTGATTCCAGATCTAGAACTATATATATATGGTGTCACCTAGCTGCCAAGTAATAGAATCACCTCTCAAATCCAAGTCTTTTGACTTCAAGCTCAGTATTCTTTCTCCTATACCATTAGAGTAATACTGGAAGACTTGTAGAAAGAGCTTTGCACTTTGGGTCTCAGTTCTAGGGTACAGAGAACAATGGAACTGGGGGTGTGAGTAGGTTTGAATTCAGCCATAGCACAAGGGGACTGAGAATCAGCTCTGGTGGATGTTCAGATGGCTGGATAAATCTGCAGAATGATGTGTAAGATACAAATGGCTTCATGGTGTCTTAAAACTTTAACTCCTAGACCTAAGTAGAGGAAACTCTGGGGTCTGTGTTATAATACAAGTACCTTTGGAGTTTCCAATGGCCATTTTCTGCTCAGCTTCTTAACTCACTGTTTGCAATAACTACTAGATGCAGAAATTTCTTCAACTATCCTAAATTGAGGAGTGTGGCAGAGGCTTTTCCTCAGCAGAAAAAAACAGTTTCATATGAACTAGAATATACTCATTCCTACAGAGTTGGGGATGTGCTCTGGTTCCTTCCAGTGGGGCATATACTCTACTTTAACCTCCAGTAACATGTAAAATGTTATTCATAAATCCCTTTTAGGCAACACCTAGAAAGTAATAGAAGATAAACTAAGCCCAATAGCTTAATTCCTTCTCTCCCCCACCTCAGAAACAACCTGACTATTCCAATTGACCAATGGGGTTATCATGTTTCCTGACCATTTCTAACTGTTAGAAAATAATTCCTTCTTAATCGAGTACTGTAATTGTAAAACACCACTTCTGTGGAAAAGATTCAAGTCAGAAGCAGCCTTGAGGTCTAATTCTCTTGTTTCTTTAATTTGGAATGAAGGAAATTTTCTCATGCTAATTCCCCAGTAGCCTACAGGCATTAACATTCCAAGCAGAGGACTTACAAGAAAACATAACTAATTAAAAGGTTCTTTTTTCACTGTCCCCCTTTGCCTTTATGCTATTCAAGGAAATGTGAAACAAAGATAAATCTTTAAATATTTTTAAATGCTGGGTTTTGTATTTTTAAAATACATCAAAAGTTCAATCTTCTTCCCTTTTTTTCATTGACCCTTTGGATCAGTACCATTAGATCCTGTATACTGGAAGTGTGGCCTCTATATGGTACATTCCTTATGAGGTTGTTTTTCACATATAAAGGGGAATATTTGCTAGCAGGGGTGGGCAATGCCCATGCCAGACAGGAGTCTCTGACAATATAGACAATTATAGACAAATAGACAATTCCTGTCTATTTGTCTTCCTGCACAAAGGTAGGATGGTAGCAAGGGCAAATACAGTTCTCTAGTTGGGGAAGGGGGTGCAATGTGTATCAAGGTGCACCAAGGTCACATTTATTTATTTGCTTCTCCAATGAACATTTATTAAGCACCTTCTCTGTGTATGGTACTGAACCAGATAAAAAGTGAAATTACATATGATCCTTGTGTTCAAGGAATTTAAATGTTGCAATCGTGACCTACATTTCTGTAATGTTTTATAGTTATAAAAGATTTTATGTACTAAGTGTTGCAAAAATCTTAGTGCCGTTTCAAGCTTTAACAGCTTAAAGCAATTCTTTTAAGTTTTAAAAGCTGAAGATGACACTAAAACTTTTGGGATACTCTGTAAATGATCTCATTTGATTCTTACAATAACCTTGTGACATATGGATGTCTTCTTCTGTTATGTGTGTCTGGGCAACTTACCCTTAGCTGATTGGAGGTGGGGAGAGATATCCCTCTTCCTGATCCCCACACAGTGACACTCTGGAAGAAAGGCACAAGATAAAAGGAAAAAATAAATGGGAAAAGAAATATTCAACAAAGATATACTGGTGCAATTCTCCAGGTCTCACATCCACTGAAACAACCCAATTTACTAATAAAAATAACCTGCTTAAGAATACATAGTTAATCTAATCCAATGAATCATCCTCCCTTATTGATACTAGTTTTTCTAAGATTGCTAAGCCTATCTCTCCTCCTTCAGGACCTCTATGACTTAACACTACTCTTTTTTTTTTTTTTTGCAGGGCAATTGGGGTTAAGTAACTTGCCCAAGGTCACATGGCTAGGTTTTTGTTTGTGTATGCCTTAAGTGTCTGAGGCTGGATCTGAACTCAGGTCCTTCTGACTCCAGGGCCAATGCTCTACTCACTGAGCCACCTAGCCGCCCCAACTTAACACTACTCTTGCACTTGAGATCAATAACATCACAAAATCTAATCAGACCCACAGGGCTCAAGGACCTGGCAGAGCAAATCTCACACAGTTGGCATCTTTGATATGGGACCAGAATCTGGAAATCTGTGATCAGTCAAACTGGTTATCTTTGCTCCTCCTTAGTGACTTTGCCCTGGCCATCCTACATGCCTGGCATTCAGCCATAAGAACCATCTTCTGTAGGAAGTCTTTCCTGACTCCCCCCAGCCTTGGGGGATATCAAAACTGTATTGCCAATATAATACAATACAATAAAATACAATACAACACAATACAATACAATACAACATGACATAACAAAACATATGATATGATGTGATGTGATGTGATGTGATATAATATATAATAATAGTAATGAAATAATTACTTTGTACTTATTTGTATCTCTTCATTTTATATTTAAGCTACATACATGCATGCGTATATGTATGTATGTGTATGTGTATATACTTGTGTATATACACATACACACATATGAATTTTTAAATGCCTCCCTCATTAGAATGTAAGCTTCTTGGGGGGATATATTAATTCATTCTTTGTACTTGGATCCTAGTGCCTAGCCCAGTGGCTGGAACATGATATATTTTTAATAAATATTTGTTGATTGATTGATTCCTGGGAGATTTCATGAGCTCAGTTGTAGCAGAAATAGTGACTCTGGAATCTGACATTATTGACTCAATAGAGTCTATCTTTCAAAGCAAAGTTACCATGAGAAGTTTGCAAAGAAGAGAATGATATTGAAAGGGACAAAGAACAGTGAATCTAAAAATGAAAACGAATTTGAAGTGAATGATACAAAAAAATTCTTTCATTGTAAATATGTATTTCATTTGATATTCCGGTTTTTGTTATTTTCCATTGTCTACTCACAGTTTTCCTTTCAAAGAGGCTTAAACTTAGAAGTATGGTCTAGATTGAGGGGCAGCATATATTTGGACTGGCATGCTAAAATTTTTTAAAATATTCAAACTTTCAGAAGCAAAGTGCCAGGTTTTTGAGCCTCCTTAACTTTGCATCAGTTAGTATAAGGCTTTCCATACCTCCCTCTGCTCATAATATTTTTCATGTTTTATAGCACAATATCATTCCATCATGTATGTTTCATTTTTTTTTTTTACTATTCCTTAATCTATGGGCATCACTTTCTCTCCAACTACAAAAAGTGCTGTAATAATTATTTTGTTGCATAAGGACTCCCCCCCTCCCTTCTATTATTGAATTCCTTGGGGGTATATGACTAGGAATAGAATCTCTAGGTCAAAGACTATGGAGATTTCAGTGACTTTCTTAGCATAATTCCAAATTGCTTTCCAGAATGTTTGGACCAGTCACATGAAACATTTTAAACAAATAATCAAAGAATGAAATTGTCCTCATCTGAGGAAATGGGAATTGTGATTGGTTAGAGGATAGGCATTATAATGGAGCACTGTGGGGTAGGATAAACTTGTTTGGAACTGGAAAATCAAATAATTTTAGAAACCTGAAGGCCAGGATGAGGGGACTGAGTGTTAGGTTGGAGGACAGGATTTGGATGATCTCATCCAGTTTATTACTATCTCTCAGACATCATGGTTCCCTGACTTCTTTGGATGATGTGGTCCTGTGATATGCACAGGTTGCTGGAGAGAGTCTTAGGACTGTGGGGGTTCTCTCCCCCAAGAAACTGGTATCTCTGTTTGTCTTTCCAACATTTTCTCTGACTTGTTCTGATTCTGAATTTGTATTTGTCACTCCTCTCCATTTTAAATGTAAAGTTTGTTAACTGAATTGTTGTAGCAGCAAGCACCCCAACATCCCCAGGGTGACTGCCAACACAGGTTCTTAGATCTGCTTTTCAAAAGGAAAGCAACTCAAAATCGGTTAACAAGCTCACTTTAATCAAGCAAACATATATCATTTACCTAGTTCAGGGGAAAAAGGTCAGCACCCCAAACTTCAGAGTATACAGACAGATCAAATAGACAGGCTTCCAAACTGTCCAACCATTATGTCAATACCAAATCACAGTTACCAGAGAGGGAAGCATCAACATCTGGGTTTTCAAAGCCAGGGGTCTCTCAACAATGGCTTCCCAGAGTCTCATCTGGTCAAATCACACAACACTTCTCAAAGTGAGCCCCAAAGCAAAGTCTCAAATCAGGGATTATATAGTCTTCTCCTGGCTCAGAGAATGTAACCACCCTCTTGACCCACTGCCCAATCACACAGCATCAAGGTGTGGTCATTCCTGAAAACCAAGCCTCCTACCACAAGCTCCATGTGACCACATTCAGCCTATTAGGAGGCAGAGTATATTTTCAAATCAAGGAAGGTTCTCAGAGTCACTTAAGTCAATCAAAGTCTCTTAAGCCAATCAAAGGGCCTAGGGGCAGGGAACATCTTCAAATCTGCATTTCCATTACAATTGTATGCCTAGTCAGGACCTAAATTGCTTATCCTCAAGAGCAGTGCCAAAAAGGCAACTAGTAACCATACAAAGGCAAATGTGTACTTCATTAATGTCAAACAAAGCTCTCAATGTATTAAACTTCTTACCAATAGAGTTAACCTTTGAAGGGGTTAATATCTCTTTAAGGGCACATAAAGGCATATCTCTATGGATAGAGTCATAGATCCATAGATGAAAATATCATCATTCTGAATTATATCTGAACTTTGTTGAGGTTGCCCTTCTCCCGGGTTTAATTCTCAGTGTGGTAGATTCAGGAAATGAACTCTGTATTACATTGTTTAATAATGATCAGGCTCTGGGAGACCTTACGCAAAATGATAAACCAAAACACTAATTTGTTAAGTCATACTAGAAAAATATGACTGCTAAGGAGACCAGAATACTTTAGTTTGGATCAGTACATGGTCTTTTAGTAAAAAACCAGATTAATATAGAATTACTTGGTGAATAGACACAGAATGAAAGGAGTCTGATAACCCCTCCTTTCCACAAGGCCATGACAACCTGATATGTTCATCCCCATTGGAGGTACACACATACCTGTGATAGGGCCCAGAATACTCAGATCCACTGGTCAGGGCATCTTTTCTCCAAAACATTTTTTCTGGGACTACTCTCACAATGCTTTGCTCCCTGCCTCTTCCCTCTTCTCATCTCCCTGCAGGCAAGCACCATTCTGTGTACATGCTGTTCACATGTTATGATATTTTAGATTATAGTTTATCTCCCATTAGTTACATTTAGACAAGATTTGGGAGTCAGCCATGGCTAATCAGACTCATTTATAAGCTTTCTCTGAGGGTGGGATATTTCCTGTCAAGATTTCCACAGATGGCTAATCTCATGAATTTTATGTTGGCTCATATTCTCTTCAATTTCAGAGGGTCATATTTTCTTACTTGGTCCCTAACTAAATTCCGGGGGTGCAAACCACTGGAAGTCTGTTGTTTCTAATGTGCTGATTAGAGTGAGCATCCTTGAATTACAGGCCATAGAAGCTTCAAGTTAATGGAAGGGGAGAATTCTGCATTCTACTCCCTTTTTTTCTCTGACCTTCACCTCTCTTTCTGGCACTGTGACTACATATGCCTTGGAGTTCATCAAGCATGCCGATAAGAATACAAGGAAGAACAGAGATGTGTTGAAGAGCAAACCCTGTACCAATGCTCAACTCAGACATTGTCCAGTTTCTTGTCTGTTCTGGGTAGTGCTTTCAGGTACATACACAGAAAAACAACCTCTCTCCTGATTGGTCCTTGTGCAATCAAGGATGCACATAAGTGGAGAATCTTGGAGAGGTGGAAGGAGACTTTTAGATTCTTTATGTGTAGAAGGGCCTGACCTTAGCAATCCTTACTTCTATTCTCTGCTCCAGTCAGGAAAAAGAAAACCAAGTTCACTGGAGCCTGACTATATGCTTGTCATGAAACTTTGCCTTACAAGATTTTGTAAAAGTATCTGCATTTGATTGACTAGTGTGACCCAGATGCTTTCCTTTCAACCCCATCTTTAGATAGGTATAGCTGATTTTTGGACCCTGGAATGGCTATGGATGCTTTGATTTAATTCATCTCCCAATTCAATTCCATTTAATTCAATGAATCATTCTGGAAATCAATTTGGAATTATGTTAAGAAAATCACTAAAATGGTAATACCCTTTATACTTAAAATTTTACTCCTACTCATATCCCCCAAGGTCAGTGCTAGATTATGTTTCTAACAACTAGTGACTGACAGTTTAGTACCTAGAACACAGTAAGTACTTAACAAGTATTTGTTAAATGACTGACTGACTGATCAGGACAACTTTGCTAAGTATAATTTATACTTTGTTTTGTCTTTGTCAGTGGATCTCTCTATCTTGCCTGACTGGGAGCACTGCGTCCTCTCAGGGGTCCCACCCCAATACTGATCAACATGAAAACCTTAATCAGTTTTGTCTTTTTTATCTGGGCTGGATCACACTTTTCTTAGATAGCCTGATGGCTCTCCACACTGGGCGGTTAAGACATTGGTGCCCAACTCAATGTAGACATCCTATTGGCTTTTGCCCTACTGGAGTTCAGAACTCCTTGGTGGAAAGGACTATAGGCTTGCTCCAGTACACCAACTAACCTGGTAAGTATGCCCAGAAGGGGCAATATCAGTCTGTCCTATGTTGCCTGATGTTCAAAGAATCCATTAGTTAATCAGCAAACTTTTATTAAGGACCTATTATATGCCAGATACTATGCTAGAAGTTGATCATACAAACACTAAAATAAAACAGTCTCTGTCCTCAAGGAACTCACAATCTATCAGAGTTCCTGACTGGGGTCTGGTGACTGACCATGCTATGCTCTTGGCTTGCTTTTCTTCCTCCTTGCTATACATAGAGCTTGTCTTTCATCAAGGTTACATGGTGATAGTAGACTAAGGCCCCTAGGGACAGAGGGTAACACCTTACCTTTCAGATTTTTTCTACTTTTTTATGTCAAGCACACACTGGCCAGTCTTCAGATCTTAGGTCTGTGGTCTGGCATAGGTTAGAGAAGACTCCCAGAGCTGATCCCCAAAGTCATATGAAGACCAACTTTATCTGCATCTGGTCTAGAAAAAAAGGTCTGAAGGTCAAAATATGGGTCAAGAGCAATGCAGACCATTACAAAACAATGAATCTGGAATCATCCATGGAAGGGAAACAAAGGAAGCCAGAATGTTTCTTCAGTCCCACTTTCAGTGGTTGAGGTTTTGTAGGAATGTCTGTGTGCTCTGGTTATCTGCCAACTAAGTTCACTTTGGGGTGGAGAAAGGGAAATGGATTGAAAGCTGTGGTCAATGCCTGCTCACAATTACTAGCAGGGGTGGAAAAAAACATATACTTTCTTGCATAACTAATCAATACCTTAATATATCTCCATTAGTGAGGGTGTAGTTTATGTTATTGATATTAAACATCTACCAATTGTGTCAGAAAGGTTTCAGGGTAATTGTTATTGATGGATGAAACCATGTAGACTGCTATACATAGATTTATAAAAAAAAATAGATGATTGGCTGAGATTTATTTTTCCTGCACTGCTATAAGCCAGATACTCCATTAAACTATAAAATATTATGATACACTTGAAGCAGGGTAATGTGATATAAACATAAAGTTATAACTCATTCCAATATTAGTCACATGCAGAGCATTAGCACAACAGTGGAGTAATCCTGGGCTATGGGTAATATGTAGGAATATTTTCAAGGATAGGATTGTATTCATGCCATTTATGGTTTGGTTTTTGGATGGTTAAAATCATGGGCTGAATGATGAAACAATCATTGACATTTATTTAGCATTGTAAATGAGTGGATAAAGAAACATTGATGAAGTACTCACTATGGACCAGGCAATGTGCGAAAGGAAGATAGCACATCTAAAGGAATGGTGACTAGGAAAGAAGGTCAGTTGTTGACATATCCTTTCCAGGAATGGTACTGTCAAGATTCTAATGCATTTGCTACACATTATCTGTTTTCAAACTTTCAATATACCTACATGGTAGGATTTCAAGGTGTTATTATCTGCTTTTACAGATGAGGGAGAAGAATGGGTAGTTTACTTATACACAGTCACATAGTAGGAAGTATCTCTTCAATGTGTCATGCTGCTTGTGAATCGAGTAGGTGGCATGCAGTGGATAGAATGTAGTGCCTGGAGTCAGAAAGACTCACCACCCTAAGTTCAAATTTGTCCTCAGACATTTACTAGCTGTGTGACTCTGGATAAGTCATTCAACTCTGCTTCAGTTTCCCATTCTGTAAAATGAGTTGGAAAAGGAAATGGCAAACTATTCTTGTATCTTTGCCAAGAAAACCTAAAAAGGGGTCAAGTTAGACACGATTGATATGACTGAACAATAACACCTCTTACTTTAGGTTCTTAAAACTTTCACAAACTTTTGAAGCTGCAAGGGGCCTTAGAAATTATCTAATTCAACCTCTTCATTATGCAGTTGGGGAAACTGAGGCAAGAAGTTGAACAAGCTGGATGACCCTCCCTAAGCCTTGGTTTCTTTAACTGTAAAATAGAGTAATACCTATAGTACCTACCTTACAGAAATGCCATAATGATCAAGTGAGATAATATGTGGAAGCCTTTACAAATTAAAAAAATGCTACATAAATGCTATATTTATTTGATATTTTCTTTGATCTTATACTTTCTTGAGATTTTACACTGACCTTTAAGGGCAGCATTTATGATGTGCTCCAGTCAAAGATCTGCTTCTTAAAAGGGTCTCCCCCTTTTGTTTTTTCCTGAAAGTTTTAGAATATGTATGAATGGGACAATTTTTAAGTAGTTATAACCTGATTTCCTCACACCCCCCCCTTCACGTTGAAGGGTGATCGAAAACCCCAGGTATTAAATGAAAAATCAAATCAAGCTTTATTTTGTATACTTTACATTTGGTACCAGGATTACAAAGCTGATGCTCGGTTCCTCTGCTGCTGACAATAAAGATTTTTCTCGGTCATGTTGAATTTTCAAAGAACTTTCAGAATCAAACAGGTCATTTTTGCTCTGAGTCTTTGCTATTTATTTTGAATTTAAATGCATCACACTGACTTCTGGGCTCAAGAGATCTCGGTTTATATAACCACTTTAGAACAAAGGAAGAGAGTGGTTAAGGAGAGGGGAAAATCCCTCATGTGCAAATTGAATTTGAGGCTGGAACCTCTATTATATTGCTAAGGAACCCTTATTAAGTAGTAATTCTCTTGTCAAAGAATTCATGCTAGCAGGAGTGACATTAACACAGGGAAGACCCAACTGAGAGCCAGTAAGCCTGGAGCCCTGCTGCCAAACAGCACAGAATGATTTCAGGCATGCTGCCATCGGCTGCACTGGCAGGCGCTAAATACAGCAGGATGCTTCCATTTGAACGAATAAATGCTGAGTGGACAATAAAAGTGTAACAGGTGTTTAATTAATATCTACGCTAACTGTTCTTTCAATTAAGTTTGTTGCAAAGGAAACCTTCAGTGTAAGATACAATTTGTCAGTGTAACAAGCACAGCCAAGAAAACAATTCATATCATGACTACAATGTAAATGGATGAACAGCTACAAAACAATCAAAAGTGTATGTTGCAAAATTGCCAAAAGCAAGCGGGCTCCCTAACAAGAGAGATGGGGAGGCACCTTGTCTGATTCCTTCAGAAGTGACAGAGGGGCAGGGAGATGGCTTATATTTTTAGATTATTTTTTGGTGTACTGATTAGTTTTGCTGATTTTTTTCTCTTCTAATTTTCCTTTTAAAAATCTTTATTATTATTGATGGCTCTTTAAGAAATGGAAGGAGAGGAATATAGGGAGAAATTTAGATGATTAAAAATAAAATACATCATTAAAATTTATTTTAAGAAACATAACTTTCCAACATTCTATGCTCATTCAGTTATAGAATTTGAGGGAAAAAAACTTAGAGCTTGTGTAATTCACTCCTACCTGAATCATGGCCACAGAATCATTGAAAAGTTAGCTACCTGAAAAGTCAGCTAGCTTGTACTTCCAAAATGTAGTTAAAAGACCCTGAACATGGTTTTGTTTTTTTTTTAAATTTATCCTTAGATCCACCATTTATTAGCTGCATGAATATTTGTAAGTTATTTGTCTGAGCCCCAGTTTTAAAATCTGTAAACGTGACTGATAAATACTTATCCTATCTACTTGTGATGAAACCACTTTGTAAATCATGAAATGCCATAAAATGTGAACTATTATTGTTACCTCCCCAGGAAACTCTTTCTATTTTGGGCTATAATTATTAGGAGGTGCTCCTTCGAAGTAAGTTGAAATCTATCTCTGAGAAAGGCAAGTACTTGAATCTTAGTCCTAGCTTCAGTACATTGGGCTATTGTGGGAAACTATTGGCTATCTCCATAGCCCAATTGTCTAGGTTTCCTTAATGTGGTAACAAAAGGTAAGGATGGAGATCGGGTTTTTATTTATTTATTTTTTTATTTCATCCAGTATTTCCATTCCCTGTAATTTTTTCCTTTCGTGGTCAGAATTTGTGGATGGGAAATTTTCCTTTTTTTTTTTTTTAAAGAAGTCGCAGAAACACTAGGCCCCCACAATTAACAGGAAATGGAAACAGGGGTCTTAACCAGAGTAATTAGGGTAAGCTGTTAGTTAAATGCTTTCAGGGAGTTGCTTTGAAGCTCCTCGAAGTGATCTGCTTCTGGAGTAAGTATAGCCTAGAAAGTTTCTGATTCTAAAAAAGGAAAGCCAAGATTTAGTTAAGATAAACAGAAATCATTGAAGTTTACCTGAGAGGTGCTAATCTCTGCTTAGGATTTTTTCCCCTTTCAAAATTGTTCTATATTATATACTTTGGATTTAATGACAAACAAAACCTTAACATTTATTTAACACTCCCTCCCCAAGTCTCATTCTCCCTCCTTCTATTTCCATTCGGTTGTATTCAGCAAACAGCTTATCAAGGGGTCAGTCTGTTATATAACAGGTACTGTGCTAGCCACTGAAGATACATAGACAAAAATGAGAAAGCCCAAAATTAGCTTAATTCTTCTAGTATATATGCATGTAATTAATTTCCCCTTCTCCTAAATAGCAATTATAAATAAAATAATGCATGAGCATTTCAAGAGGCAGGAACATCTCATAGAGGAGGGGGCATCTGGATGATTCTGTGAAGGAAGTTAGGAATTCTAAGACGTTGAAAGTGAGGGAGGCATGGATTTCAAATGAGAGGAAGCAACAGTTCAAGGATATTGAGGTGGGATGTGGAAAGGTGTGTAATATTAGCAAGTGATATTTTACAGATAAAAAACAAGAGCAGAGAGGTGAATGATTTGGTTAAGGTCAAAATGGGATAACTAGCTCAGCCAAAATTGAGACTTCACTCCTGAGACTCCAAATGTAGGGTTCTTTCTTCTCTATGCCATCCCATGCTGCCTGTATCTTGACTTATGTTTGTGAAATAATGGCAGTCATTTTAAAATAGCTAAGTTTTTGTAAATATTTAGTAAAGTAGAACGATGCTATTAAAAAAATTAGGATTCAACTAAACATGCCTGGGATAAATAGCTTTATTGTCCAAGGTACTTAAGGAAATCTAAAACACCACTATTTGCCACTTGGTGGCAGCCAGTGGAATTGCAGGTACAGTATCTTTAAATAGGCAGGGCTTTTAAATCTTTTTTTTTTTTTTTTAGTGTGGTGAAACCTACAGATCCTTTTATCAGAATACTATTTTTATTATTTTTGGTAGTCATACAAAACATTTTCATATTATCCATGTTGCAAAAGAAAATATAGAACAAAACATAAGCATGGTAAAGTAAAAAAAAGGTAAAAAGGTATGCTTCAATAAGCATTCATACACCATCAGTTCTTTCTCTGGAGGTGGGTATCATTTTTCATCTTAAGTCCTTTGAATTGTCTTGGGTCATTGTATTGCTGAGAATAGCTAAGTTATTCACAGTTTTTCATTTTACAATAGTGCTGTTACTATGTACAATGTTCTGGTTCTGCTCATTTCACTTTGCATCTATTCATATCTTCCTGGGTTTTTCATAATACTATATTTTAAACAAACAAAATAAATGTACAGGACTATAAGGAAAACAAATTATGCTGAAATATGGTTGTTACATTTTTAAAAAGTTTATAAACAGAGTTTAAGAGGGTTTGTCCTAAATTTCCAATCTACCTGGTGAAGACCAAAACTAGGGTGGAAATTCTTGGAGAAATTTTAAAAGTGCATTACAAGTAGATATAAATAGTTAGTCTTTCTGCTTTTCCATGGCTACTCTTTTAAGAACCTGGAAACAGATGTTATATTGTATATTTATTATGTAATTAAGTTAATTTTTTTCTATAAAAATGTTCTCTTTACCTTGTTAACAGTCCTGTATTAGTGGACTGTAGGAGCTGGAGGGGATTTTAAGGCCAGCTGGTCCAATTGAATCATCTAATAGATGAGAAACTGAGGCATTAAGAGGTTGTGATTTATCTGAGGTCACTTGGCTAATAAAAAGCAGAGCCTGGATTTGAATTAGTCCTGACTCCAGATCTGTCACCTTTTCCACTAGACCATAGAGCCTCTAATGGGAAGAATTAAATCCTTTCATCCCATCCTATTCTACTCATATGTCCTGAAACAGTGTACTTTTAAAATGCATTTTCATATGCTCAGTACTATAAACAATTTATACACTGCCCTTGGTCACGTAAACTATATTACACCTAAGTTATGTTCTCTGTAAAGTGTTTTAATATGGGAAGTACTTTGTGAAGGCTTAACATCCTCATGGAGAGATGTATGAAGCTGCCCTACAGGAAAAGACGCTGTCAGGTCTAATCTTGGAATAAATGAATCATGTGTGGCTTAACCCTAAAACAATATTTGCTGGGAAGAAAATTTCAAAGATTTGTCATAAATTATTATAATAAATATAAATTGTAATAAATTATTTTATAATAAATCATTTTAAATAAATGAGAATAATGACTTTCAAGATGACCTAGCTGTCACCTGGCCCCAAGGATTTATGTTATACTAGAAATTATTTTCAAATCCTGAATATTAAGAACTATTATTTAACATTATCTCTACCTTGCCTTTTTAAAGGGAGAAATAAGGAAGGTGAAGTGGTGAAGTGTTTTAAAATCCTGATTGTTAAGGGCTTTTATTTAATATTACCCCTCCCTGGCCCCATCTCTTCCCAGATTACATGAGCAACCTGGAGATGATGATGTTGTTAATTCACATTTATATAGTAGTTTACTTTATATGGGCAGCTGGGTGCATAGAGTGCCCCTCCTGGAGTCAGGAAGACTCATCTTTCTGAATTCAAATCCAGCCTCAGATGGTTACCTTGCTGGGTAACCCTGGGCAAGCCACATAAGCCTGTTTGCCTCACCTGTAAAACAAGCTGAAGAAGAAAATGACAAACCACTCCAGTATCTTTGCCAATAAAACCTGAAATGGGGTCATGGAGAGTCAGACATGACTGAAAATGACTGAACAATCCAATTACTTGGTATGGTGGAAAGAACACTGGCTTTCTGAACATGACTGAAAATGATTAAACAACAACAGAAGCATATGTCTTCTGGTATGCTTTTAAGTAAATATGTTCTAGTGGTTAACTGAATGCTCTCAATAAATGCTGTTGTTTAGTTGTGTCCAACACTTCGTGTCCTCATTTGGGGTTTTCTTGGCAAAGATACTGGAGTGGTTTGCCATTTCCTTTTCCAGCTCATTTTATAGATGAGGAAACTGAAGTAACAGGGTTAAGTGACTCTCCCAGGGTCACAAAACTAGTAAACATCTGAGGCTGGATTTGAACTCAGGAATGAGTCTTCCTGAGTCCAGGCCTGTCTCTCTATCCACTGTGCCATCTTCTCAATAAATACAATACTTAAATTAGATCTGAGTATTATTGTGTTTCTGTTCCTTGAGATATAGAACTGATCTAAGTCACTGTGGTTGCTTACTAATTTGCAAAGTGCCTTTATTCATGGAATCCTAGATTTAGAGTAAGAAGGGACCTTTTAAAGTCCTTCTAGATGGGTTTTTACATATGAAGAAACCAAGGCTCAGAAAGCAACTTCATAGAAGCCTAGATCATAAATCTAGAGATGGAAGAGGGACCTCAGAGGTTATCTAGTATAGTGCTTCTTTTTTTTTTTTGAGGGGATAAGGTAGGGCAATTGGGGTTAAGTGACTTGCCCAAGGTCACACAACTAGTTTTGTGTTAAGTGTCTGAGGCCAGATTTGAACTCAGGTCCTCCTGACTCCAGGGCTGGTGCTCTATTCACTGTGCCACCTAGCTACCCCTAATGGTTCTTAAATTTTGGATCACAACTCCATATGGGGTCATGTAACTGAATGTAGGAGGTCACAAAAAATTTGGTAACAGTAAAAAGTTTCTGAATGTGCAATGACCAAAAATTATTTCAAAATCAAATGCTTAATGAATCTGAGGTGTTTTTGACAGTGCTTGCCCATGTTGCTTTGTACGACTTCACTGCAGCCTTGCCTCCGATGATTATAGATCAACTCTGAAAAGCATTAAAGATGCTCTGTGTCCTGCAACATCAAATATTGCACCAAGATATAATTCTTTATGTGAAAATAACCAAGCACACCCATCTCATCATAATACAATTTTGCTTTCATCTTTAATAAATGACAAAATTATATGTATTCCAAAGAATTGTTTTAAAATACATTTCTTGGGGCAGCTAGGTGGTGCAGTGAATACAGCATCGACCCTGGAGTCAGGAGAAACTGAATTCAAATCCAGCCTCAGACACTTGACACAATTACTGACTGTGTGACTTTGGGTAAGTCACTTAACCCCAATTGCCCTCCAAAAAGCAAAAAAATAAAATAAATTTCTTTTTGATTTGTTATCAGTAAATGTTTGAGTTGTATACCTATTTTATATGCCTATAAAACTGGGTTGTGTAAAAATTTCTTGGGCAAAAAGGGGTTGAAAGTGGAAAAAAAAATTAAGAAGCCCTGATGTCCATCACCTTTACTTTCAGAGGGGTTAAGTGAGGATTAATCCCCCGAAGTCATTCTGGAAGGAAGAAGCAGGAGGTGAGGATTTGAACCCACATTATCTGACTCCAAATTCAGTGAAGTGTTGTCTATTTCTTTCTTTCATTGTGCAGCACTACCTCTATAGTCTTATGGGGAACCAAATCAGAAATTTTGTTCAGAGTTCTTATCTATTGATGGGAAAAAAATAAACTGCACATAGATTCCCATTACTTGAATCCCCCTAGAAAATAACTAAGAAGCTTTCTGCTGTCATACTCGAAAAATCTCTTCCTTATCTGCCTTTTTTGAATCAATAGGATACATAGCTATTTATAAGCAATCCCTATTGATCTTAATGAGTTTAATGAATAACGGATGGGCATAATAACAGAGCTAGATTTGTGAAGAAATAATTTCTTCTACAATAGAAGTTTGATACTAACTACCAGGAGATAGAATATAATTAAATCACATTAATTCTCCAAGGTATCTGGCAATTGTCTGCGCCTTGCATAGATAAGAAGGGAAAAGCAGGTCTCTAGTTAGCCTTTGAGAAGACTTTGTAGTTATCTTTCAGAATAATTATTAGAGGAAAATAGGGCTAGTGTTGAGACTTTTCTAAGAGGGAAAAATCATCTTTTTTAAAAGAAATTCTTAGCTAAATATGGAAATATGTTTTGTATGATTTAACACGTATAATTGATATCACAATTTTTGCCTTCACAATGGTGGGGGAGGGGTGAGAGTTTTCAGAACTCAAAAAGTTTTAAAAAATAAATGTTAAAAATAAATAACAATTTTAAACATTTTCTTTGCTACTTACTTGGATGTAAAAGTTCAAATTAATGACAGAGATATACTTTATTTCTCTTTGTGTACAATGCATTCCAGCAAAACTGTATTACCAGCTGGCCTTTGACCTTGACATGCTGTCTCTTATCTCTGTGCAGATCCCCCATGGCTAGAATGTCCTTCCTTCTCATCTCTGCCCTTGGGAATCTTTAATTTCTATAAGATTCATCTAAGTGCACCTTCTCTGTTAAGTTTTTCTTTATTCCCTCAGCTAAGAGTGGTCTCTCCCAGTACAAATTTACCTCCACCATTTTCTCTGGATCTCTTATTCCACTAGTCCATCACAGTCAACCTTGACAATACTTTTGTGCTAACCTGTTGTATCCCTCCTCTCTGATAGGATGTAAACTGCTGGAAGGCAAGGACTATACCATTTTCAATCTTTGTACTCATTTGTAATAAATTCTTTGATCCGCACATTTAGAGCTTGAAGGGGTTTCAGAGGTCATCTCTAACTCTCTCATTTTATAGACAAGAAAATTGGGTCCCAGAGTAGTTAAATAATTTGTGTCAAGTCATACATGGAGTAAGGCAGCTAGGTAGCACAGTGGATAGAGTTATGGGCCTGAAGCTAGGAAGACTCATCATCATCTTTTTTTTTTTTTGCTTTTTGGAGGGGGGAGAGCAGGGCAATTGGGGTTAAGTGACTTGCCCAAGGTCACACAGCTAGTAAGTGTTAAATGGCTGAGGCCAGACTTGAACTCAGGTCCTCCTGACTTCAGGGCTGGTACTCTATTCGCTGTGGCACCTAGTTGCCCCAAAGACTTGTCTTCTTGAATTCAAATCTGGTCGCAGACAGTTGAGTGACCCCGGGCAAGTCACTTACTCCTGTTTGCCTCAGTTCTTTCATCTAGAAAATGATCTGGAAAGGGAAATGGCAGAACACTCCAATATATTTGCCAAGAAAACCCCAAATGAGGTCATGAAGAGTTGGACATGACTGAACAACAACAATATACAGGAAGTAAATAGTAAAACCGTAATTCAAACCCAGGCCCTCTGACTCCAAATCTAGAGATCTTTTTCTTTTTAAAAAATTGTTTATATTTTAAATTTATGGAATAAAACAAACATTTCCATAAAATAGTGTAATGAAAAGATGATTGTGTATTAAACTGCGAATCTACTATGCACAACTTGCTATTCCTTTCAAATATACAACAAAATCTTTATGTACATTTCTTTTTTTTTCTTCCCTCCTCCTCTTCCCCAATGGCTACCACTAGGGCAAGAGTTGGTCCTAAATAATCTGTACCTAAGAGCTCCTTTGAAGTACAAAGAGGCTCTGTGGTGCTTCTTGAACCTTAGCGGGATATCAGGACAGACCCAGGGAATCTATTATCTCCCAGAGACAGCCATTCTCATTATGTCTTAAACAGGAATATTGAATCCATCCACTCTTGTGGATATACCAAGAACATGGGAGGCATTTTGGATAATCTGAGAAACTATTCATCTCTTACAACCCAGGAACATTCTTAAAAGGTCTTGAAAGAGGCCTTCTGTGCTGAAGAATCTGCACATAAAATGATTTATGGATTGTCTTTCAAAATCATCACAGAGCTATGGATTAATGATTAGCCTGATTATAGTTGAATAATTTAACAATCTAGCACAGTATGTGCTAACTGGAATGTGTATAAGTTTGGACAGAGGAAACCTTCTTCATAATCCCTACTCTCCTTTCGCTGTTTAGAGGTAATGGATGATCTTGCTACCTTGAAATTTCTTCATCAAATTACACACAAAGAGAAAAAGAAGAGAGAAGGTGTTAGCAAATAAACTCATTATCTATTTACTAGGTTTCTACTCTGTGCAAGGTAGTGTTTTAGGTGGTGGAGGTATAAAGACACAAACAGAACAATCCTTACCCTCAAATGTTCTACTGAAGGGAAGGAGTGGCAGGGGAGATATAATTCATACAGAGAAAGCATGACAAAAGTGGTGAGTGCAAGGGGAAGAGGATAGACAAAGAACACATTAAAAGGCAACATGGAGGTCGTGGCTCTTGAAATGAGGCATAGGATCATAGACCTGGAGATACAAGGAGACTTAGAGGCCAACAAGCTGGACCCCCTTTTTTATGGAGGAGAAAACTAAGGCTCAGGGAGGTTAAGAAAATTGCCCACAGTCACACAGCTGGTAAGTTTCCAAACTCATGTCTTTCTAATTGTAAGTTCAGTTCTCTATCTTCTACTACACTTTTTCAGAGGTAAGACAAAAATTCTGAAAGACAAAGACGAGAAGTGAGTAAAATCCAGGAAAGGAGGATTATCTGCTCAAAAGCATCTGAAACATACTAGTCATGATCTAGGCTTTAGGCCAGTCTTTAATACTCAAAATGGTATGTTTTACTCTACTAGTCCAAGTTTTCTGGAGTGTATAAAGGAGTGCAGAAAGAATGAAGTCTGGAAAAAGTATGTTGGAATTAAATTATGTTGGGGTTTAAGCACTAGTTTGAAGACTTGGTGTTTTATCCTAAAGGTACTAGGGAGCCGTTGAAAGTTTTTGAGTAGGGGAATAATGTGCCCAGATGTGTCTTAGGAAGATGATTTTGGCAGCTCTTCAGAGGGTGGATTAGAGAGAATAGAGACTCTCATGAGGCTAATAATCCAGATAGATGATGACAAGAGTCAGAAGTAGGGAAGTGATATGAAGGAAACAGAATGGGTAAGACAATTCGCAATGTAGTACTAAGAAAACTTGAGAGGATATGAGGAATGAGGGAGAAAGAAGAGTCAGCAGTGAGTTGGAAATTTCTAACCTGGGTGGCTGGCAGAATGGTAGTGCTGACAACTGAATTAGGGAAATTTGGAGGAAGGTTTATTGGGAGATGATGTAGTCCCTTTGGGCCATGTTATGAGGCCAATGGGACATCCAAGCAGCACTATTTAGTAGACAATTTGAGACAGTGTACTAACATCAAAAGGGGAAATTTAGGGAATCCAACTGGATGGGCAGACATGGATGGGTTGTGATTTTGAAAGATAGGAGAGAATATCCACAGCTATGAAATCACGGTTCCATTTGAAAATTTTTAATATTCCTATTACCAATCTCAGCAGATTGTGGTTAGGTCAATGCTTTAGAAAACATCAAGTGCAATGCTCACGTGAGATACTCAGATAACCCAAGAGGCTGTGTCCCCCAGTGAATAAAGCATCAGTCTTGAAGATAGAAAGGCCTAGTTCAAGTCCTGCATCTGAAACATACAAGTCGCAATGCCTCAGTGTTCTAGGTCAGTCTCTAAATGTAAAGAAGGTGCCAACCTGCATTGGTAGAAAGAATGTCTTCACTCTGCTCATCTTTATGCTAAGGAAATCACAGATCCCATCCCTATCCCACTGGGCTCTGACACTCCAGATCATTATAAATTGTCTCATTCCATTTCTGGAACAGCCTCACACAAGATCCTCTTGAAATGCTGGTCATTCATGAAGTACTGTCTTTTGCTTGGCCTTGAAAGGCATAAATAGGATCAGTGACAGGAAGTTGTATCTAGTGAGATCTAGGCTTGATGAAAAAAATGCTTCTATTTAGAGCTACCTGTAAATGGAATCGGTTGCCTGGGTACCCACTATCTTTAATACAGTTATGGTGGTCAGTTATCTTTAATGCAGAACCTGTAAGAAAAGTCTGAAGGACCAGAAATTATTGGGGGATAGCATATAGGTTATTTCCATATGGGCACCATTGGACTAAATGTCATCTGAAATCCCATCCAGCTTCAATATTGTATGCATTTGTGTGTGTGTGTGTGTGTGTGTGTGTGTGTGTGTGTGTGTGTGTGTGGGTAGGTAGTCCATGTGGGTGGTAACCATGTACTCAGCCCCTTTGCTGAGATGGATTTGTCTGGGAAATGAACTATGAGTAAATTTATAAGTTGTATCTAGCAAATTGATTGCTGGAAATACAAGGGAAGCAGACTGAAGACTGAATGGCTCAAAGATAGAACCCTGATGCAATGTGGAAATCACTGATTGTGCAGACAATGGAAACCTCTCTGGGCATGTGATGGATGGTAGGAATCATTTTAAGCCAAAATTTCCTGCACCTTTTTGATGGCCTCAGGTCAATATGATCACAGGGATACCCTCTGCACATGGTTTCTATGGTGCCCTCCTTCCCTTCATTGTATTTGTAGATGGATCTCTCCTTATTTAGGTGACACTTCTCCAAGGATGAAGTCTTCCATTCAAAAAAAAGCAAATATTCTCAAGTGTCACCTCCTTTGGCAAGCCTTTTGTTAAATTGCTAGAATTCTCTCTTCCCTATACTAATTTTCATAAGTATTTTATCCTCTTTCCTTTCTCAAATAGAATATATACTCTTTTTTGTTTATTTGTTTTGTATTTGTATCCCTAGCTCCTAGCACATAGATGGTATTTAATAAAAGTTTGTTGAATTTAATTCAATTACCCACAAGAGAATTGACCCCTTGTGAGCATAGCATGAAAGTCTGCAGGCCATTCTTGAGTTATTTTGGGGTCCCTTTTGCATTTATAGCTCAGAACACCAAAGCCATATCATCTTGCTATATGAGGGTCAACAACAAAGATGGAGGCAGTAGGGTTAAGTGGGTAGAACCCTGGAGTTAAAGGAGAAAAAAAAACCCTGAATTCCACTTCATATTAGCCATCAGATCCACTCTTAGTTTCTGCATTTGTAGAATGAAGGGTTGAACTGGATGATCTTCATGAAGCCCCTAGCTTCTTGAAAATGAGAAAGGGTCCTGCTGATTTCCAAGATCATTGTAAGGATTTAATGAGATTATTAGTATTTTGAAAAATTTTAGAGTGCTTCAGTATGTCATTCATTCATGTGATTCAATTCCATTCAATTCAACATTTATTTATTAAGGAGATAAAAGCCTTTATTTGGAGAATATGCTATGCCCAGCATGATATTAGTCACAGTGGGGGAATCCAATGATGTTTAAAAACTTTAACAAAGATTTATGATCTTGTAACTCTATATATGCATTTGTATTTAATTTATATTTATAATAAAATAGGTTCATATTAAGTTTCCTAAGTTGGCAATTTGGTCCTATTAGCTACTTTTTGAGTAAAAGAAATCACTTTTTCAGCTACTTCAGCTTGAATTTTGATTGCTGACTCAAATTCAAAGGATTATGAAATGTAATCCATTAAAAGGAATAGCAGAAATCTCTCCCACAGAAAATATTACAATATTCCCTGTGATATAACAAGGTTTCCAAACAAGAGACCCATAAGGTCAATAAAATAGGAAACTTTTGTGAAGAATATATAGAGAAAAGGGATGAGATAAGAACACACAATTTTCAGTGGTCTATAGCTACACACTACAGGGATTGAGCACTCCTGAGTATGAGAGGATTATGTGTAGAGAAACCACCTTTAGAGTGGGTAGCAGACAGATTTTGCATCTGAGAATTGGGATTATGTTCTTTAGGCATTAGTCTTTACCCACCAGCTGAGGTATATGAGAAACAGCAGGAATATATTTTATCTAGGAAGAAAAAAAAAAGAATCAGATATGGTTTGGAAATTGGAATGTGATCCATTCTGTGAAAGACCGTGTTTATCTGGGTGTGGTCAAATGGGACAGGACAAATTCATAGTTTTGACTCCCCATTTCTTCTTGCCAATGGTTGCACCATTGCTGGTGGCCTTGATTTTAAGGAGGTTCCATATATGCAACACTCCCTCCCATACCCAAATTTACAAAAGAGATAATCTTAGATGTCACTGTCTGAATTAGGAAAGGGTTAAATGAGACTTCTCCCAGGACTTTTTTTTTATCATGATAGGATTTATAAAAAAATTGATTTCCTTCTCATATATCTTAGAACTCTTTCCTTTAATTTCTGTTTTGCAAAAATCTTGTATCATAGTTATTTGGGGGCATATTTTTTTGTTTTAAGTGGAATGTAAGCCCCCTAAAAGCAGTCTCTGTGTTGAATTCATATTTATATTGCCAGGGTCTAGCATAGTGTTTTGCTCTGCTAAAAGGTTTATTGAATTGAATAGAATATATCTTCTGTAAAGAGGTGCTTCATCTGTGTTTGTGAATGAAACAGAGAGGCCATTATGACTTGGAATGATGAAATCTTTTGGGTTTAGCCAACTCAACTGTGCCTGATAGAGGTAGAGACTTAATTGCTAGAAATATTTAGTTCATTAGATTCACAAGGAAACATTTCAGTTTTGAGCTTTCGACACCTCCATCCATATTGCTAATGTGTTTATATCTTTGGGTCTTGGGTAAAGCATTCCTAACCAACATGAGAAAAAAGAGATCTGCTATGAACAGGCAATTCTCAGAAGATGAAATTAAAGATATCTATAAGCATATGAAAAAATGTTCTAAATCACTAGTGATTAGAGAAATGCAAATGAAAACAACTCTTAGGTACCACATCTCACCAGCCAGATTGGCTAAAATGACAAAACAGGAAAATGCTGGAGAGGATGCGGAAAAATTGGAATACCAATACATTGTTGGTGGAGTTGTGAACCAATCCAGCCATTCTGGAGAGCAATCTGGAACTAATGCCCAAAGGACTATAAATAAATGCATACCCTTTTACCCAGCAATACCACTTCTAGGGCTATATCCCAAAGAGATCAGTGAAGTGGGAGGAGGACATGTATGTACAAAAATATTTATAGCAGCTCTTTTCGTGGTGGCAAAGAATTGGAAATCAAGGGGATGCCCATCAATTGGGCAATGGCTGAACAAGTTGTTGTATATGAATGTAATGGAATACTACTGTGCTATAAGAAATGAGGAGCAGACAGACTTCACAATAACCTGGAGAGACATATAAACTGATGTATCAATAGACTGGGTCCCTCTCAACAATGTAAAGTTATAAAACAGCTCCAAAAGACTGAAAGAGATACCCGCATCCAGAAAAAAGAGACGTGGAGTCTGAATGCAGAGTGAAACAAAATACTTGCTCTCTTTCTTTTTCTAGTTTTGTTGTGTTTCCTCTTTCCCACAGATCATTCCATCAGTTATAATCCTTCTATACAACCTGACTAATGATTAATGTGAAGATATTTATAGATCCTATATTTGAGTACATGCCACCATGATGGGGGTGGGAAGGAGAAGGAGGGGAAGAAAAAAAATGAAACTCAAGGGATTGTGGAACTGAATGTTGTAAAATAAAAGTAAATAAATTAAAAAAGAGAAGAAAGAAAGAAAAAAGGTGTTGGGCGTATAGGTGCAGTTCCCCTGGAGGCATGAGACCCGGAGCATGCTGACTCTACAGTGACCCTGTGGAGATAAATCAGACATTCCATGAAACAGCTCTGTTCCAGGAAGGGAACTCCGTAACCTTCTGACTTTTTGCCAACTGATAAGGTCTTCAAGGGAAGAGAAGCCTTGAGATTCCAGGGGGATTTTGGGAAGTTTAGGGAGGTTTGGAACGTCCTGCCCAGTACTCGGAGCCTGATACAGGGTACTCGGCTGTGACGTAAGAGGCATATGGGAACAAGGACAATGTTGTACTCCCAAAGATAGTTGTTTGTGATGGTTATGCAATTATAAACTATATACTCTGTACTCTTGGCTGGTCATGTAGAAGTTAGGATATAATTGCATGAGAAACTGCTGAATAAAGTCCTGTTACTCTTTGACTCTCCTGGCTTGGAACTCCCTTCTTGGGGAACTTAGCTGTACTATAACCAGATGTACACTGAGGACCCGATTAAGGTAAGACCTGGCTGCCCCTGACCTTGGAGGTCGGATCAAAAAGGTATCTGCTCTCTTCTCACAACCTTCCCCCCACCCCAAACTTTAAAAGTTCTGCTTATTAGAGCTGT
>WOXC01011798.1:0-149973 GCA_011680675.1 Gymnobelideus leadbeateri | reverse complement strand
TCACATAGCCAGTTAGTATCAAGTTTACTTGAACCTAGTCCTTCCTGATTTTAAAGGTCAGCTTTCCCTTAACTACACCAGAGGTGTCAAACCCAGAGCTGGCAAACATTCCCAAGTGCAACCTAAACCAGATTCATATGTAATTGGGAAATATTTAAAAACAGCAGTAAATGGGGGCGGCTAGGTGGCACAGTGAATAGAGTGCCGGCCCTGGAATCAGAAGGACCTGAGTTCGGAGCCGGCCTCCGACACTTAATCCGCACAAACAAAAACCTAGCCGTGTGACCTTGGGCAAGTTACTTAACCCCGATTGCCCTAAAGGGGCGGCTAGGTGGCGCAGTGAGTAAGAGCGCTGGCCTCGGAGTTTGGATGACCTGAGATCAGATCCGGCCTCAGAAAATGAGCACCCACACATAAATAATGACTAGCCGTGTAACCTTGAGCAAGTTACTTAACCCCAATTGCTTTAAAAAAAAAAAAACAGCAGTAAATACAATGGAACACAGCTAATATAACTATGTGGTCTTTTAAGTTAATATGCTGCCCATAAAGATCCTTATTATGATTTAGTGACCCCCATTTGAGTTTGACACCTCTGGACTACATTGTACACTCCCTCTCAAAAAAGGTGCCCAACAAATAAACAGTTGATTCACAGACAGATTCTTTCAAATCTTCCAAGAAATCAGTAGCTTCCATGAGGACTGAGGTTTCCTCACTTAGGTCACTCTATTTTACACAACACAGATACATACAAAAATAGGCTTAATGCATGATTTTTAAAACAGGAGTAAACATATACTTATTATATAATTTTGTGTGATCCTTATTGTCTCCCTTGGGCATATTTTGAATGCAACTTTAATAATTCTTTTTTTTAACAGTCCATGGTAAAACAAGAATCTATCCTTCCATATAGCAGGAATTTTCTAAATCAGAAGAACAATTCATAGGATAACAATACAATCATAAAGACAAACAACTTTGAGAGACCTAAGTACGCTAACCAATTCAATGATCAGTGATGTTTGTAGAAGAATGTTAATGAACTATGCTACTCACCTCCTGATAGAGGGGTAATAAAAATCAAAATGCAGAATAAAACATACCTTTTTTGGATACAGACAATGTAGAAATTTTCTTTAACTATACACATTTTTTACAAAAGTTTTGCTTGTTTTTTTTTTCCTCTTGAATGTGAGGGTATGGGAAGGAATTGTTAATATAGAATTTTTTAAAAAATATTTTCAAAAAGAGAACTGTCAACATGGATATGATTAGTTTCTCCAGAAGAGTATTAGCTTATTGGTTATTGGATAAAGCTTATACATGAGAATCTTATTAGTTAAATTATTGTTTGGAAACAGTATAGTAACTATTTGCCCCACCACCAACACTACAAAAGTTTCATGAATAACCAACAACAAAAAATGCATCATCTAGTGGCTTTCTTTCTGTTGAATATCCTTTCAATACTCATTCTGGTTTTGGAAAATGGATATAGTCTGCTACTGGGCCCACACTCAAAGTCTTTCCCACTTAGTGTTACCTATCATAACTAGCACTCTACTAATAATGTTTTAGGAAACCATTGCCACTTCAATGCAATGATCAAGCATTGGACTAAGACTTTGGGATGAGCTTTTATACACATATATGCAAATCCAAACAATTGTATTAAAATGTATATTTTCTGTATGTTCCAAATATTATGAATCAAGTCAAGAAGCATTTATTAAGCGACTACTATGTGCCAAGCACTGTTTTAAGCACTAGGGATACAAAGAAGGCAAAAGACAGTCCCTGCTCTCAAGGATCCTACAATTAAATGAGAAGGATAATATTCAAATTATGAGAAACAAACTCTAAAGAGAATAATTTGGGGGTGATCTAAGAGGGAAGGCATTGAGACTAGGAGAAACCAGAAAAGGTTTCTTGCTGGAAGTAGGATTTTAGCTGATGCATGAAGGAGTCCAGTAAAGAGAGAGAGAATGAGGGAAAGAATTCCAGGAATGAGAGCCAGTTAGTAAAAACTAAAGGAGTCAGGATATGGAATATCTTGTAAGAAGAACAATAATAGGAAGAGAGTTGTTGGATTGTATTCAGAATTGAGTAAGGTGTAAGGAGACTTCAAAGGAGAGGTAGAAAGGATAGAAAATATTATAAAGGAAATAAAAAGATGAATAGAAGATTTGATCTTGGAGATAACTGAGAACCACCGGTGTTTATTTAATGGGGTAGAAGGTTGCTATGTTCGGAATTTCACTTTAGAATGATCACCTTGATAAATAAGTGGGGGATGGATTTGACTGGGAAGATGCTTTAGTCAAGAAGACTTACCAACAGGCTACTGCAGTCAGCCAGGCTGGAGGTAATGAGGGAATATACCAGGGTGGTGACAGTGTTAGAGAAGAGAAGAGATATACAAAAGTGACGTTATAGTGGTTAAAACAATATGACTTGACAACTGATTAGCTATGGGGAGAAAGAATAAAAAATCCCAGGATGGTGTCTCGGCTTCAAGCCTATGTGACTGGGAGGATGGCAGTACCATTAACAGTAATAGAGGAGTTAGGAAGCAGGGAGGATTGTGAGGATGAGGTAAATATAATGATGGAGAGAATTACATACATGGGGGCAGAACTCAAACTCTATTAATGCAAGAAATATGGTTTTGATTTGCAACTTCTACTCCTATTTTTTTTGTGAGTAACTTCATTTTCCTCCTATGCAAAATAATGAACTAGACTAAATATATCTAAGATATCTTCTAGCTCTGAGACTATTTTGCGTATTTTTAAAGGAGAGTTGATTCCCCTCTACCCTCAGCTTAGTTAATGTAATGACACAAGCTAGACCCATACATATGGTATTGTGTTGTTGTTGTTGTTCAGTCAGTTTTCTGTCAGGTCTGACTCTTCATGACCTGATATGGGATTTTCTTGGCAGAGATAGTGGAGTGGTTTGTCATTTTCTTCTTTATGACCCATACATATAGACTATACTTAATCACATTTAATCATGTGATGCAAAAATTCCCCCTGGATCTCTGAAATATATGGTGCCTCAAATTTTTTCATGCATCCCTACAAAACAGGGAATACAATTGGAAGTTTCACCTCTAGCCCCACTTGACCATAGCATATATTTCAGAGGGAAGCATACCATCAAGCAGTTTAAGAATTCATCCCTTTGAGAGAATAACAAAATTAAGGAAGCAGAAACATATATTCCAGGTACAGATAGATACAAAATGAAAGGGACTCGAGAGAGAGAGATCACCAGAAAAGCTAACCATGAAGAGAAGCCCTGAGCCCAGAAGAGGAAACCTACCCAACAGGGAAGCTGCACTTGAGGGGAACTGTGCAAGGATTCTCCAAAGAGAGGTAGGACTTCCTGGTCCAACAGTTATGACCTATCTTTGCCACACATTTATCTTTTCAAAGGAGAATAAAAAATAAAGGCAATAATTTCATCTTTTGTTGATATCTCCAGATATAGGAGCCCACTCATTGCCTTCTACTAGTCATACATATACTGATATATGTATATAACTCATATGTATGTGGGTGTATATGTTTACCAGGTAATAGTAGCATTCAGATTAATGTGATGCTAGGTAATAATAAATGAACTGGACAAACTTTTGTTTAAAATGCTTCATGTTGTTTCAATATCTGTTCAGCCACCTCAAACACAAAAGTATTTGTATTAAAATCAAATCAAATTTAATTAATCCGACCTCAGATACTTGGCACACTAGTTGTGTGACCTTGGGCAAGTCACTTAACTCCATACTTAATTAAATTTAATTAAAAATTAAAATTTACTACTATAAGAAGAGCCATAAGTCTCCTATTATCCTGTTTTTTAATGATCCTCTGTGACCCTCTCAGCTTCTGAACTTTGATGAACTTACAAACTATAAGAGGGTAGAAGTGATTTGGTTAACAACTCTCTATCCAGATGAATTACATCAAAAATCCCTATGTTTCTGATATAAGTGGATTGTATTTCAGTGATAAATATTCACAAAGCTCAGTGTTTATCTTCTTTCAGTGCATATCTCCTTTCAACCAAAACTTCTTTTGGATCCTCTCTCATCCACAAGCTAAGTTCAAATAAGGGCATGTGTCATTCTTGTTGTTATAGAGGGAGGAAGGGAAATAGATTCTACCTTTGCTTTTTCTTCCCCTAGGACACACGTGCAGACACACACACACACACACACACACACACACACACACACACACACACACACAGAAGTGTGCCTCATTCTACTTTTAGTCTTATTAGTACCTGAGTGCTTGTCTACTGTTTTCAAAGCAGTGACAAGGTAATAAACTACCATTGTCTTATGTACCCCATCAACACTATGTTTAGTATTTGATGTTGTTCATGAGGCATGGGATATGTGTATGCTGTTTTGTTTCTGGCCCATGTAGGTTATATGTTCCCCCATGGATTTTTCTAGATGTGACCTGCAGGGAGACAAAAATAAATATCTCTAGTTTTTTCTTCCTCTTCCTTCTCAAGGAAGACTTTGATTCTTTTCAGAGGGGAAGGCAGAAAACTGGGCCCCTGCTCTCCTCTAAAAGAGGAAATACCAGGCTAGAATTATACCTTCTTACTTAAATATTATCGGTCTAGAGGAAGTAGTTTTTAGATTCAAGCTAAGCTCCTGATTGCCTTTCCTTAATTAAAAACAGGCGTCCAAGCTATACACCTGTGTGACTGTGGACAAATCACTTAATCTTTCTAGGTCTTAGTTTCATCATCTATAAGATGAAAGGATGGAGCTAGATAGTTTTTAAGGCCACTTGTAGCTCTATATCCATGATTTTGTGAAGAACTAAATGATATCCTTGACCAAAGGAAAGGATAAATTAAACCAAAAACATGTACGACAACTCTAGGGTTGCGTGACAACAAAACCCCATGGAAGTTGTAGTTCTTCCAGGTTTGAGAAGGGAGGAAATTAATTCCTGGGTCAGGGGAGAGAGTGGAGATTTTTCAACCAAAGGTAGAAGTTTGGAGACACCGTAGGAGAAAGAGTAGAGAAGAAAGAGGTAGAGATAGTCACATGGTAATCCACTACTGGAACAACAGCCCATATCTGCCTCATCTCCAATTCCTTTCCATAAGACCATAAGACATAACCTCTACCTAAATATACAAACTGGAAATTGCTCGTGATTGTGTTTTATAACAGGCACTGTCATGAGAGGATGATGCTGGCCTGCTAAGACAAGCCTTAAATGTATTCCATTAAAGAATTTATGCTCTTTGGGGAAGCTGTGTAATACAGCCCTGGAGTCAGGAGGACCTTCATTCAAATCCAGCCTCAGACACTTGACACACTTACTAGTTGTGTGACCTTGGGCAAGTCACTTAACCTCATCCTTGCCTTCTCCCCTCCAAAAATAGAATTCATGTTCTTGATTTTATATTATTTCTCATAAACACCTTGTCATTAAGTGGTCTGTGTCTCAAAGTATGGACCTTTAGAGATCCAGAGATTTTCCAGGAAGTTCCTGCAGTAAAAATTATTTACATAATAATACTAAATTGTAACTTTCTTATTAACATACTCCTCCCTTTTCCAATTACATATCTGTATAAGGCCAGATTTTCTTCAAACAAAACATATGGCAACAGAATCCAGAAGCAGATTTGAGAATCCATCTAGTTGTCTTCTATTAAGCCAGACATAAAAAAGACATACAAAAATATGTAAAACAGTGACACTCTTATTCTTTTCTTTTGTTTCTAAAAACAGTTATTTTTTATATCAAAATGTGGGTCTATTTTAATGAATTAATAAACATCTTAAATTTTACTAATTTTATTTTTAATATGGTAAATATTGATATATCTAAATCCACACAAACAAGAGCTCTTTGGGAGCCCCAATATTTTTAAGAACAAAGGGACCCTGAGACCAAGATATTTAAGAACCAGTGGACTAATTGAAGTAGCACTATAGTCAATAGAGCTTTCTCATTACATTATTTTTCTTGATGTTTCATCCTACAGTGCTCTGTGTGTGTGTTTCTGAAGAGTCTGCAGAATATTACTTCCTTGACTCCAAGAAAAATTCCATCTTTGCCATTTTATACCCACCACCTAGCACAATTCCCTGCACATAGACACTTAATGTATATTTCATAAATATTTGTTAAATTGATCAAATAATACCATTAAAATGATCTCTTAAATGATAGAAATACCAAAAGTAGAAGAAACATTTTATTATTTTCTTTAAACTTCTATTCACAGATGAGAAGCAATCATTATAGCCTTATCTCTTGTGAGCTAATATTGCTTAGGATGTTCAATAACTGTCTACTTTGTTTTGTTCAAAATGGCTTTAAAATGATAAAGAAAAAAGATAATAATAATGTTAACCTGTTGAAAAGTTCTGGCAGAAAAAGAACTGAGGCTAGAAATAGGGGCCTGACACATACAAGAGATTTTACCAGAGAGATTAAGCCTTTTTGAGGACAGGTGAGAGGCAAGTGGCTCAAAGCAGAAAGATGCAGCTGGTAACTATGGTAACCAAGTGGCAGAAGTTCAGAGCTAAATTCAGGATTTAACTACAGGAACCAGCATCCCAGGTAGCAGGTATATCTATTTCTCTGTTGATTTTAATTTTTTTCTTCTGTTTTCTTTTATAAATGTCCGGTGTTATATATGCTTTAGTTTTGTGTACTACCCCAAATCTTTTTCTTCAAGTTGGTAGATGTATGCATATGTATATATGACATATATACGTTATGTAAATATACAATGTGAGCTGTGCATACATGCACTATATACTTACATGTGCACACATGTGTGACATGTGTATGTGCCTGTATATGTTATATAATGGCTGGACAGATTAATAGACAGATAGATGATAGATGCATGCATGAATGGATTGATAGATGTAGAGGAAGAAACAGAAACATGGTAAGAGTTAGAAATAGAGAAAGAGATTGACAGACAAATAACGTAACAAAGGAATGTATTATTTTAGTGAAGCATTCCTATACTGTTTTGTTTCCTTGCTCCCATATTCCCTATTCCCACACTCTATTGAATTAGCATTGCTTGTATAGCATCAAGCTAAAATTCCCACTTTTTTGCTTTTACTTAATATATCTTTGCTGATGGGTGAAGTGGGAAAATATAATAACATTATTCCTTCTGTGTTTAGTGTTTATATTTTGCTTTTTCCATAGTTGATATTATAAAGATTGTCTGAGGAGGCTATAGCAATAAAGTTTATGATATTTATTTCTGAAAGGGACCTTAGAAATCATTTAGTAGAAAAAATACTGTTTTACAGATAAGAAAATTGTAGGTCAGAGAGGCTATACAATCTGCCCAGGTTATATAGGTAACAATTAGAAAATCTTCAATTGAAACCAGTCTTCTAACTTAAAATCTATAACTTTTTATTCTATAGCACATGTACTATTCCTTGTCATTTGCAGGTTCTGATTCTAGACATATTTTAGAGAACAGGATGGACTACTACTTTTAAAGCTGGAAGAAATCCAGCAGGATAATCCCATATTCTGGAACTCTAGGGAATATTTTGAATATGATTTCCATGCTCAAATCAGAAATTACTTCTTCTAATAATGAAAGTTTTAGGAACTATAGAGGAGTCTGAAATCAGTCAGCCTAATTCTTATATAGAGAGACTTTGTTTTGATTCTAAAACACACAAAGTGGGGAGCCCTTGATGGTTCCTTGACACTTCTGTGTCTACCACCATAAGGAGAGGAAAACATTTTATCATACTTAACAAACTTCCTTTTCTCCTTCTTTCTATTTGGATAGTGCTTTTTGTCTTAAAATGCCACCAATATAAAACAGACCAAACATAGCACAGTATTCTGTGGCTTTGCTCAGATTGTTTCCTTTTCTTGGCATTGCTACCCTTTTCCTCTCCATCTGCCTCAATTCTGTATAACTAGCTCTAGTTCCACCTTCTCCACAAGGTAGTCGATGTCTTCTTCAGTCCATGTCTTTCTCACTCTTTAGTACTTCCGGTCAATACTCCAGTTATTTTTCATGGTTTTATGTATGTCCTGCCTTTACATTTTTAGGGGAAAACTATATAGTGTAGCACAAAAAGAGCTGAAATTTGATTTAGAGCACTAATGTTGAAATCCCAGCTACCACATACTACCTGTGTGACTCTAGGCTTCAGTTTCTTCACCTGAAGAAAATGGCAGAAGAGATCTTGGATCATCTTGTTGTCTATAATCCTTTCTAGCCCTAAACTTTTGTTTTTCTGTGTCTTATATTTCAGGATTTTTAAAAAATAAATTCAATCTTTACTTACATCTCAAAGATTTGTCCTCAATTCTTTAATGTACATATAACATTCATTTTAATGAATTATCCAATATGTATTTATTAAAATCCTACTATGTGCTAGGTGCTGCAGATACAAAGACAAAAATGAAAATGGCCCCTGACTCCAAAGAACTTATGAGCAATTATCAGGACAAGTTTTTTTTTTCTCCCCCCAAAAAATGAAATTTTAAAATGAGGTCATCATTTAGAAGCCCTATCCTTGGAAGTAGAGAATCTTTTTCCTTTATATTTTACCTTCCTCACTCAGACCCAAGTGATTTTTCAACCACATATACATATATAATGTATAGCATAATTATAATCATATTTTAGTATGTAAATATTAACATTTTAACACTTTGTATGCAGCAAGGTTGCAAAATGAAATGTTTTCATGGTTCTATATTTCCCATGATGTACCTTAAGATATAATGTAGTTCTTTTTAAAGCTGCTGATTACTATCTATTCTTATTGCAATACAAAATGAACACATGGTTGTCTAATGAAGATATAATAAAATGACCCATGAAAACCATATTCCACAAGGGAACTTTAAGCCAGTGATAAATTATCATTTTGATCTGTTCATTATAGTTGAAAAATGCAAATTATATAGAAGACACAAAACAGTTTTTCTGCTTGTATTTCTGTCTACAGATTTCAAATAGGTGAGCTCCTTTTGTCTTTCTAACTCCTAAATTATAGGATGGTTCAAGTCTAATTTCTGATGATGCCAGGGGGATTTTCCAGAGCTTTTTCCACAAAGGAGTTGGTAGATAAATGGAAGTGTCTGACATGCAAATTCTTTGCTGCAACTGCAAATGAATTGTGACCTATTTACTAAATAGAGGTGATCATCACAATATTGACAGTGTGTGCTGTTCCAGGGCTATGATAATTAAGCAGCATTATGTGTTAGGCATCCTGCCAAAATTCCAATGTGTAATTAAAAACTGAGCTTTTATGTCATTTTAGATTCCATATGTGTATATGTATGCATTTCATATATGCATATATATATTTTATAGGGGAGACATATTTTATAGGGGAGACGTATGTAAGAAGAAGCATCAATAGATATTCTGAATTTATCTCCCCTATAAAGTTACCTTGAAATATTGGCACTGAATTTTGAAAATACTTAAAAGTAGTTAGTGCTTTTTTCTTTAATGAAATCATATCACATAATTTTGTATATGCTTTGTATTTACTTCTCTGTGAACCTATTATATTTTCTCCAACCCTGTAACATTTAGGCTTGATGGGGGTGGGAGGGGATATTTCATTTTTTTTTTTTAATTTGGGCCTCCGGGGCATGTCCCAGTGCCTTGCATTTTTTTTTATCCAGACTTGTGATTTTATCTATGTAAAATACTCCCAGTGAGGAAATTTTCTCTACCAAAGAATGTCATCTGTTTAATAACTCATAACCTATCTACCTTTTGCCTCTTTTTGTATCCCCAACACTTAGCACACTTCTTGGCACATAGGATATGGTTAATAAATTTTTATTGACTGACCATCTGGAGTACATAGAGTTTGTTGTCTATAAATAATTTTGGTGGAGGATAGGAACAGAGGTGGGGGTCAGACTTGGAATTTTACAGATTCTGAGAGTAGGAAGGAACATTGGCAGCCATTTAGTACAACCTAAATACAAAAAGAATCCCTATTATCATTTCTAACAAGTGTTCATCCTGTCTCTGCTTGAAGACCATCATGTGGGGGACCCCACTAGCTCTTAAAGCAGCCCATTCCACTTCTAGACACCACTAATTCATAGAATTTCATTTTGGAAGATCTCTCTCTCAATGCTGCTGGATAACAGCTTTGCAGCTACTGGTCTTAGATGAATTGGTACTTGATATAGCAGAGGTTAAATGACTCATCAATTGTGTGGAATAATCAGGACTTGAACCCAGACCCTTCTTTCTTTGAAATTGCAACTACTATCATGCTTTTCTTCCCTTTTTATGTAAGATAACAATTTTTTTTTGCTTGATTAATGTTTATTTTGATTAAATTGAAAATAATTTCACATTTTGAATTTTTAAAGTAATATGTAACATGATCTTAAAAACAATACTAAAAGAATATTTAGAAGAATAATGGATTTTAAAATTATTTCTAGTAGAACATAATTTTAAAGGACCATAATAAAATACAATTTGCCTTGATCTCATTTCATATCTGCCCTTGGCTCTACAAGATTCTTCCATTTCAAACAAATTCAATTTTAACCCAAAAAATCCTTTAAACATGAGACGAGTTTTAGAAATCATTTGTTTATTGATACAATTTAGTTCTGTATTCCATAAAAATAGACACTAAGAAAAATTCATAAACATTCAAAATCCAGGGAAAAAAATTATAAATTTGTAACATCATAAGCTATTGTAAATTTAGAGCACATTTGTTTCTGACTCTGTGATGGAACTATCATAATTTTGAAGTGCTGAAGCCTACCTACAATCTACAAAATGCTTACATGAAAAATGCATTCAAGGTCTTAGTATTCCAGATGTCTTTTCAAAAAATAATACGATTGCTGTTCATTGTAGGAATAATTTATCCAGCTTTCTACCAAAATGTTTCATTTATTGTCTGCAGTTTCTTTTAAGCACACACACACACACACACACACACACGCAATTGTCTTAGAATTCCCTTAAACAACTTGCTAATTTGAGAGGATTTACATTTTTAGACTGTTTTACAATCTAAAATAACATGATCATAGCAACTTAAAATAGTATCAAATGACTACTTTAAAAAGAATGGTTTCAAGAAGAAGCATCAATAGATATTCTTAATTTATCTTTAAATATTTTACTTGGCTTTTGAGATTCCTGTTCAGAAATAAAGAAGACATGTAGACCCAAACAGAATTTTTTGGATAACTTTTCAAAAGAGGTATGATTTTCAATAATATTACCTAAGGTTTTTATTTTTTTTCCTTGTTCTGAGACTTCCAATGTACTAAGCAAATGATTTCATCTTCAGGAATACTCCTATAAATGAGAGTCTGAGGTCAGCCTGCAGAAGGATTCAAATGTACAGGCATATAAATAGTCTCATCATTTTCACCTTCACATATCATATCCTCTCTTTTTTTAGCCTCCTAGATTTTTATAAGGTACAGGACTCTTTCTTCTTGGTTTTTCTTTTCTTTTTAATCATTCCTTAAGATTTTTTTTGCCTTGTGGCTTATCAAAATTCCAGAAGGCAAACATGTTGAAACTAGGTTGGAACTAAAATTCTATATTCTATGTTCATCTCAGGTTCCTCCAGACTTTAAAAATGGTCCAAACTCCAAGTCAGTGCTGACCCTTGGTAAAATTGGGAAATAAGTGAAATTGATCAACATTTATAACCTGGTCTTTCTTTAATTCTACTCTCTCTTTCCTCATTGTGATTACTCTCCCCCCCTCCCCACTTTGAGCATTTAGTTTTCTTTTTACTTATCCCTCTTCTCAGGAAGGAATTTAATGGGAATTTAAATTATAGAGGGTAGAACATAGACCTGGAGTTAGGAAGATTTGACTTTAAATCCTCCCTCAGACATAGAGGCTGAATGATTCTTACCAAGATACTGAACCTCTATTTGCCTCAATTTCCTGATCTATAAAATGAGGATAATAATAGTACTTACCTCCCATGATAGTTTTGAGGATAAAATGAGATAATATTTGTAAAGTGCTTTGTAAACTTTAAAAGGCCATCAAAATGTTAGATATTTTTGTTACTATTATCATTTCAGACAATTGTCACTTTTTCCCATTAAGGAAATGTGGTGAAGTTGGAGAGTGTGCTGGCCTTAGAGACAGGAGGCCCTGAATTAATATCCTGCCCCTAATACTTCCTAGCTAAGTGACTCTTAGAAAGTCATTTCACCTCAATGAGGCTAAAGCATTTCCCTAAGATCTATCTACAAACTCATAGATAGATTGTAGTCTATTATCAATGTTGGATTTCCATTGGTTTCCCCCATTTTATCTTTCCCAGTCTCATCATATTCCAAACTTTGTCTCTGGGTGTGGAATGAAAGGTTTTATCCTTTTAAAACCATCAGAGATCAGTGGGGAGAGGTTTGAGCAATCACACCAGCCTGCACAGGGCTCCATATCACAGAAACAGGTACCTAGACCAGCAGGCCCAGAGTAAGATCATGGGACCACTGAATAAAAAGTAAATTGGATTTAGAAGAAATCTTAAAGATCATGTAATCCATTTCCCTCTTTTTATGAAAAAAGAAACATAGAAATGAAGTGAGTTGGCCAAGGATATTCAAATATAAGCAGTGTCAAGATTTGAACCAAAAACTCTTTACTCCAAATTCAGTGCTCTCTCTGTTCACCAACCTAGACTTGTCATATTCCCAATATAGAAACCTGAAGTGGTAAAGAAGTTTCTTTTTTTTTTCTTTTTGCTTTTTTGGAGGGGGGAAGGCAGGGCAATTGGGGTTAAGTGACTTGTCCAAGGTCACACAGCTAATAAGTGTTAAGTGTCTGATGCCAGATTTGAACTCATGTCCTTCTGATTCTAGGGCTGGTGCTCTATTCATTGTGCCACCTAGCCTCCCCAATGAAAAGGTTTCTAAAGCACAAACGTTCAAGTGTTGAAAGTGAGATGATGTCTGTCACTAGTCAGCCCATAAAGGTTCTGCTGATGGATCTTAACCATTCCTAACGCTTTTAAGAATACCTTGAATGTTCACCAAACTTTAAACTGACACAAGATTTGAAAAGGAAACATAACCCTCTTTTTCTGAAAGTAGTTCTCAAAAGGGCTATCTGCATTTTAGGGGCAGTCACACTCCTCCCTACCCTTTTATAAATAGTACTATTTGACAAAGCTATGCTTCTTTACCCAGGTTATACTTCTCACAATTCTCCCGTCTCCTCCCCAATATTCTAACCTGAAGATTTGACTCTACACTCATTACCTTCTTACTACAAAATAGACACTGATATAGCTCAGATTAGATCTTCCTGAATAACTAGAGATATGATTTCCATTATGCTGGATGATTTAACCCTTCCCCCTTTCAATCCTCAGAGCCTATGGTTTGCCACAGTCTAACTGCAGCCACCTACATCTCTGATTAAAGATAAACAATATAGCAATCAATCAGTCCACTAGTATTTATTAAATGCCTATTTTTGTTAGGTACTATCTTAAAGAGGTTATTGGAGAAATAAATGCAATAATGAGAGTTCCTATGCTCAAGTAGCTTACTTTCTACATCTATCCCTTAGCTTCCTCACACGCAACCTTTCTAGTTGGTTGGAACTTCCTCATCCTTAATAAGTTGTAACCACACACCTTCCCAATATTCTTCTAACAGTTAATCACATTAATTTATTTAAAAGTCATTTAATCTTAGAGAAAGGACAGGAAAGCAAGTTTACTAAAGTAGTCATAGGACTGAATGGCTACTTTGCTTATTTAGGTGTGAATGTATGTTTGTGTGTGTGTGTGTGTGTGTGTTCACACCATGGTATGCTAAAAGGGGATGTATCCCCTGGCAAATTATAATTTATGTAAACATATGCATATATGTATGGCCATAGGAAGGCTGTATGTCTCTGATTAAAATTAAAATCTTTGTATAGAGCATACTGATGAGGACTAGCATGATTTATATAGCATCTGCTTTTTAAAACAGGGTACAATTAAATCATTCTACTCAATTTAACCCATTATAGATTTTTCCCTTATGTTCACTCTTAAATTCTTGCATTCCTAAGGAGGATGAATGTCTTTAATGGAATTTTAATTTTATCACTTTTATGATCACTCATTGTGGTTCAGCAAAGCTATGTCTACACATATGAATTTAGGTGAAAAATTGAGGCAATTAACCAGTTAATCCAATTTTGATAGAAAAAAAAAACTTTTGCTTAAATTTTCCAAATATTTCAGGCTAAACTGTTAGCAAAGTTTTAAACTTGAATTATTGGGATATAATAACTACCTCAAGTCAGACTATTTCCTGACAAATAACAACACTGCCTTAGAAACTGCCAGATATAGTTTTCTAAAGATGATGTTTGACATAAAATCATAAAACTTTAGATTTCAAAGGGCCCTTAGAGTTCATGAAGTCTAACCTCCCCCACCCTTTTTCCCCCAAATGCTTTATTAAATATTGGTTTACATCATTCATTTCTGCCAGATTTTGAGTAACAACATTTTCCCCCATTTTTTCCCTACCGTCCACCCCAGAATAGCAGTCCTAGAGGATATCCCTTCATCAAATCTGCTCTCTCCCATATCTTCTCCCATACCCCGCTCGACTCTCCCAGTAGGGCTAGGTGAATCTCCATGCCCCAATGCCTGTACATCTTATTTCCCAATTATATACAAAAGAGTATTAATAATAGTATTTATACATTTTTACACATTTGATTTTAAAACTTTGAATTCCAGATTAATTTCCTTCCTCCCTTGTCACCCACCCTTACTGGGAAGATAAGCAATTCGGTATATGTAGTGCATGTACAGCTATGCAAAATACTGCCATAGTAGATATATTGTAAAAGACTGACTATATTTCCCTCCCTCCTATCCCACCTTCCACTTGATCTATTCCCTACTTTGATCCTGTCCCTTTTCACAAGTGGGTGCTTCCAACTTCCCTCCCCCCTTCCCTCCCACACTTCCTTCCATCATTCCCCCTTTCATCCCCTTCTCCCCTACTCTCCTGTAAGGTGAGATATCCTATTTAGTATGTATGTCATTCTCTCCCTGATCCAAGTTCAATGAGAATAAAGTTTTCCCTTTGTGCCTTCTTGTTCTTCCCATCCCTTATAACATTTTCCCTTGTATCTTCTCTATGAGAGAGTTTACCCCATTCTATCTCCCCCATCTCTTCTCATTATATTCCTCTCTCACCTCTTAATTTCACATTTTAAGTATAATCCCTTCCTATTAAATTTGACTTGTATCCTCTATCTATGTATACCTGTAAACATATATACCTGTAAACATATCTATGTATACCTGTAAACATATATAAACATATGTATATATGTATACATATATACACACAATCACTAATGTATTCATATGCCCATATATCCTTCTTCAACTATTTTCATACTGAGAAAAGATTCATCAGTAACAGTTATTGTTTTTGTTTTCATGTAGGAATGAAAACAGTTCAACTTTGATAAGTTCATGATGATTTCTTTTCCCTGTTTACCTTCTCAAGCATCTCTTATTTCTTGTATCTGAATGTCAAATTTTCTATTCAATTCTGTTTTTTTCATCAAGAATGCTTAAAAGTTCTCTATTCCACTGAATGACCATATTTTCCCCTGAAAGAGGATACTCAGTTTTGCTGGGTAGGTGATTCTTGGTTTTAATCCCAGGTCCTTTGCCCTGTGGAATACCATTTTCCAAGTCCTTCAATCCCTCAATGTAGAAGCTGACAGATCCTGTGTTATCCTGATTGCATTTCCACTGTATTCAAATTATTTCTGAATATTATACATCTCTTGATACAAAATAGAATCACCTTCATTTTTTTTTTTTTTTTGCTTTTTGGAGGGCAATTGGGATTAAGTAATTTGCCCAAGGTCACATGGCTAGGTTTTTTGTTTGTGTGTGTTAAGTGTCTGAGGCTGGATCTGAACTCTGGTCCTTCTGACTCCAGGGCCAGCACTCTACTCACTGCAACACCTAGCCTCCTCAAATCATATTCATTTTTGACTGCCATGTTAAACTTATACTTCATTAAAACTCCTTGCCTTTTCTTCCCCTCTCCCCCAAATCAATAGTATTTTTTTCCAATTACAGGTAAAGACAGTTTTCAACTTTTATTTTTAAAAGATTTTGTATTGTATTTTCTCTTTTTTGTAGATCTTTTCAGGTTTCTTTTACTATTTCATATGTACTATTTTACCACTTAGAATATAGGAAGCTTTTTTTCTATTTATCTCTTCATTATATTCATTTTTTTTTAATTTTGAGTTTCAAATCTTCCACTCTTCCACATGTCCTCTATCCATTGAGAAAGAAAGCAATATGATATCAGTTATAGATGTGAAATCTTGCAAAACATTTTCACATTAAACATGTTAGAGAAAAGGAGAAAAAGAAGAAAAATAAAGAAGTAAAAAAAAAACTATGCTTCAATCTGCACTCAGAGTTCATTTCTCTGGAGGTGGATAGCATTTTTAATCATGGGTTTTTGTAAATGTCTTAGATCATTTGTTTTGATCATCGTATTTGATCGTCATTACAATACTGCTGTTATTGTGTATATTCTCCTGATTCTACTCATTTCTCTTTGCATTAGTTCGTATAAGTCTTCCCAGGTTTTTCTCAAACCATCCTGCTCATCATTTCTTTTTCTTTTCCCTTAATAGTATTTTGTTTTCCACTTGCATGTAAAGATAGTTTTCAACATTAATTTTTGTAAATATTTTGAGTTCCAAATTTTTCTACCTCCTCCCTCTCCAAGATAGCAAACAATCTGATACAGGTTATGCATATAAAATCATGTTAAAGAATTTTTACATTAGTCATGTTGTGAAAAAAGAATCAGAACAAAAAAAGAATAACCATGAAAAAAAATCAAAAAAGTAAAAATAATATGCTCTGCTCTGCATTCAGACTCCGTAGGTCTTTCTCTGGATGTGGATAGTCTTTTCCATTATGTGTCTTTTGGATCTGTCTTGAATCACTGCATTACTGAGAAGAGCTAAGTCTATCATAGTTGATCAATGAACAATGTTTCTGCAACTAAAAGAAATAAGATCCAAAGGTCAGTATAAATAGATAATGAACTTTAAAAGCTGAGCTAACAAGATCTGGGGCTTCTATAGCTTTTTATCTTACTGTTTAATTATTTTAAGTTCATTGTTTTCTTAAAAAAATTTATGATATTTTAATATCACCTATATATTATAATTTCTCTATCTTTCCTTTCCAGAGAGTCATCCCTTACAAAAAAAAATTATAATAATTAAAAAGAGGAAGAAAAACAGTTTAGCAAAACTAAATAACATTAAAAAATTCTCAAAATATAATTTGTGTTTCACACTTCCTCACAGGAGAGGGGTGTGTGTGGAACATTCCTTATTATTTCTCTTTGGGTCCAGGCATTATCATTTTAAACTTATAGCATTTAGATCCATTTGTTTTATTTCCATTTGCCTTTTGTAGTTGTTGTGTATATTATTTTCCTGGTTCTGTTCATTTTACTTTGCATAAGTTCACAGAAATATTCTCATGCTTCTCTATGTTCAACACATTCATTGTTTCTTTAGAATAATATTATGGGGGGCAGAGCCTAGATGGCAAAGTAGAAACAGCTCATCCAAGCCACTCTGCCCCCAGATTCCCCCCAAACTATGTAAAAGGGGACTCTGAACAACTTCTGGAGCCCCAGCACCCACAGAATGACACAGAGAAGCTAACCTCCCACTGAGGACCACCCAGCAGCCCTGCAGGAAGGACCAGTGCAGCACTCTGGGAGCCAAAAGCACGCAGCTCGCAGAGCGCGAGGAGCCGAGCCGAGCCCAGGTCCGAGTGAGCCAAGGTTTTAGCCACAGGGCGGCAGGGCCAGCAGCCAGCTGGAGAGACCCCAGAACACCAGCAGCTGTGGCAACTCCACAATTATCAACATAGACATGCCTAGGACAAAGTGAGAGGTTAGTATCCCATGGACTTTGGGACCAGTATTTGGGGAATGCGTCGGCTCCCTCCCCTGGGGGCTAGAAGCTGCTGAGGAGACACACCATTTTGTAGTTTTCAGAGGCAGTTCCAGCTCCTGGCCTGCGAACAGTAGGGAGATCCAGCGATCAGTATTGGGGAGTAATCACTCTTGCTTTAACCTCCCTGGATCTGGATTGTGATCTAGGGTGGAAGTTGTGGGTGGGTTTACAGCTTGCCAGAAATGGAAGTTGCCCCCCACACGTTCAGGATGAAAATTCCTCTATCTGGCCTTAAAGCCATAGTGTGGCAACAAGCCCAAAAGTCAAGTAATTAAGTAGCAACATGCCAAGGCAAAGAAGACAAAAAAAATGCAACCCTAGACTCCTATTTTGGGGCCATAGAGAGGGAAAAGGACTGTGAGGTCAGAAGTCCTGCTCCAAAAGCCCCAGGGGAAAACATGAGCGGGTTGCAGGCCACAGAGGACCTTAAGAAGGACTTTAAAAATCAAATAAGTGGAGGAAAAATTGGAAAGAGAAATGAGAAGGATGCAGGAAAAGTATGAAATGAGGGTCAACAGCCTGACTGAGGAAAACAACACCTTAAAAAATAGACTAACTCAAATGGCAAAGGAGGCACAAAAGGGCAATGAGGAGAAGAATGCCTTAAAATGTCGAATTTGCCAGATGGAAAAAAAATCTCAAAAGTTCACTGAGGAGATTCATTCCTTCAGAGTTAGACTGGAGCAAATGGAAGCTAATGACTTTATGAGATATCAAGATGCTGTTAAGCAGATCCAAACAAATGAAAGAATAGAAGGCAATGTGAAATATCTCATGGGAAAAACCACTGACCTGGAAAATAGATCCAGGAGAGACAATTTAAAAATTATTGGACTACCCAAAAGCCATGATCAAAGAAAGAACCTAGAAATCACCCTTCAAGAAATTCTCAAGGAAAATTGCCCTGATGTTTTAGATCCAGAGGGCAATATAGAGGTTGAAAGAATCTAATGATCACCTCCTGAAAAAGACCCCAAAAAGAAAACTCCCAGGATTATTATAGCCAGGTTCCAGAATCCCCAGATCAAGGAGAAAATACTACAAGCAGCCAGGAAGAAACAATTTCAGTATTGTGGAAACACAATCAGAATAGCCCAGGACCTGACAGCTTCTACACTGAGGGATCGAAGGGCATGGAATATGATATTCCAGAGGGCAAAAGAACTGGGAATGAACCCAAGGGTCACCTACCCAGCAAAACTGAGTATTTTGTTTCAGGGGAAAATATGGTCATTCAGTGGAATGGAGGACTTTCAAGCATTCTTGAGGAAAAAACCAGAGTTGAATAGAAAATTTGACATCCAAACACAAGAAGGAAGAGATGCCTGAGAAGGTAATCAGGGAAAAGAAATCAAAAGGAACTTATCAAAGTTGAACTATTTACATTCCTATATGGAAAAGCAATAACTGTGACTGATGATATCTTTCTCACTATGAAAATAATGGAAGAATGGTGTGTGGTCATATGAATACATATGTGAATGTGTATGTATATGGTTACAATTATATATGGATAGAGGGCATAGGTTGAATTTGTTGGGAAGGGAGAATACTCAAGTGATGAAATTATGAGGTGAGAGAGGAAAGTGGCAAGAGGAGATGGGGAGAGACAGGGTAGGGTAAACTATCTCATGTAGAAGAAGCAAGGGGAAGTGGTTGCAAGGAAGGGGGAGAATAGGAAGGCAAAAAAGGCAAAACCACATTTTCATTGAATGTGGTTCAGGGAGAGAATGACATACATACTAAATGGGATATCTCAACCTGCAGCAGAATAGGGGGAAGGGGGATGAGAGGAGGGATGATGGATGGGAGGGCATCTTTGGGGGGAGGGGAGGTTGGAAGTACCCACTATAGAAGAGAGACAGGATCATGTAGGGAATGGACCAGGTGGGGGGTGGGATGAGTGGGAGGGAATTATAAGCAGCCTTGTACAATATATCTACTATGATAATGTTTTGCATAGCTAGACATGTATAACATATACTGAATTACTTATCTCCCCAGAGGGAATGGGTGACAAGGGAGGAAGGAAATGGATCTGAAATTCGAGGTCTTAAGATTAAATGTTTCAAATATATATAAATACTATTATTAATACTCTTTTGCTTATGATTGGGAGATAAGATGTGCAGGCATTGGGACACAAAGATTCACCTTCCTCTAATGGAAAAGTCGAAGGGGGTATGGGAGAAGGTATGGGAGAGAGCAGATTGGAGGAAGCGATATCTTGTGGGACTGCTATTCTGGGAGGTTGGTTAGGGGAGTAACGGGGCGAAAATGATTGTAACTCAAAAGCTGGAGGAAATGAATCACGTAAAACAGAAGTTAATAAAGCATTTGTAAAAAAAAAAAAAGAATAACATTATGCTATTGCATTCATGTACCACAATTTATTAGGCCATTCCCTTAATACTGGACAAGTACTTATTTTCTAATTCTTTACAATTACAAAAAAAAGTGCTGTTTTAAGTATTTTGACGTATATAGGACCTTTCTTTTTCTCATTTGAATTCCTTTTGGGTATGTGCCTAGCAATGGAATCCTTTGAGTTCAACAATTTAGCTATTTATCTTTTTTTTTTTTTTTTTAGTTTTTTTTGTTTTGTTTTGTTTTTTAAAGCAATTGGGGTTAAGTAACTTGCTCAAAGTTACAGGGCTAGTCATTATTTATGCGTGGGTGCTCATTTTCTTAGGCCGGATCTGATCTCGGGTCATCCCAACTCCAAGGCTGACACTTACTCACTGCACCACCTAGCCGCCCCTTTAGGGCAACTGGGGTTAAGTAACTTGCCCAAGGTTACATGGCTAGGTTTTTGTTTGTGTGGATTAAGTGTCGGAGGCCAGCTCCGAACTCAGGTCCGGTGCTCTATTCACTGCGCCACCTAGCCGCCCCTGCTATTTAACTATCTTGAAGTAATTCTTACTTTCTAGAATAGCTGAATTAATCCACAACTCCATCAACAGTACAGTAATTTGCTTGTCCTTTCCATAACCCCTCTGCATTTACTATTCTCTCTTCTTTTTTTTTTTCATCTTCACTAGTTTTCTGGTTTTGACTTGAAACCCCTGAACTGTTTTGATTTTTGGTTCTATTAACATTTGTTATTCTTTTTCCAGAATTGTTCATGTACTTTGACCTCTTATTGGGAAAATTTCTAGCTTATCTCCATTACATATACTACTTGCTGATGATTTTAGATAGATACTATTATTCATTTTAAGGAAAACTCCAATTTTTTTTTCGTATACTCTCTAGTGTTTTTAATGGGAAATGGCACTGTATTTTATCAAAAACCTTTTTTGCGTTTATTGAGATAATTTTATGATTTTATTTTGTTTTTCTTATTGATATGATCAATTATACTGATATTTTTTTCTAATATTGAACTAGTCTTGCATTCCTGGTATAAATCCCATCTGGTCACAGTATATAATTTTTGTGATATATTGCAGTAATCTCTTTGCTAGTATCTTATTTAAATTTTTACAGCTATATTAATTAGGGAAATAATTCTATAGTTTTCTTTCTGTCTTTTTGTTTTTCCTAGTTTAGATTTCAATAACCATATTTGCATCATTAAAGAAATTTAGTAGGACTCTGCTTATTTTTTGAAATTTTATAGTATTGGAATTAATTTTCTTTAAATGTTTGGTAGAATTCACTTGTGAATACATTCAGTCCTGGTTTGTTTGTTTGTTTGTTTTCTTATGGAGCTTATTTATGACTGGTTCAATTTCTTTTTCTAAGACAAGGTTACTTAAGTATTCTGTTTCCTCTTCTGTCATGTATTTACTAAAATATTCATCTATTTCACTTGCATTGTTAGATTTGTTGGTATATAATTGGGCAAAACAGTATCTAAAATTGCTTTAATTTCATCTTCATTGGTGATGAATTTACTCTTTAATTTTTGATAGTGGCAATTAAGTTTTCTTTTTGCTTTTTTTTTAAATAAAATTAACAACAGGTTTGTCTATTTTATTTTTTAATAAAACCAACTCTTAGTTCTATTTATTAGTTCAATAATTTTCTGTCTTTCAATTATATTAATCACTACATTTATTTTCAGAATTTCTAATTCAGTATTTAATTGGGGGGGGGTTAATTTCTTCTTTTTCTAGATTTTTTTTTAGTTGCCTGCCCAATTCATTGACCTCCTCTTCTCTATTTTATTCATGTGAGAGTTAAAGATATAAAATTTCCTCTAAACACTGCTTTGGAAGGAGAAAATAAAATAAATGGGGGGCTGAGATAGGATGTAGGGAAATATAGTCTCTCACAGCATGACTACTATGGAAATGTTTTACATAACTACACATGTATAACCTATAGTAAATTGCTTTTCTTCCCAGTGGGAATGGGTGAGGAGGGAAGAAGGGGAAGAATCTGGGACTCAAAGTTTTAAAAGCAAATGTTAAAAATTGGTTTTATATGCAACAGGGAAGTAAGATATACAGGCAATGGGGTATAGAAATCTATCTTGCCCAACAAGAAAGTAAAGGGTAGGGTATGGGGAGGATATTAGTAAGGGCAGATTTGGAGAAGGTGTATTCAGTATGCTTGATATCTTAGGGTGGGATGGGGAGGGGAGAGACAGGGAGAAAATTTTTAACTCAAATTTCTGTGGAAATGAATGTTGAAAAATTAAAAAGAAATGAATAACTTAAAAAGAAATAAAAGTAAACATTAAAATAAAAAGTTCACAACCCCCCCCCCAAAAAAAAAAACCACTGCTTTGGCTGCATCCCATACATTTTGATATGTTGCCTCATTATTGTCATTCTCTTTGATTAAATTATTGATTGCTTCTGTGATTTGTTGTTTGGCCCACTCATTCCTTAGGATTAGATTATTTAGTTTTCAATTAATTTTTAAAACATATTTCCATGGCCCCTTGTTACATGTAATTTTTGTTGCATCATGATCTGAAAAGGATGCATTTATTATTTCAGCCTTTCTATACTGGATTGTGTGTGTGTGGGGGGGAGGGGGTTAATGCTCTAATACATGATCAATTGTTGTGTAGGTACCATGTACCAATAAGAAGACAGTATATTTCCTTCTATCTCATTCAGTTTTCTCCAAAAGGCCTACCATATCTAACTTTCCCAAAACTATTTTCATTCTTAACTTCTTGCTTGTTCATTTTGTTGTTATATTTATCTAGTTCTGAGAAGGGAGGGTTGAAGTCTCCTGTCTATTTCTTCCTGTAACTCACTTAACTTCTCTAAGAATTTGGATACTATACTACTTTATGCATATATGTTTATGAATATGCATATGTTTCATTGAATATGTTTAGTGTTGATATTATTTCATTGTTTATAGTATGTTTTAGCAAGATATAATTTCTTTATGTCTTTTAATTAGATCTATTTTTGCTTCTGCTTTGTCTGAGATCAGGGTTGTTACTTCTGATTTTACTTTTTTACTTCAGCTGAAGTACAATATATTCTGTTCTAGCCTTTTACATTTACTCAGTATGTATCTCTCACCTTCAAATGTGTTTCTTAAAACAACATATTGAAGGATCATGATTTTTAATCTACTCTATCTGCTTCTGTTTTATGAAAGAGTTCGGCCCATTCACATTCAGAGTTATGATTATTTCCCTCCATCCCATTTTTCCCCCTGCCTATACTTTTCTCTCTCTTTCCTCATCAATGTTTTTCTTCTGACCACCACCTCCTCAATCTACCCTCCCTTCTTTTGGTCCCCTCCCCTTTTCTTTCTTCTTTCCCTAACTATTTCCCTAGAAGGTAAGATAAATTTCTATCCCCAAATAAGTGTGTTATTCTTTCATTTATCTAAATCTGATAAGAGAAAGTTTCAAACAATAGTCACTCCACCCCTCCCTTCTTTCCCTCTTCTGTAATTGGTCTTTTGTGCCTCTTCCTGTGATATAATTTATCCTATTCTCCTTCCCCTTTTTCTTCTTCTACTACTACAATCCTTTCATTCACTCCTATTTCTTTTATATCATCTTGTCAAAGTCAATTCATACCTAGACCCTTTATCTCTGTAAACCCCTTCTAACTGAACTAATAGAGAAACATTTCTTAGGAGTTACAAATATCTTCCCACATGGGCATGTAAACAGTTTAACCTTATTGAATAACATGTTTTTGTTTTTCTCCTTTCCTATTTACCTTTTTATGCTTCTCTTGAGTCTTGTATTTGAAGATCAAATTTTCTGTTCAGCTCTGGTGTTTTCATCAGGAAAGTTTGAAAGCCCCCTATTTCATTGAATGCCCATCTTTTTCCCTGAAAGATTATGCTGTTTTGCTGTGTAGTTGATTCTTGGTTGTAATCCAAGCTTCATTACCTTCTGAAATGTCATGTCCCAAGATATCCATTCCTTTAATGTAGAAACTGCTAAATCCTATGTAATCTTGACTATGGCTCCTCAATATTTGACTTGTTGCTTTTCTAGATGTTTGCAATATTTTCTCTTCAACCTGATAATTATGGAATTTGGCTACGATATTCCTTGGTGTTTTCATTTGGGTATCTCTTTTAGGTGACTGGCGGATTCTTTTAATGACTACTTTACTTTCTGGTTCTAAGATACTAGGGCAAGTTTTCCTTGATAATTTCTTGAAAGATGCTGTTCAGGCTCCAGCTGGGCTGCTACTTGGCTCTGGTTTCTTTCTGCCCCATGCCTCCCTATTATGTCAGCAAGTTCAAGGGGCATGGAACATCTTCAAATCCCATTATCATTGTACATATAAATTCCAGGAATGTCAAGAAGCCAATCTACTTCCATGTAGTTTGCTTATTCAAAGGTCCAGAAATGAAAGTTTATGTGAAGAACGTTGTAGCAGCAAGCACCCCAACATCCCCAGGGTGACTGCCAACACAGGTTCTTAGATCTGCTTTTGTAAAGGAAAGCAACTCAAAATCAGTTAACAAGCTTACTTTAATCAAACAAACACACATTACCTAGTTCAGGGGAAAAAGGTCAGCACCCCGAACTTCAAAGTTACAGAACTTACGGATCAAACAGACAAGGCTTCCAAACTGTCCTACCATTATATCAATACCAAATCACAGTTACCAGAGAGGGAAGCATCAACATCTGGGTTTTCAAAGCCGGGGGGCTCTCAACAACGGCTTCCCAGAGTCTCATCTGGTCAAATCACACAACACTTCTCAAAGTCAGCCCCAAAGCAAAGCCTCTCCTCAGGGCTTATATAGCCTTCTCTGGGCTCAGAGAATGTAACCACCCTTTTGATCCACTGCCCAATCACACAGCATCAAGGTGTGGTCATTCCTGAAAACCAAGCCTTCCACCACAGGCTCCATGTGACCACATTCAGCCTATTAGGAGGCAGAGCATATTTTCAAATCAAGGAAGGTTTTCAGAGTCTCTTAAAGCCAATCAAAGTCTCTTAAGCCAGTCAAAGGGCCTAGGGGCAGGGAAGATCTTTAAATCTGCATTTCCATTACAAACGTATGTGAGGAATAGTGGGTACAGTTTGACTAGACAACTGAGTTCTTGAGAGGGAGCAATATATAATACATCTGAAAAGGTAGGATTTGCAACAAGTTAGGAAGGGCTTTATATGTCAAATAGAAGAGGTAATGGGGAACCACTGAAGTTTAGTGACCAGGGGTATGACATGATCAAGCCTGCCCTCAAAGTCTTTCATTTTGGCATTTCAATGAAGGATAGATTTGGAGAAGATAAACCAAATATGTATTATGCAATAGGTGTCATGCTTTTATGTGTTCATTGTAATATAATAAAGTTATATTAGAGTATGGGAAACATATAATTATTCATCTTAATACTGTGCTTTTATAGCTTTGGGTACCTCTCCATTAGAGGAAAACATAACTTATCCATCCTTTCCTATCCTATGCAATACTTTTCCAAGTACTTTCATTAATCATCCATTCATACAAAATAAAATTCACTCCTCATTTACTATTTCATGGGATATAATGCAATACTAGGCTATCTTGATTCATTAACAGCCTATTCCTTTTCCAGTTATATACATATATATATATATATATATATATATATATATGATGTATATGATCACATATACATCACATCTCCATATATATATATATATATATATATGTATATATATATATATATATGGAAGATGTGATGTATATGTGATCGTATATATATATATATATATATATATATATATATATATATGATCACATCTTCATGCCATTCCTTGAATGCAAATCATCATTAGCAACATCTTGTCTACTTTTATGCTGTATCTCTTTTTGGGGGGACAAAGGGGGTGAGTCACCCTATCTTGCTCAGACTGGAAGTATACTGGCCATTCAGGGCCCTGATCCTACTACTTATTGGCATGGGAGCTTAGACCTGCTCAGTTTTTGATATGGGGTTGTTAGTCTTTCCCATGATTAGCTTAGCCCCCTACAGCTCAGAGCTCCTGAGCTCAAGCAATCCACCCGTCTTAACTTTCCTAATGTCAGGGATGCATTACCACAACCAGCTATGCATCTCTTTCTCATTCAATGCTGGGCTTGATTTTATAAGAGTAATGTGCTGATTTACTCAAGCAATATCACAGTCTCCTCCATAAGATCTACAATCAAGATCAACCTAACAATTAATATAGAAAATACCAAGTGCACAAAGACTGCATATTGTCCAAATTCTGATGTGAAGGTGGATAGACAGCTAATGAAATCAATTTTTTTGTACATATATCTTATAAGGGCACTATAGACTGATAATGAATTAGGGTCACAAACATATCAAGATAGCAATATTGACTATGTATGCATTCTATAGAAGATGTTATAAAGATCAATAGTCAAGTGCTAGGGAAATATAGCAGTTTTTTTTTATGTTGTTATAGTTAGCATGATTAAGTCAAAACATTTTCTAATTCCCAGAAATAAAATATCAAGATAAATTTTGGAATGTTCTGAGGTTAAGCTATAACACTAATGAGGCACAGGAGCTTTTTTTTACTTGCAAAACCTTAAACTCTTTGAAATGTGCAATAACAGACTGCCTGCTTCTGACAAAATAACAATTTTCCTATATCTTTACAAGCAACACATTTCTGTATTGTTTTCAAGTAATTGTGGGGCCTTTTTCAGATTTAGGATTTAAAACATTTTTAAAAGGGTAAAATTCACAAGGGAATTTATATAAGCCCTCTTTCTATCTTGTGTATTGTTGACCTGGGAAATGTTTATATCAAACAGCTTTGTTTTAATGATGTAAGCAGAATTCTGTAATGCACTGTATACCAGAGAACTAAAGGAAAAATATGACTAAACAGTTCTGCTCCAGAAATGAAATATTCACAGTGACCTATTTACTAAATAAAACTATGCTACTTTCATGCAATGGATGGTCTTGACTACATAGAAGATATAAGAGGAGGGGGACAAAAGGACTTCATTTCTTATTCATGTGGATCACCTTTTCACTCACCTTTATTCAGTAGAGGAAAAAAATCAAAGATTATTTCATGACTAAATGATGTAAGGATACTTCTGTTACTGTTTAACAGATGTAAAAATAATTTTGATCTCTCACCCTGCCAAGGATAGGAACAAATGAATATTGTAGGAAGGCTTTAGTTTGCCAGAACTATAATACTTTTTCCTGAAAACCATGAAGCAGGTTTCATTTATACAAAAGGAGTGAAAGAAAAGAGAGGAAAGAAAAAAATGCCTTCTAACATTAAGTCCCTCTGATCCTTTAAACATGCCAAAGAAATTTAAAGCTATTTCCCATAGTGTAAACCCAAAGTGATGAAATTTTGGTTTTATTAAATCTAGGTGGTAAAACTGCCATGACAGATTTCTCTATTTCCATAAAGAGTCTAGCAGTGATTATTAAGACAGAGTCTAAGAATGTCCATTCTTTTCAGTGGCTTTCAGTTGCTGTGTGCATCCATTCAGCTGACTTTTATATTAAGAGAAATCCATTTCAACCCAAAAAGTTGTGCTTTTTTCCCCTCCTATATATTCTATAAATTTTATAGCAATATCTTCTCATCCCATGTTTATAAAGGCTCTTTCCTAAAAGTTTAAACATGTGTGGAATCTGCTAGCAAAAAATAATTTTTTAGGGAATTTTTAGGTGTATTTATATTTAAAGGTGACAGCAGCTCACTAGAAGAGAACACTGACATCACAGTCATAAAATGTGAGTTCAAATTATTTGCTAGCTTTATGGCCTGTATAACCAGAGGTCACAACCTTTATGGGTCTCAGTTTATTCAAATGTAAATTAAAAAGGCTGAACTAGATGGGCTCTCATGCCCCTCCTAGCTCTATAATTTAAATCAATTTGAGTAACAGAATTTCTTGTGCCTCAGCTTTATATAAACATAACAATATTTTATTGCTGATAGATTTAAATTAACTGCTTATAAATTATGATGATTTTACCATAACTGAGGAACTAGTAATACAATAGAATCAATTGATCTTTTTTTTTTCCAAGCCCAATTGATCAAATTACAAAGGATAAGAGGTAGACAATCAAAACGGTGAGTTTTAAGTTCTTAAAGAAAAGAAACAGGGGGGCGGAGCCAAGATGGCGGAGTAGAAACAGCATGTCCAAGCCACTGTCCCCCCAGATCACCTCCAAACTATGTAAAAGGGGACTCTGAACAACTTCTGGAGCCCCAGCACCCACAGAACAACACAGAGAAGCTAATCTCCAGCTGAGGACAGCCCAGCAGCCCTGCAGGAAGGACCAGCACAGCACTCTGGGAGCCGGCAGCAGAGCGGCTCTGAGTCGTGGTCTTAGCTCCAGGGAGGCCAGGCCAGAAGCTGGCTGGAGGGACCCCAGAACACCAGCAGCTGTGGCGACTCCAGAATTATCAACATAGACATGCCTAGGACAAAGTGAGAGGTTAGTGCCCTATGGACTTTGGGACCAGTATTTAGGGAATGCGTCGGCTTCCTCCCCTAGAGGTTAGAAGCCACTGAGGAGACACGCCATTTTGTAGTTTTCAGTGGCAGCTCCAGCTCCTGGCCTGTGAACTGTAGGGAGATCCAGAGATCAGTCTTGGGGTTAATCGCTCTCCCTTTAACTTCCCTGGATCTGGATTGTGATCTGGGGGGGAGGTCGTGGGTGGGTTTCCAGCATGCCAGAAATGGAAGCTGTCCCCCACATGTTCGGGACGAAAGTTGCCCTGTCTGGTGGCAGAGCCATAGTGTGTCAACAAGCCCAAAAGTCAAGTAATTAAGTGGCAACATGCCAAGGCAAAGGAAACAAATGAAACAGAAAATGCAACCTTAGACTCCTACTTTGGGGGCAAAGAGTATGGAAGCATGGAACAGTCAGACGACTGTAATGTCAGAAATCCTGCTCGAAAAGCCCAAAAGGAAAATATGAGTGGGTTACAGGCCATAGAGGACCTTAAGAAGGACTTTAAAAATCAAATAAGAGAAGTGGAGGAAAAATTGGGAAGAGAAATGAGAAGGATGCAGGAAAAGTATGAAATGAGGGTCAACAGCCTGACTGAGGAAAACAACTCCTTAAAAAATAGACTAACTCAAATGGCAAAGGAGGCCCAAAAGGGCAATGAGGAGAAGAATGCCTTAAAAAGTCTAATTTGCCAGATGGAAAAAGAATCTCAAAAGTTCACTGAGGAGATTCATTCCTTCAGAGTTAGACTGGAGCAAATGGAAGCTAATGACTTTATGAGAAATCAAGATGCTGTTAAGCAGATCCAAACAAATGAAAGATTAGAAGGCAATGTGAAATATCTCATGGGAAAAACCACTGACCTGGAAAATAGATCCAGGAGAGACAATTTAAAAATTATTGGACTACCTGAAAGCCATGATCAAAGAAAGAACCTAGAAATCACCCTTCAAGAAATTCTCAAGGAAAATTGCCCTGATGTTTTAGATCCAGAGGGCAAAATAGAGGTTGAAAGAATCCACCGATCACCTCCTGAAAAAGATCCCAAAAAGAAAACTCCCAGGATTATTATAGCCAGGTTCCAGAATCCCCAGATCAAGGAGAAAATACTACAAGCAGCCAGGAAGAAACAATTTCAATATTGTGGAAACACAATCAGAATAGCCCAGGACCTGGCAGCTTCTACACTGAGGGATAGAAGGGCATGGAATATGATATTCCAGAGGGCAAAAGAACTGGGAATGAACCCAAGGGTCACCTACCCAGCAAAACTGAGTATTTTGTTTCAGGGGAAAATATGGTCATTCAGTGGAATAGAGGACTTTCAAGCATTCTTGAGGAAAAAACCAGAATTGAATAGAAAATTTGACATCCAGACACAAGAAGGAAGAGATGCCTGAGAAGGTAATCAGGGAAAAGAAATCAAAAGGAACTTATCAAAGTTGAACTATTTACATTCCTATATGGAAAAGCAATAACTGTGACTGATGATATCTTTCTCACTATGAAAATAATGTAAGAAGGGTGTGTGGTCATATGAATACATATGTGAATGTGTGTATATATATTTACAGTTATATATGGATAGAGGGCATAGGTTGAATTTGTTGGGAAGGGAGGATACTCAAGGGTTGAAATTATGAGGTGAGAGAGGAAAGTGGCAAGAGGAAATGGGGAGAGACAGGGTAGGGTATACTATCGCATGTGGAAGAAGCAAGGGGAAGTGGTTGCAAGGGAGGGGGAGAATAGGAAGGCAAAAAGGCAAAACCACATTCTCATTGAATTTGGTTCAGGGAGAAAATGACATACATACTAAATGGGATATCTCAACCTGCAGCAGGATAGGGGGAAGGGGGATGAGAGGAGGGATGATGGATGGGAGGGCATCCTTGGGGGAGGGGAGGTTGGAAGTACCCACTATAGAAGAGGGACAGGATCAAGTAGGGAATGGACCAGGTGGGGGGTGGGATGAGTGGGAGGGAATTATAAGCAGCCTTGTATAATGTACCTATTATGGTAATGTTTTGCATAGCTAGACAATTACAACATATACTGAATTACTTATCTTCCCAGAGGGAATGGGTGACAAGGGAGGAAGGGAATGGATCTGAAATTTGAGGTCTTAAAATTAAATGCTTCAGATATATATACTATTATTAATACTCTTTTCCTTGTTGTTGGGAGATAAGATGTGCAGGCATTGGAACACAGAGATTCACCTTCCTCTAATGGAAAAGTTGAAGGGGGTGTGGGAGAAGATATGGGAGAGAGCAGATTGGAGGAAGTGATATCTTGTGGGACTGCTATTCTGCGAGAGTGGGTAGGGGAAAAACAGGGGGGAAAATAATTGTAACTCAAAATCTGGTGGAAATGAATGATGTAAAATAGAAGTTAATAAAGCATTTGTTTAAAAAAAATTTAAAAAAAAAGAAAAGAAACATTTATGTATATATATATATATATATTTTTTTTACCACTTTAGGAGGTGAGAAGTCCATTAGTCAAATTGGAAAGTCATTACCTGACCGACTAAAAAGGAATACACACTCTCTAGTTTACCAACTAAAGTGCTTCCCACCCTTCCACCATTTCCCTTTGTATGTAATTTTGTCTATCAGAAGGTAAGGTACGAGAGAGTAGGGAATGACTTTGCTTTTATTTTTATACATAAACCTGAGCACAGTTCTTGAAATATAAGTTCATAATCAATGATCATTCATTCATTCAAGTCAGCCTTTGATAGGGAATAACTTTTTGCCTCTTTGTTAGCAGATAAGCTGTGCCTAGATGAAGCAAAACCTTATAAGTACTACTCAAAGAGCTATCAGAAGAAAAGAAAATTGGGGCCCTGCAGCATTAAAGGCATGGATTTCATTGGCTATTTAGATTCCTCAAGTCTGTACCTCTCTACTAGATCATGCTAAATGCTTGCCCACTCTTGCCACTGATGTTATATATCTTTGTGGGGGTGTACATCCCTGGTTTAGGGGGGTAGTATTTTGTTGACTACTCTTCATGTTGGTCCACCTTGACAAATACCTTTACTTTGAGCTAATTATATTTATTTTACTTTAAGCTGATTGTATCCTTGGGCTGACTATTGAAGGTAAATATACCACTGGAGACGAGATACTTTCTAGAAGTGCACACTCACAAACTACCTTGAACTTGGGGTAGCCATCCCCTAGAGAACCTAACCACTAAATGTGAATTATCTGGATAGAACCATAGGTGACACTCTACTATAGGGAATAGGTGACAGCCAATAAAATTCAGCACTAAAATAAAAAAATTCTTCCAAACTCATTATATACCTAATTACTAATTCAGTATACTATCATAAGGAACATACCTTTTTAGGGTGTGATAGATCCTAGGCAAGACACTTAACCTCTGTTTTACCTTAGTTTTTTCATCTGCAAATTGGGGATAACAACAAAACTGACCTCCCAGGGTTGTTGAGAAGACAAAATGAGATGATATTCATAAAGTGTTTTGAAAAACTTAAAGCTCTATATAAATGCCAGTTATTATTATTATTACTATTACTCTGAGACACCTCAGAAATTTTTAATAATTAAATAAGATTTCTTCCTACAAAGGTAGACAAAAAAATTGTGCAATACAAACTTAAATTGACCTATGCCATATATATTCTTCCAGCTAAAGCAAAAATTGTAAGTCCCCAGTTTAAGAAACTAATTAATACATGATTTATTCTCTTTATAAGAGTTTGTATTTCCTTTCATGCAAATTAAAGTTAAACTGAATTTTTATTTTAACAAAATTGACTTTCCTATGTTACATTGCCCACCCTACATATATTCCAAATCATGGTACTAAAGTCAATTCTTAAAGCCTACCCTTTGAAAGAGAAATCTTCTAAGATTAGCGTTCAGACACTAGGTAATTTCTTTATATTGTCATAATAATGTCATACTCAAGAACACTCATTTTGGGTATTTACCTATAGGCTTGATTGCTGGGAGAAAATATATTTGTGCTGAATTTTCAACTTTATCCAGGCAGAAGATGCAACAACAAAGAAAAAAGCAAACAAATAATGACAGGCAGAGTTGGTGGGGTTTGGGGTGGGGTTGAGGTTGGGAAGGAGTGGGAAGAGTAGAAATTTGGTTTAAATAAAATAACTAACCTAGATCAAGAGAAAAGCAGGATCACCAGAATTAAGAATCCTAGTACCATATCAAAGTTTGGTGCTTTGTTGTTTTTCTTTTCCTCTCAGGAATTTTTCTTCTCTTTGTCATTCAAATTGATTTAACCAAAATTCCCTTGATGGTGGAAAATGTTAGTATGACAAGATACCTAGGATGTATTTAATGTAAAATGAAACTATCTGCTCTAGGTTGCCTCCTCTTATTAAATTTTCATTTTAATGGCCTACCAACTTAAAATATACAGTTGAACATGTCACACTGTACTTTTGAACTCTGAAGAGTCTCAGGCAGCTGGGCATTATTTATTAATAATGTCTCACTCCCTTTTCAAATGACCAAAGCTGCCACGGACTTATGGTTGAACATTGAGAGAGGAACATGTCAGGATGTAGAATCACAGACTTTGAGATTTTTAGAGCTGGAAATAGTCTTTCAGGTCACTAAGTGCCACCCCTTCATTCCATAAATAAGAAAACCAAGGCGGGGTGGGGGTGGGCGTGGTGTGAATTAGCTTGCCTAAGGTAATATAGTTACTCAGTGATTGAATAAAAACTAGATCCTCCATCCCTCCTTCCTAGTGCAGTATTCTGACATCATGCCACCTGCATCATGTAGAAAAGAGGTTCTTAATTTCAGGTCCATAAACTGTAGATTTTTAAAACTATACTTCAGTCACTATATTTCAAGCTAAGTTTTCCTTCCTTTCTTATGTATCTTTTACATGCATTTAAAAGCTTTCTTATAAGAAGGGCCCTGTAGGTGTCAAAAATGGCAAAGTAATCCATGATACAAAATAAGATAAGAATCCCTGACCTAGTGCTTTCTATATATTGATATTATGTATATAACCATGTGGGGGATGGAGAATAGAACTGTTGGGATCTTAGACTATGTTAAAAGCGACATAACCTTAAAGAAGGAGGAAGTGATACTTATACTTTGTTCAACCCAGTTTGAACACATTGGAATCATTATATTTAGTTCTAGGTGCCACATTTTAGGAAGATCCATTCTGATTAGCTAAAAGGTATCCAGAGGAGGGCAATCAGAATGTTAAAGGACCTAAAATTCATGTCATACCTGCATCCATTACTTTCTGAGCCAATCCAGAAAGGATTAAGCACCTACCTTCATCAAGGCACTGTGCTACATGTTGGAGATACAAACATAAAACAAAATAACCCCTGCCTTCAAGGGGCTTATTGAGAAGAGGAGGATAGATGTAACATGCCACCAGGTATGAACACATAAATTAATTTGAGGAAGAAACAGAGAGCAGTAAGGCATCAAAAAAAGCTGGGGAACCCTAAAGAACAGAAGCCTTAAGGAGATATGATGAGTGTCTTTAAATATTTGAAGATCTGTTGTCTAACCCCAGAGAACCCAACTAGGAGAAACGGTGAAATTTGCATAGGAAAGAATTTAGGCTTAAAGAAAAATTTCCTAACAACTAAAGCTGTCCCAAAACGAAATGAGGGTTCTTCCTCACTGGAAGACTTCCAGTAAAATGACTCTCATAACTTGTTAGAAATATGTTATAGACCCAAGGTCTTGCTTGTTTACATATGAATCAAAAGGAAGACTTGAGCCTAAGCCTTCCTGATGACAGGACCAATCTACTATTCACTAACTATATCATGTGACTTGATGGCACATTTAAACAGGAAGTAGATAGATAGATAGACAGACAGACAGACACATACATACTTTTTTTTTTCAAAAACTTACCCCCAAACTGACAAATTTTCTCCAATGGGAAAACAATATTTTGGCACATAAATTCAAAATATTTACATACTTAGCCAGCTACTAAGTGTTTAATGCTCCCTCACTCTCTATGGGAGGAAAAACAAATCCCATAATCAGTATTGATGTTATTTTAATTTGATAGTTCAAAAATTAATCTTTACTGTCATTATTAGGTAAATGGTTTAAAAAAAAAGATACAGAAATGCCCCATTTTACTGACAGGTTTGGTAAATGCATTGTCAATCTTCTGGCTCTCCAATGGTTTTAGACCCCCTTCCTAACAGCATTATGACTAAATCACGATTCAAATACAATTTAAAATTCAACAAGTTCTCGCACAAAATAAGCAATTTCATTCAGAAATAGGGACTTAACCAATACAGGGTAATGTTTCTTAAAGACACACAGGTTTCCTGAGTGAGGAATCACCATCTGATTCTTTATGAAATGCTTTCCTTGAGATGGTATTATATGTGTGGGTGACTTCAGGTAGGCAGGGTTTTTTTTTGTGTGTGTGGGTTTCCTTCCTTGCATTTGTGAAGGTGACTATATGCCTTTGGCAAACTTTTCCCCCGGATGTAAGACCATCTAATATCCAGGTTTAATGAGTATCGCTTCTCACCTTTGTGCTCCTTTTGCCCAGATTCTTTCTTCCTTTAGCTTTATGTTTAAAAAAAAAAGGCAAGGAAAAAAATACTGTTAGAACTATATACCCAATACCACACCTGCATTAAGGACAAGCCTGCACACAAAACTGTTATTCGCCCCCTCACCTGAAAATTCAATAGGTATGATGTAATTTTACCCAGATCTGAATTTTACCTTCTGCACCTAAGTGGTATTTTCTAGCCCAATGACATCAGCCTTCTATCCAAAAATGCTACTGCAGCATCCTGTATCTCTTCTATTTCCTGAAAGTGATAGTAATTACCAGCATGATAGTTAATCAACAAAAGCTGATTGCCAGGCACAAATAGCCAAGGGTAGTTAAATGGAATCATTTTTTCCCCTCATCCAGCAACTAAAGATATGAAAGGAAAACAGAGCTAGCAGTCTGTTCTCAGTCTGCAATATGTTCATGTCCTTCATCTCCTCAGGGTTTTTATGTTGGAATGAGACATCTACATTCCATAAGAACTGGATATTTTACAAGAACAGTTCCACTATCCTTGATGATAACTAAGACAACAGACAACACTGATTGTGGGTCCTTTCCTATAAAAATTTGCCCAAGGTCTTAAAGGTTGTAAAGAAGTATGGAATACATTTTCCAATTATTCATAATGGTTTAAGCATTTTAAGTAAGCATTCAAAAGGAAAGCATAGGTATTGTATGCTCATATTTGAAACAGTAATGCCACCTTGTGGCCATATGAGAAATTCCATTTTGCATTTCTTAACTTTGTTTATTAGAAACCAATTAAGTCAGACCATTTTATGAATGCTTGTTGAAAGAACAACAAACAGACATAAAATGGAAAAAAATCTGTCAATATTCCCACGACAAATTATTTTCCCTGTAATTGACAGTGGAGGCAAAAATTTTTATTTCATTTTGGAATAGCCCCTGATTTTTGTTGCAAGAGAAAGCAAAAATGTCACTAAAGAAAATAAAATTGAGAAGATCTCTGTGCTTATGAAATGTAAGTTTCAGCAAGCAGTGACACAATTTTAAGAACATTTGTGAATTTGATTCTCAAGATAACAATGTCACAAATTTGATTACAATTAAAGATGAATATACTATCTCCTCACCACTACTTTTTAGAATCTTTAGTTTCCTTTATGGCTGTAATCAAACGTTACCATTTCAACAAAGTTTTCCTCACTTCCCACTTGGTGGTAGCCTCTCTTTATAAAATAATTTTATATTTATTTTGGATAAATTGTATATTATCTATATACATGCTGTTTCCTATGTACAAAATATGAGTTCTTGAAAGTAGATTATTTCATTTTTGTCTCTGTATCCCCATCACTTAGTATAGCCCCTTGCACATAGTTAACATTTATATGAAATAATGGAGAATAATATAGACATATATTAATGTCATTGTTAATGAAATATAAGTAAACAATGCTGTCATTATTAATAAGATATAAATACAGGAAAGCGGGCTTTACAGAGTTACATTCTATAGCAAGCATGCCTGAAAGCTTCATAGTTTACTAGATCCCACTAGGATTGTGTGTTGAATACTTTTTTTTTCTTTTATTTTTTTCTTTTTTTTTTTTAACAAATACTTTATTAACTTCTGTTTTACATCATTCATTTCCGCCAGATTTTGAGTTACAATCATTTTCCTCCCATTATTCCCCTACCCAACCTCCCAGAATAGCAGTCCCACAAGATATCGCTTCCTCCAATCTGCTCTCTCCCATACCTTCTCCCATACCCCCATCGACTTTTCCATTAGAGGAAGATGAATCTTTGTGTCCCAATGCCTGCACATCTTATCTCCCAATTATAGGCAAAAGAGTATTAATAATAGTATTTATATATATATTTGAAACATTTAATGTTACGACCTTGAATTTCAGATCCATTTCCTTCCTCCCTTGTCACCCATTCCTTCTTGGGATATAATTAATTCAGTATATGTTGTACATGTCTAGCTATGCAAAACATTATCATAGTAGATATATTGTACAAGGCTGCTTATAATTCCCTCCCACTCATCCCACCCCCACCTGGTCCATTCCCTACATGATCCTGTCCCTCTTCTATAGTGGGTACTTCCAACCTCCCCTCACCCCAAGGATGCCCTCCCATCCATCATCCCTCCTCTCATCCCCCTTCCCCCTATCCTGCTGCAGGTTGAGATATCCCATTTATTATGTATGTCATTTTCTCCCTGAACCAAATTCAATGTGAATGTGGTTTTGCCTTTTTAGCCTTCCTTATTCTCCCCCTCCTTTGCACCCACTTCCCCTACATGAGATAGTTTACCCTACCATGTCTCTCCCCATCTCCTCTTGCCACTTTCCTCTCTCACCTCATAATTTCATCCCTTGAGTACTCTCCCTTCCCAACAAAATCAACCTATGCCCTCTATCCATATATAACTGTAACCATATACACACACATTCACATATGTATTCATATGACCACACCCCTTCTTCCATTATTTTCATAGTGAGAAAGATATCATCAGTCACAGTTATTGCTTTTCCATATAGGAATGTAAATAGTTCAACTTTGATAAGTTCCTTTTGATTTCTTTTCCCTGATTACCTTCTCAGGCATCTCTTGCTTCTTGCGTCTGGATGTGAAATTTTCTATTCAACTCTGGTTTTTTCCTCAAGAATGCTTGAAAGTCCTCTATTCCACTGAATGACCATATTTTCCCCTGAAACAAAATACTCAGTTTTGCTGGGGAGGTGACCCTTGGGTTCATTCCCAGTTCTTTTGCCCTCTGGAATATCATATTCCATGCCCTTCTATCCCTCAGTGTAGAAGCTGCCAGGTCCTGGGCTATTCTGATTGTGTTTCCACAATATTGAAATTGTTTCTTCCTGGCTGCTTGTAGTATTTTCTCCTTGATTTGGGGATTCTGGAACCTGGCTATAATATTCCTGGGAGTTTTCTTTTTGGGATCTTTTTCAGGAGGTGATCGGTGGATTCTTTCAACCTCTATTTTGCCCTCTGGATCTAAAACATCAGGGCAGTTTTCCTTGAGAATTTCTTGAAGGGTGATTTCTAGGTTCTTTCTTGATCATGGCTTTCAGGTAGTCCAATAATTTTTAAATTGTCTCTCCTGGATCTATTTTCCAGGTCAGTGGTTTTTCCCATGAGATATTTCACATTGCCTTCTAATCTTTCATTTGTTTGGATCTGCTTAACAGCATCTTGATTTCTCATAAAGTCACTAGCTTCCATTTGCTCCAGTCTAACTCTGAAGGAATGAATCTCCTCAGTGAACTTTTGAGATTCTTTTTCCATCTGGCAAATTCGACTTTTTAAGGCATTCTTCTCCTCATTGCCCTTTTGGGCCTCCTTTGCCATTTGAGTTAGTCTATTTTTTAAGGTGTTGTTTTCCTCAGTCAGGCTGTTGACCCTCATTTCATACTTTTCCTGCATCCTTCTCATTTCTCTTTCCAATTTTTCCTCCACTTCTCTTATTTGATTTTTAAAGTCCTTCTTAAGGTCCTCTATGGCCTGCAACCCGCTCATGTTTTCCCCTGGGGCTTTTGGAGCAGGACTTCTGACCTCACAGTCCTTTTCCCGCTCTATGCCCCCAAAATAGGAGTCTAGGGTTGCATTTTTCTGTTTCCTTTGCCTTGGCATGTTGCCACTTAATTGCTTGACTTTTGGGCTTGTTGCCACACTATGGCTTTAAGGCCAGATAGAGGAATTTTCGTCCCGAACGTGTGGGGGGCAACTTCCGTTTCTGGCAAGCTGTAAACCCACCCACAACTTCCACCCTAGATCACAATCCAGATCCAGGGAGGTTAAAGCAAGAGCGATTACCCCCCAGGACTGATCGCTGGATCTCCCCACGATTTGTAGGCTGGGAGCCGGAAATGCCTCTGAAAAGTACAAAATGGCGTGTCTCCTCAGTGGCTTCTAGCCCCCAGGGAGGGAGCTGACGCATTCCCCAAATACAGGTCCCAAAGTCCATAGGACACTAACCTCTTACTTTGTCCTAGGCAAGTCTATGTTGATAATTCTGGAATCTCCACAGTTCCTGGTGTTCTGGGGTTCCTCCAGCCGGCTGCTGGCCCTGCCGCCCTGGGGCTAAAACCTCGGCTCACGCAGACCTGGGCTCGGCTCCGCTCCTGCGCTCTGCTTGCTGCAGGCTCCCAGACCACTGCGCTGGTCCTTCCTGCAGGGTGCTGGGCTGTCCTCAGCGGGAGGTTAGCTTCTCTGTGTCGTTCTGTGGGTGCTGGAGCTCCAGAAGATTTTCAGAGTCCTTTTTTACATAGTTTGTGGAGAATCTGGGGGCAGAGAGGCTTGGAGGAGCTGTTTCTACTCCGCCATCTTGGCTCCGCCCCCTTGAATACTTTTTTAAGTTTATGTTTAGGTTTGGAGGGGATTCTGGGAAGATGATTGAGTAGGACAGAAAATTCCAAGTGCTCCAGATTTCTGCCACAAACAAGACAAAATAGCACCTCAGGGTAAAAGTAGACTGGCGAAAAATAAAGAAGGGTTGGGGTAAAGCAGTGATCCTCCTGGGACAAGGGCAAAGATCTAATGAAAGATCCTAGGATAGAGGTTTGATTTAAGTGAAGTACAAACTGTTCCAGGATATCTCCACTGAAACAATAAACAAGAAGCCCTGGGAGCAGCTGGGTTGGGAGGTAGCCTCAACCTCAGCTAAAGAATCCTCACCTCACAGACAGTGCATGGGCAGGTGAGAGGTTGGGAGGGGGATCAGACGGCCAAGGGATGCCCAGCCCAGCTGTGCTGCTGAGATATGATCCCAGGCTATGGCTGAAGGCAAAAAGGAACTAGCATGTGCCTGATATGTGCATAAGCAATGGGACAGGATGCTGCTGGCTGTGGACACTTAAAAGAAAACTGAGTTACTAGTTTTGGTTCCTGGCCAAAGGGGATACCTGAAGGCTACAGCCACTGAAAGATGCTTAGGGAGCAAGATCATTTCTAGCATAGTATGCCTTAGGGCCCTAGCTGTGGTTAGGAGGGTGGAAAGGGTACTGAAGGAGGGCCCTAGACAAAGCTAAAAAAATAACAGTAAGAAGGACCTGAAGCCAGAGGCACCATCCCCCACACCAGGACTAGAGGTGATTATAATAACAAGCTGCTAAAAATTAAAATTAAAATAAACAAGCAAAGGAGAAAGAACCCAACCATAGACAGCTATGATGTGAATGAAGAAAACTGGGGTTTGTTTTAGAGGATGATATTGAAGCAAAAATAGCCTTTTCTATCCCAAAGAGCAATGTCAAATGGACCAACCCAAAAAGAGTTCTTGGAAGAACTTAAAAGGAACTTTAAGAACCAACTAAGAGAGGAAAAAATAGAAAAAAAAATCCAAGAAAATTATGAAAAGAAAATCATTCAAATGGAAATAGAGATCCAGAATCGAAAGGAAGAAAACAATTCCTTGAAAACTAGAATTGGGCAAGAGTAAGTGAATGACATTAGAAGACAACAAGAAATAATAAAATAAAATAAAATAAAATAAAAATGAAAAAAATAAAAGAGAATGTGAAACATCTCACAAGAAAAACAACTAATTTAGAAAACCGATCAAGAAGAAAAAGTATAAGAATAATTGGATTACCTGAAAGTTATGATTTAAAAATGAATCCTGATATGATAATATAAGAGGTGATTCTTTAAAATTTCTCTGGAGTTTTAGAACAAGAGGAGAAAACAGAAATAGGAAAAATCCACCAATCACTACCTAAAACACATCCCAGGATGCAAACATACTGGAAGATCACAGCCAAATTTCAAAATTCCCAGGTTAAAGAGAAAATATCATGAGCCGCAAGGAAAAAAAAATTCAAATACTGCGGACCCTCAATTAGAATTATACAAGACCTGGGAGCTACTACACTGAAAAACCACAGATCTCAAAACACTATATATCAAATAACAAAAGAACCGGGGTTGCAACCAAAAATAACTCATCCAACAAAGTATAATCCTGAATGAAAAAAAAATGGACATTCAATGAATTGACAGACTTTCAGGATAATGTTGTAAAAAGACCAGAACTTTATAGAAAATTTGACACAGAACATCCAGGTGAAATATAAAGTAAATATCAAAGACCAATTACAAGTAATTCAATAAAGACAAATCATTTACTTTTAATATGTAGAAATGTAAACCAAAACCTTAAAATTGTTATTAGTAACTGGGTAGATTTAAGGAAAGATTGGGGAAGAACTGAGTAGGCTGTAGTGATTCTAGAAAGTAAAATTGTGTAGGAAAAGTAAAAAAGAGCAATTATTTCATACAAATGAGGTCCCAGAGGAAGAAGTGGTATAGAGGAATCAGATGGGGGTGGAGGCCTGGTAGTGCTGGAACCCTACTCTCATCAGATCTGGGTTAAAGAGGGAACAAAATATACATCTAGAAGGGTATAAATGTCTTTTAAATTTATAAATAAATAAGAGGGTGAAGGAACAGGATAAGAGTGGTAGGTATACAAGAGTTTGTAGATTAAGATTTAATAGAGTAAGGGAAGAAAAAAAGGGAGGGACATGGGGCAGCTAGGTGGCACAGTGAATAGAGCACCAGCCCTGGAGTCAGGAGGATCTGAATTCAAATCCAGCCTCAGACACTTAACACACTAGCTATGTGACCTTGAGCAAGTCACTTAACCCCAATTACCCTCCAAAAAAGAAAAAAAAAAAGGAGGGACACTTAGAGGATTGGGTAGAACAAGGAAAAGGAAGGTAAGGGGAGAAGATAAGGAAGAAATTCTTTAATAAGGGGTGGAACTGGGAGATAGTGCATAGAAGTAAACTAAAGGAGAGAGCATAAAAAGAAAGGCTGAAAAGCACAATAGTGAGGAAAAATGGGATGGAGGGAAATACACAAATAGTAATTATAACTTTGAATGTGAATGGGATGAATTCATCCATAAAATGATGGTAACATAATGGATTAAAAATCAGAATTTGACAATATGCTGCTTATAAGAAACTCATTTAAAATGAAAAATACACAAAGTTATAATAAAGGGCTGGAGTAGATCATATTATGCCTCAGCCATGCAAAAACAAAACAAAACAAAAAAACAGTGGTAGCAATCTTTTCTCATTTTGTACTTAAGTATAAAATAAAAAAGAACTACCCAAGTCAAAGCTAGAATAGATTTAATTAAAAGAGATAAAATGGAAATCACATTATCACAAAAGGTATCATACTAATAAAACAATACAGCACTAAACTTATATGCTCTAGATATCACAGCATCTAAATTTTTAAAAGGTTAAATGAATCACAGGTGGAAATAGATAGTAGTAAGAGTGGGGGATTTTAATCTTCCTCTTTCTGAACTAGATAAATTAACCAAAAAATAAATAAGAAAGAAATTAGGGAAGTGAATAAAATTTTAAATAAGATAGATATGATAGATCTCTGGAGAGAACTAAATGGAAATAGAAAGGAGCACACCTTTTGTCAGTGGTACATAGGACCTGTACAAAGATTGGCCTTATCCTACGGTACAAAAAATTTATAGCTAAAAGTATAAAAGCAGAAATATTAAACACTTCCTTTATAGACCACAATGCAATAAAAATTATATTTTATAAGGGACCACAAAAACACAGGAAAAAACTGAGAGACTAGACAACCTAATCCTAAAGAACGCATGTGTTAAAGAAAAAGAAATAACAGAAACAATCAGTAATTTCATTAAAGGAAATGACAGCAACAAAACAACATAGCAAAATTTATGGGATACAGCAAAAGCAGTAATCAGAAGCAAATGTATATTTGTAAGTGTCTATATCAATAAAAAAGAGAAAGAACAGACCAATAAACTGGGTATGCAATTTAAAAAAAAACCTAGAAAAAGAACCAATTAAAAATCCCTAATTAAACACTAAACTGAAAGTCCTATAAGCTAGAGGTGAAATTAATAAAGTTGAGTTTAAGAAAACCAATTAATTAATAAATAAAACTAGGAGTCGGGATTATGAAAAAATCAATAATATAGATAAATCATTGGTTAATATGATTTTTAAAAGGAGAGAAGAAAACAAATTACTAGTATCAAAAATGAAAAAGGATGAATATACCACTAAAGAAGATAAAATCAAAGCAATTATAGGTCGTTATGCCCAATTATATGCCAATAAATTCAGCAACTTAAGTGAAATGGAGGAACATTTACAAAGATAGAAAGAGCCCAAATTAGCAGAAGAGGAAATATATTGTAGTCTGCTTTAGGGTAGAGGGGGAGGGTAGGGAAAAAATATAAAGTAAAAAGTGCACAGTAGAGAACAAAAAAAGGAATGAAAAAAAGAGGCTGAAGCAGCTTTGAAAACAATCTGAAGTATTTATTATATAGGTTTCTACACCACCATTTTTTTCTTTTCTCATTTTCTACTTAAGTGTAAAATAAAAAAGAATTACCAAAATAGGTATGCTTTGATATAGTAAAATTCAACCTTCAAAATTTTCCTACAAAAGTCTTCCACGTCTATGTCAAAATCATAAAAAATTACCTAAAAGGGGCGGCTAGGTGGCGCAGTGAGTAAGAGCACCGGCCTCGGAGTTGGGATAACCCGAGATCAGATCCGGCCTCAGAAAATGAGCACCCACGCATAAATAATTACTAGCAAGTTACTTAACCCCAATTGCTTTATTAAAAAAAAATTTACCTAAAAGATATAACAGATATGTCCAATAATATTCTGATTGTTAATATCAAACATGACATTAGACTATAAACTCCTTAAGGACAGGGATTGGGGGTTTTTTGGGTTTTTTTTTTTCTTTTGTCTTTTTTATCTTAAGTGCAGTGTTTGCCACAAAAGTACTTTAAAAATAGTTATTAATTGATTCATTCATTGATTGAAATATGTTCAACAAAGATTGTTTGCCATTGTCACAGCTGATGTCACATGGACAATTCAAATTAAAGAGGTTTTTCTAGTGATGGGGGTTCTTAATATTTTGCATTTAATAATGTTCTCCATCTCTTGTTTGGTCATAAATTCTTCCCTGCTCCATAGATCTGACAGGTAAACTATTACTGGCTCTTCTAATTTGCTTATGGCATCACCCTTTATATTTAAATCATATAGCCATTTTGACATTATCATTTTCCAGTTTTCTCAGAAGTTTTTGTCACATAGTAAGTTTTTATCCCAGAAGCTAGAGTCTTCAAGTTTATCAAACAAGTAGGTTAATATAGTCACTTACAATTGTGTTTTGTTTACCTAATCTGTTCCACTAACCCACCATTCTATATCTTAGATAGTGCTTGACTGTTTCAATAATTACCACTTTATAATACAGTTTGAGATCTGGTATAGCTAAATCAACTTTCATATATATATATATATACATATATACATATATATGTATATATATGGTTTCTTTTATTTCTTCCCTTGATATCCTTGAGCTTTTGTTCTTCCAGATATATTTTGCAATTATTTTTTACTAGCTCTATAAAATAATTTTTGATAATTTGATTGCTAAGGCCCTAAATAAAGGTTGATAGAATTGTCATTTTTATTGTATTGACTTGGCCTATCCATGAACAACTGATATTTTTCCAATTATTTAGATCTGACTTCATTTATGTGAAAATATTTTATATTTGTGTTCATACAGTTCCTGTTTTTGGTTTGGCATGTAGACTCCCAAGTATTTTATGTTGTCGACAGTTATTTTAAATGTAATTTCTCTTTTTATTTTTTGCTGTTGAGAATTTTTAAAAATAATATATAGAAATGAGCAGAGCAGTGGCTGTGATGGGCAGGATATGGGTCTTCACAGGCAGCTTCCATCCCTGAGGCTCCGCAGCTCTGAGTTCTCTCCCCCTGGCCTGCAATGTCTGAAAGGCCGTGGTGGTGGTGGCCCAGACCCTGGCCTTGGCCTCAGCCTCACCCAAGGTGCTGCTTCTGTCATCCGGGAAGCCCCCTGGGCCCGGTGCTGCCCCCCACCCCTCGTGCTGCCCACGGGCCCAAAGGCCAAGAGTGGGCCCAGCCCTGACCCTGGCTCTGGCCTGAGCCTGGCCTGCAACTGGCAGCACCTCACACACCTGAGCCCTGAGGAGAAGGCCCTGCACAGGACATTGAAAAAGTGAATAGCAGCACAGATGGCTCAAGATGGGAAGCAAACCTGAATGAGTGAATTGGAACAAGAAGTTATGGACTTGGAAGAAAAGAACCAAAAACTTTTGATTGAAAATCAACTTCCATGTGAGAGAACCCACAGGGTTGTTACTGAGACTCCAGAGTTAAGACAGCACTTGGGGATAGATGCCTGATAACCAAGGAGGAAACAGAGTCCAAGGTGTATTATGTCCAGTTGGTGGCCTGGAGTCTGCAGAAGGTGCAGGCCCAATGGTAACCATTCCTGTGGACTCCGACAGCGTTGACTCTTCAGACTCTGAGTCTGATATCTTGTTGGGGATTCTGGACAACCTGGACCCAGATGTATTCTTCAGGTATGTTAACACAGAGTACTGCCTGCAGGAGCTCAGAGAGGTGGGTGCTGAAGAGCCCGGCTCCTTACCAGCCTCCCCTTCTCCTTTGGTGGGGCCCCATCAGACAAGCTAGAAGCCATTAATGAACTGATAGGGTATGTACACTAAGCCACTTGTCTTGGAGATTCCTTCAGAAACAGATGGTCAAGGCAGCATGGTAGTAAAAATTGAGGAAGCTCCCCCAAACCCCCCACCTGAGCCGCTCATGGTATCTGTGAAAGGATTCCTGGAGGATGACTTCATCCCAGAGCTTGAAATTGTGAACCTGCTGTCCTCCAGCCACTGCCTCAAGTCTTCTCCCTGCCTGCTAGATGCTTGTAGTAACTCTGGCTACGAGGGTGCCCCTTCTCCTTTCAGTGAGATATCTTCCTGCCTTGGCACAGGCCACTTTTGGGAAGACACTTTTGCCAATGATCAGTGTCTAAAATAGTATTGTTCACTTGCTGTCCAAACCACTATCACACACCCACAGTATGAGGGCAATGAAAGGCCCCAGTGGTGGTGAAGGCCGCTCTGGGGCTTTGCTCTCTAGCAGCTTGAGTGTTGTCTTTAGTTAGCTCTTACAGCCTGTATCAAGGTTGGCCCCACCTTGTTGTTGTTATATCCCACCACCTAGTAAGATAGGAAATAATGTCTGATTCCTTAGCTTTTTTCTCCCCTTCCTGTTTTGCTACATTTTGACTAGTAAAAACCTTGTCTAAGCAGAGAAAATCACTCTTGGAGGGGTTTGCTATTCCATTCTGTATAGGCTGATAATGTGAACCTTAGAAGAAACCTTTGTAAAGTTATAGAAATTTACCATGTAAACATTCGATGATGTGAACTCTCATATGAGCTTGGCTTTGGGGAGATGCTTTCTCCATTTTATTATTTAAAACTACATGTGCAATTAAAAAGTGCAATGCCAAATATATATGCTGATGATTTACGTGGGTTTATTTTTATCCTGCAACTTTGATAAAGTTGTTAATAATCTGAAATAGTTTTATAGTTTATTCTTTAAATTGATTCTCTAATATTCTAAGTATAACATCATATCATCTACAAAGAGTAACAGTTTTGTTTACTCATTTCCTAGTCTAGTTCCTTTCATTTTTATTTTTTCTCTTATTGCTATAGCTAATATTTTTAGTACAATATTAAATTGCAGAGGTGAAGAGAAACATCCTTACTTCACCATGATTATACTGGGAAGGTTTCTAGTTTATTCCTGCTACAGATCATGGTTGCTGATAGCTTTAGAGAAGTATTAGCATTTTAAGGTAAGTTGCACTTATTTCTATGCACTCTAGTGTTTTTAATAGGAATGAGTGCTATATTTTGTCAAGGTGTTTTTCTGCTTCTTTTGATATAATGATATGGCTTCTTTTAGTTTTGTCATTGATATGGTTAATTTTGATGATATTTTTCCTAATATTGAACGAGCCCTGAAGTCCTGGTAAAAATTCCATTTTATTATGGTATAATCCTTGTTATATCTTGCTATAATCCTTTTGCTAACATTTTATTTGAAATTTTTGCATCAATATTCATTATGGAAATTGATTTACATTTCTCTTTCTCTGTGTTGGTTCTTTTTGGTTTGGGTATCAGCACAATATTTGTGTAATAAAAGAAACTTTGTAGGACCTCTTCTTTGCCTATTTTTTTTTAACAAATGCTTTATTAACTTCTGTTTTACATCATTCATTTCCGCCAGATTTTGAGTTACAATCATTTTCCCCCCGTTATTCCCCTACCCAACTTCCCAGAATAGCAGTCGCACAAGATATCGCTTCCTCCAATCTGCTCTCTCCCATACCTTCTCCCATACCCCCTTCAACTTTTCCGTTAGAGGAAGGTAAATCTTTGTATCCCAATGCCTTCACATCTTATCTCCCAATTATAAGCAAAAGAGTATTAATAATAGTATTTATATATATTTGAAACATTTAATGTTAAGACCTCGAATTTCAGATCCATTTCCTTCCTCCCTTGTCACCCATTCCCTCTGGGGAGATAAGTAATTCAGTATGTATTGTACATGTCTAGCTATGCAAAACATTATCATAGTAGATATATTGTACAAGGCTGCTTATAATTCCCTCCCACTCATCCCACCCCCCACCTGGTCCATTCCCTACATGATCCTGTCCCTCTTCTATAGTGGGTACTTCCAACCTCCCCTCCCCCCAAGGATGCCCTCCCATCCATCATCCCTCCTCTCATCCCCCTCCCCCCTATTCTGCTGCAGGTTGAGATATCCCATTTAGTATGTATGTCATTCTCTCCCTGAATCAAATTCAATGAGAATGTGGTTTTGCCTTTTTTGCCTTCCTATTCTCCCCCTCCCTTGCAACCACTTCCCCTTGCTTCTTCTACATGAGATAGTTTACCCTACCCTGTCTCTCCCCATCTCCTCTTGCCACTTTCCTCTCTCACCTCATAATTTCATCCCTTGAGTATTCTCCCTTCCCAACAAATTCAACCTATGCCCTCTATCCATATGTAACTGTAACCATATACACACACATTCACATATGTATTCATATGACCACACACCCTTCTTCCATTATTTTCATAGTGAGAAAGATATCATCAGTCACAGTTATTGCTTTCCATATAGGAATGTAAATAGTTCAACTTTGATAAGTTCCTTTTGATTTCTTTTCCCTGATTACCTTCTCAGGCATCTCTTGCTTCTTGTGTCTGGATGTCAAATTTTCTATTCAACTCAGGTTTTTTCCTCAAGAATGCTTGAAAGTCTTCTATTCCACTGAAGGACCATATTTTCCCCTGAAACAAAGTACTCAGTTTGCTGGGTAGGTGACCTTTGGGTTCATTCCCAGCTCTTTTGCCCTCTGGAATATAATATTACATGCCCTTCGATCCCTCAGTGTAGAAGCTGCCAGGTCCTGGGCTATTCTGATTGTGTTTCCACAATATTAAAATTGGTTCTTCCTGGCTGCTTGTAGTATTTTCTCCTTGATCTGGGGATTCTGGAACCTGGCTATAATAATCCTGGGAGTTTTCTTTTTGGGATCTTTTTCAGGAGGTGATCAATGGACTCTTTCAACCTCTATTTTGCCCTCTGGATCTAAAACGTCAGGGCAGTTTTCCTTGAGAATTTCTTGAAGGGTGATTTCCAGGTTCTTTCTTTGATCATGGCTTTCAGGTAGTCCAATAATTTTTAAATTGTCTCTCCTGGATCTATTTTCCAGGTCAGTGGTTTTTCCCATGAGATATTTCACATTGCCTTCTAATCTTTCATTGGTTTGGATCTGCTTAACAGCATCTTGATTTCTCATAAAGTCATTAGCTTACATTTGCTCCAGTCTAACTGTGAGGGAATGAATCTCCTCAGTGAACTTTTGAGATTCTTTTTCCATCTGGCAAATTCGACTTTTTAAAGCATTCTTCTCCTGATTGCCCTTTTGGGCCTCCTTTGCCATTTGAGTTAGTCTGTTTTTTAAGGTATTGTTTTCCTCAGTCAGGCTGTTGACCCTCATTTCATACTTTTCCTGAATCCTTCTCATTTTTCTTCCCAATTTTTCCTCCACTTCTCCTATTTGATTTTTAAAGTCCTTCTTAAGGTCCTCTATAGCCTGCAACCCACTCATGTTTTCCCCAGGGGCTTTTGGGGCAGGACTTCTGACCTCACAGCCCTCTTCCCGCTCTATGCTTTGATCCTCTTTGCCCCCAAAGTAGGAGTCTAAGGTTGCAATTTTCTGTTTAATTTGTTTCCTTTGCCTTGGCATGTTGCCACTTAATTACTTGACTTTTGGGCTTGTTGCCACAGTATGGCCTGGCGCCAGAAGGGAACTTTCATCCAGAATGTATGGGGAGGACAACTTCCATTTCTGGCAAGTTCTGGCAAGCTGGAAACCCACCCACGACTTCCACCCCAGATCACAATCCTGATACAGGGAGGTTAAAGCAAGAGCGATTACCCCCAAGACTGATCACTGGATCTCCCTATAGTTCGAAGGCCAGGAGCTGGAGCTGCCTCTGAAAACTACAAAATGGTGTGTCTCCTCAGTGCCTTCTAGTCTCCAGGGGAGGAAGCTGACGCGTTCCCCAAATACTGGTCCCAAAGTCCATAGGGCACTAACCTCTCACTTTGTCCTAGGCATGTCTATTTTGATAATTTTGGAATCACCACAACTGCTGGTGTTCTGGGGTTCGTCCAGCCAGCTGCTGGCCTGGCTACCCTGGGGCTAAAACCGCCACTCAGGTGGACCTATGCTCGACTCCCCGGGCACTGCGCTGCCGCCTCCCAGAGTGCTGCGCTGGTCCTTCCTGCAGGGCTGCTGGGCCGTCCTCAGTGGGAGGTTAGCTTTTCTGTGTTGTTCTGTGGGTGCTGGGGCTCCAGAAGTTGTTCACAGTCCCCTTTTATGTAGTCTGGAGGTGATCTGGGGGAGAGTGGCTTGGACCCTCTGTTTCTACTCCTCCATATTGGCTCTGCCCAAACCTTTTCATTTTTAATACTGGTTATTTGGTAGTCTTCTTTCTTTTTTTTTTAAATCAAATTAATGAAAAGTTTATAAATTTTATTGTCTTTTTTCCATAAAACCAACTCGGTCTTATTTATTAGTTTAATAGTTTTCTTACTTTCAATTTTATTAATCTCTCTTTTGAGTTTCAGAATTTCCAATTTGGTATTTAATTGGAGATTTTAATTTTTTCTTGTTCTAGTTTATTTTTTAAGGTGCATGGCTAGTTCACTGATCTCCTCTTTCTCTGTTTTATTGATGTAAGCAATAAGAGATCTGAAATACCCCCAAGTACTAATTTGAATGCATCCCATAAATTTTGGTATGTTGTCTCATTATTATCACTCTCTTTGATGAAATTATTGTTTCTGTGATTTGTTGTTTGATTCACTCTTTCCTTAGGATTAGATTATTTAGTTTCCAATTAATTTTTTAGTTCATCTTTCCATGGTCCTTTATTACCTGTAATTGTTATTGCATCATGATCTCAAAAGGATGCATTTACTATTTCTGCCTTGGATTGTTTTTTATGTCCTGATACGTGGTCAATTTTTGTTTAGGTGCCATGTACCAATGAGGAAAATGTATATTCCTTTCTATCCCCATTAAATTTTCTCCAGGCATCTATTAAATATAACTTTTTTTCTAAAATTCTATTCACCTCCTTAGTTTCTTACTTCTTTATTTTGTGGTTAGATTTATCTAATTCTGAGAGGGGAGGTTGAGGTCCCCCACTAGATTTGCTATTTCTTCCAGTAACTCACTTAACTTCTCTTCTAATAATGTGGATGTTATAGCACTTGGTGAAAATATGTTTAGTATTGATATTACTTCATTATTCATGGTTTATTTTAGCAAGATGTTGATTCCTTACTTATCTCTTTTAATTAGAATTAGTTTTGCTTCTGCTTTGCCTGAGATCATGATTGTTACCCCTGCTTTTGCTTTTTTTGCTTCACCTGAAGTGTTATATATTCTGCTCCAGTCTTTTACTTTTGCTAAGTGGAGGTCTCTTTGCTTCAAATATGTTACTTGAAAATAAAATATTGTAGGTTGTTGCTTTTTAATCCAGCCTACTACCAACTCCCATCCCATTCACATTCAGAGTTGTGATTTCCCTCCATCGTATTTTCCCCCCTGCTTACCTTTTTCTCACTCTCTCATTTTACCTTGTCCTTCCTCACCAGTATTTTCCTTCTGACTACCTCCTCCCTCAATGTTCCCTCCCTTCTATCAGCATTCCACACCCTTTTCCTTTCCTCTTCCCCTCCTACTTCCCCATAGGGTAAGATAGATTTCTTTACCCAACTGAGAGTGTATGTTTTATTCCATCTTTGAGTCAAATCCAATGAAAGTAAGATTCAAATAATGCTCACTCCCCTTTCCCCCTCTACTGTAAAAGGTCTTTCCTAACTCTTCATGGGATATAAATTATCCCATTCTGCCTCCACCTTTCCTCTTCTCCCAGTACAATCCTTTTTTATACCCCTTAATTAAAATTTTTATCATCATATAAAATTAATTTATATACATACATTCTGTTTAAGTATACTCCTTCTAACTGCCCTAATTAAGATATAGTTCTTAAGAGTTATAAGTATCATCTTCTCATGTGGGGATGTAAATAGTTTAACTTTATTGAATATCATGTTTCATTTTCTTTCCTGTTTACTTTTTCATGTTTCTCTTGAGTCTTGTATTTGAAAGTCAGATTTTCTGTTCAGTTCTGATCTTTTCATCAGAAAACTTTGAAAATCCCTTATTTCATTGAATGATCGTTTTCTCCTGAAAGATTTTGTTCAATTTTTCTGGGTAATTGACTATTTTTTTTTGAATGCTTTAATAACTTCTGATTTACATCATTCATTTCCTTCAGATTTTGAGCTACATTTTTCCCCTACCCACCACCCCAGAACAACAGTCATACAGGATATCCCCTCAACCAATCTGCTCTCTCCCATCTCTTCTCCCATACCCCCTTCAACTTTTCCAGTAGGGCGAGGTGAATCCTTTACCCCTTTGCCTGCTCATCTTATCTCCCAATTATACGAAAAATCATAGTATGTATATAGGTATATGAATATTTGTATATAAAAAGATATATTTATATTACATTTATATTATATATATATATATTAATTTGATTTTAAAAGGAAGATAAGCAACTCAGGATATGCTGTACATGTGTAGCTATGCAAAACATAACCATAGTAGATACATTGTTTCCCTCCCTCCCATCCCACCTTCCACCTGGTCCACTCCTCACCTTGATCCTGTCCCTTTTCAAAAGTCCCTTTCCAACTTCCCTCCCCCCCAGCCCACTCTCACCTCCACCACCTTCCCCCATCTCCCTCCCTCCCCACCATGCTCCTGTAGTGTGGATCATCCTATGTAGTATGCATATCATTCTCTACCTGGTCAAAATTCAATGAAAACAAGGTTGTGCCTTTTTGCCTTCCTGCTCCTCCCCTCCCCTGCAACCATATTCCCCTGCCTCCTCTACATGAGACAGTTCACCCCATTGTCTCTCCCCATTACCCTTCATCACGTTACTCTCTCACCTCTTAACCCCACCTTTTAAGTATCATCCCTTCCTATTAAATTTGACCTGTGCCCTCTATCTATGTATACCTGAAAACATATAGACACACATTCACATATGTATTCATATGTCCATATACCTTTCCTCAACTATTTTCATATTAAGAAGAGTTTCATCAGATACAGTTATTGTTTTCACCTGTAGGGATGTATATAGTTCGACTCTGATAAGGTCATAGTGATTTCTTTTCCCTGCTTACCTTCTCAAGTATCTCTTCTTCTTGTATCTTAATGTCAAATTTTCTATTCAACTCTGTTTTTTTACTCAAGAATGCTTGAAAGTCCTCTCTTCTACTGAATGACCAAATTTTCCCCTGAAACATGATATTCAGTTTTGCTGGGTAGGTGATTCTTGGTTTTAATCCCAGGTCCTTTGCCCTGCAGAATATCATATTCCATGCACTTCAATCCTTCAGTGTAGAAGCTCCCAGATCCTATGTTATCCTGATTTTGTTTCCACAATATTGAAATTGCTTCTTCCTAGCTGCTTGTAATATTCTCTCCTTGATCTGGGAATTCTGGAACCTGGCTAAAATATTCCTAGGAGTTTTCTTTTGGGGCTCTTTTTCAGGAGGTGATAAGTGGATTCTTTCAAACTCTATTTTGCCCTCCAGTTCTTAAACATCAGGGCAATTTTTCCTCGAGAATTTCTTGAATGATGGTTTCTAGATTCTTTCTTTGATCATAGTTTTCAGGTAGTCCAATAATTTTTAGATCTCTCCTGGGTCTATTTTTTTTAAACAAATGCTTTATTAACTTCTGTTTTACATCATTCATTTCCGCCAGATTTTGAGTTACAATCATTTTCCCCCCATTATTCCCCTACCCAACCTCCCAGAACAGTAATCCCACAAGATATCGCTTCCTCCAATCTGCTCTCTCCCATACCTTCTCCCATAACCCCATCGACTTTTCCATTAGAGGAAGGTGAGTCTTTGTGTCCCAATGCCTGCACATCTTATCTCCCTATTACAAGCAAAAGAGTATTAATAATAGTATTTATATATATTTGAAACATTTAATGTTACGACCTCAAATCTCAGATCCATTTCCTTCCTCCCTTGTCACCCATTCCTTCTTGGGAGATAAGTAATTCATTATATGTTGTACATGTCTAGCTATGCAAAACATTATCATAGAAGATATATTGTACAAGGCTGCTTATAATTCCCTCCCACTCATCCCACCTCCCACCTGGTCCATTCCCTACATGATCCTGTCGCTCTTTTATAGTGGGTACTTCCAACCTCTCCTCACCCCAAGGATGCCCTCCCATCCATCATCCCTCCTCTCATCCCCCTTCCCCCTATCTTGCTGCAGGTTGAGATATCCCATTTACTATGTATGTCATTTTCTCCCTGAACCAAATTCAGTTTGAATGTGGTTTTGCCTTTTTAGCCTTCCTTATTCTCCCCCTCTTTTGCAACCACTTCCCCTTGCTTCTTCTGCATGGGATAGTTTACACTACCCTGTCTCTCCCCATCTCCTCTTGCCACTTTCCTCTCTCACCTCATAATTTCATCCCTTGAGTATTCTCCCTTCCCAACAAATTCAACCTATGCCCTCTATCCATATATAACTGTAACCATATACACACACATTCACATATGTATTCATATGACCACACACCCTTCTTCCATTATTTTCATAGTGAGAAAGATATCATCAGTCACAGTTATTGCTTTTCCATATAGGAATGTAAATAGTTCAACTTTGATAAGTTCCTTTTGATTTCTTTTCCCTGATTACCTTCTCAGGCATCTCTTCCTTCTTGTGTCTGGGTGTCAAATTTTCTATTCAATTCTGGTTTTTTCCTCAAGAATGCTTGAAAGTCCTCTATTCCACTGAATGACCATATTTTCCCCTGAAACAAAATACTCAGTTTTGCTGGGTAGGTGACCCTTGGGTTCATTCCCAGCTCTTTTGCCCTCTGGAATATCATATTCCATGCCCTTCGATCCTCAGTGTAGAAGCTGCCAGGTCCTGGGCTATTCTGATTGTGTTTCCACAATATTGAAATTGTTTCTTCCTGGCTGCTTGTAGTATTTTCTCCTTGATCTGGGGATTCTGGAACCTGGCTATAATATTCCTGGGAGTTTTCTTTTTGGGATCTTTTTCAGGAGGTGATCTGTGGATTCTTTCAACCTCTATTTTGCCCTCTGGATCTAAAACATCAGGGCAGTTTTCCTTGAGAATTTCTTGAAGGGTGATTTCTAGGTTCTTTCCTTGATCATGGCTTTCAGGTAGTCCAATAATTTTTAAATTGTCTCTCCTGGATCTATTTTCCAGGTCAGTGGTTTTTCCCATGAGATATTTCACATTGCTTTCTAATCTTTCATTTGTTTGGATCTGCTTAACAGCATCTTGATTTCTCATAAAGTCATTAGCTTCCATTTGCTCCAGTCTAACTCTGAAGGAATGAATCTCCTCAGTGAACTTTTGAGATTCTTTTTCCATCTGGCAAATTCGACTTTTTAAGGCATTCTTCTCCTCATTGCCCTTTTGGGCCTCCTTTGCCATTTGAGTTAGTCTATTTTTTAAGGTGTTGTTTTCCTCAGTCAGGCTGTTGACCCTCATTTCATACTTTTCCTGCATCCTTCTCATTTCTCTTTCCAATTTTTCCTCCCCTTCTCTTATTTGATTTTTAAAGTCCTTCTTAAGGTCCTCTATGGCCTGCAACCCACTCATGGTTTCCCCTGGGGCTTTTGGAGCAGGACTTCTGACCTCACAGTCCTTTTCCCGCTCTATGCCCCCAAAATAGGAGTCTAGGGTTGCATTTTTCTGTTTCCTTTGCCTTGGCATGTTGCCACTTAATTACTTGACTTTTGGGCTTGTTGCCACACTATGGCTTTAAGGCCAGATAGAGGAATTTTCGTCCCGAACGTGTGGGGGGCAACTTCCGTTTCTGGCAAGCTGTAAACCCACCCACGACTTCCACCCTAGATCACAATCCAGATCCAGGGAGGTTAAAGCAAGAGCGATTACCCCCCAAGACTGATCGCTGGATCTCCCTACAAATTTGCAGGCTGGGAGCGGGAGCTGCCTCTGAAAACTACAAAATGGCGTTTGTCCTCAGCGTCTTCTAGCCCCCAGGGGAGGGAGCCGACTCATTCCCTAATACCAGTCCCAAAGTCCATAGGACACTAACCTCTTACTTTGTCCCAGGCAAGTCTATGTTGATAATTCTGGAGTCGCCACAGCTCCTGGTGTTCTGGGGTTTCTCCAGCTGGCTGCTGGCCCTGCCGCCCTGGGGCTAAAACCTCGGCTCATGCGGACCTGGGCTCAGCTCGGCTCTGCTCCTGCGCTCTGCACACTGCACGCTGCCAGGTCCCAGACCACTGCGCTGGTCCTTCCTGCAGGGCTGCTGGGCTGTCCTCAGCAGGAGTTTAGCTTCTCTGTGTCGTTCTCTGGGTGCTGGGGCTCCAGAAGTTGTTCAGAGTCCCCTTTTACATCATTTGGGGGGAATGTGGGGGCAGAGTGGCTTGGATGAGCTGTTTCTGTCCTGGGCCTATTTTTGAGGTCAGTGGTCTTTCCCATGAGTATTTCACATTGCCTTCTATTCTTTCATTTGTTTGATCTGCTTAATAGTCTCTTGATTTCTCATAAAGTCACTAGCTTCCATTTGCTCCAGTCTAATTCTGAAGGAATGATTCTCCTCAGTGAGCTTTTGAGATTCTTTTCCCATCTGGCAAATTCAGCTTTTTAAGGCATTTTTCTCCTCTTTGCCTTTTTGAGCCTCTTTTGCCATTTGAGTTAGTCTATTTTTAAGGCGTTATTTTCATCAGTCACGCTGTTCACTATCATTTCATACTTTTCTTGCATCTTTTTCATTTGTCTTCCCAATTTTCCCCCCACTTCTCTTATCTGCTTCTTAAGGTCCTCTATGTGCTGTAGCCAGATTGTATTTTCATTTGGGGCTTTTGGTGCAGGAGTTCTGACCTCACAGTCCTCCTCCTGTTCCATGCTTTGCCCCCCAAATGGGATTCTAATGTTGCATTTTTCTGTTCATTTTGTTTCCTTTACCTAGGCATGTTGCCACTCAATTACTTGACCTTTGGGCTTGTTGCCACAGTAGGACTCTGCCACCAGCCAGGGGACCTTCCATCCCAGACATTGGGATTTCCTCAACTTCTGGAGGTATTAGTTGGGTGGCCTCTGTGAAGCCTCCACACACTCTGGCAGGCTGGTCACATACCCCAAGACCTCCACCCCAGACTGCTATACAGATCCAAAAATGGTAAAGCAAGAGCACTTACCCCCAGACTGATTGCCATATCCCCCTACAGTTCACAGGCAAAGAGCAGAAGCTTCAATATGGCAAAGAGGCACAAGCTTGTGCTGGCTCCTCAGAGGATTCTTGCCCCCAGGGGAAGAAGCTGACACATTCTCCAAACCAGACCCAAAGTCCACTGACCTCTCACTTTGTCCTAGGCATATATGTGTTGAGAATTCTGGAAACTCCACAGCTGCTGATATTCTGGGGTCCCTCCAGCCGGCTGCTGGTCTGGCCACCCAGCAACTTATGTGGGCCTGGGCTCAGCTCTCAAAGCTCTACTCTGGCTGTTCCCTGCTGGGCTGCAGGACTGTCCTTAGCAGGAGGTTGGCTTCTCTGTGTCATTTTGTGGGTTCTCGAGCTCCAGAGGTCATTCATAGTCCCCTTTTATGTAATTTTGATGTGGTGTGGGCTGGAGCTCCAGGGAAGTGTTGTTTCTACTCTGCCATCTTGACTCCACCCCCAAGTAGTTAATTGATTCTTGATGGTAATCCAAACTCCTTTGCCTTCTGGAATATCATGCTCCAAGCCTTCTGATCTTCTAATGTAGAAGCTACTAAGTGTAATGCTACCTGCAGATCCTTGATATATTTGATCCTTGATATATTTCAGTTGTTTCTTTCTAGCTGCTTGCAGTATTTTATCCTTGACATTCTGAAATTTGGTTACAATATTCCTTGGAGTTTTCATTTTGGCATCTCTTTTAATTGTTAAATTCTTTCAATGACTATTTTACCATCTGGTTCTAGGATATCAGGGGAGTTTTCCTTGAAAATTTCTTGAAAGTTGCTGTCTGGGCTCTTTTGTTGATTGTGGCTTTCAGGTTGTCCATTAATTCTTAAATTATCTCTTCTGGATCTGTTTCCCAGGTCAGTTGTTTTTCCAGTGAAGTACTTCATATTTTCTTTTGTTTATTTTCATTCTTTTGATAATGTTGGACTGATTCTTGATGTCTCACAGAATCATTAGCTTCCACTTGCCCAATCTCAATTTCTATGAAATTATTTTCTTCAGTTACATCTTGTACTTCCTTTTCTATTTGGTCAATTCTGCTAAAGGCACTGTTTTCTTCAGTAAATCTTTTTTTCCCATTTGGCCAATTCTATTTTTCAAGGAGTTATTTTACTCAATCAATTTTTCTCTCCTTTTCCAAGCCGCTGACTCTTTTTTCATAATTCTCTTTCATAACTCTCATTTCTTTTCCTAATTTTTCTTCTCCCTCTCTTACTTGAGTTTTAAAATCCTTTTTGATCATTTCCCAGGGGACATTTTGAGCAGGAAAACAATTCATATTCCCATTTGGCCTCGCAAGTAGTAATTTTGACATTGTTTTCCATATCTGAGTTTATGTTCTGATCTCTCTGTCCCTAAAGTGGTTTTCTATGGTTGGGGCTCTTTGTGTTTTTTGTTCATTTTTAATGTTGATTTCTTCTCCTGGGGTAAAGGGGGAACTATCTCAAGCTCCTTCCACTGGAGCTCAGCATTTTTGTCACTGGCTTTCTGCTCCAGGGGCCTCTGGGGCTGACAATTTGTCTGCTGTATTAGGTTGGCCTAATCTAGTAATGCTTGTTGTGCCCTGGGTTCTAGGGCTGAAAATTTTTCTGCTGCACTGGGGTTGGAAGTCTCGTAGCTGACCTGCTATGCCACTAGCCTGCTGAACCAGAACCATGGGGCTTTGGTTGATGATCTAAGCAAAAGCTAAGGGCCTCCCACTGGACTGGATCCCAGCAGTAGTGGGCTGCACTCACTTTTTACCCAACTGAATTAGGCCTTTCTTGAAGTCCTTCTAAGTTATCTTGAGCTATAAAATTGTTTCCTTCAGTCTTTTTGTAGATTCTGCTGCTCTATATTTCTTTCAGAGGCTCAATTTAACATGGTTTCTAAGGAAAACTGGGGCAAGCTCAAGCAACTTCCTGTCTTCTCTCTGCCATCTTCTCCTGTGTTATATTTTTAAACAAATACTTTATTAACTTCTGTTTTACATCATTCATTTCCGCCAGATTTTGAGTTACAATCATTTTCCCCCCATTATTCCCCTACCCAACCTCCCAGAATAGCAGTCCCACAAGATATCGCTTCCTCCAATCTGCTCTCTCCCATACCTTCTCCCATACCCCCTTCGACTTTTCCATTAGAGGAAGATGAATCTTTGTGTCCCAATGCCTGCACATCTTATCTCCCAATTATAGGCAAAAGAGTATTAATAATAGTATTTATATATATTTGAAACATTTATTGTTACGACCTTGAATTTCAGATCCATTTCCTTCCTCCCTTGTCACCCATTCCTTCTTGGGAGATAAGTAATTCAGTATATGTTGTACATGTCTAGCTATGCAAAACATTATCATAGTAGATATATTGTACAAGGCTGCTTATAATTCCCTCCCACTCATCCCACCCCCCACCTGGTCCATTCCCTACATGATCCTGTCCCTCTTCTATAGTGGGTACTTCCAACCTCCCCTCCCCCCAAGGATGCCCTCCCATCCATCATCCCTCCTCTCATCCCCCTTCCCCCTATCTTGCTGCAGGTTGAGATATCCCATTTAGCATGTATGTCATTTTCTCCCTGAACCAAATTCAATGTGAATGTGGTTTTGCCTTTTTAGCCTTCCTTATTCTCCCCCTCCTTTGCACCCACTTCCCTACATGAGATAGTTTACCCTACTATGTCTCTCCCCATCTCCTCTTGCCACTTTCCTCTCTCACCTCATAATTTCATCCCTTGAGTACTCTCCCTTCCCAACAAAATCAACCTATGCCCTCTATCCATATATAACTGTAACCATATACACACACATTCACATATGTATTCATATGACCACACCCCTTCTTCCATTATTTTCATAGTGAGAAAGATATCATCAGTCACAGTTATTGCTTTTCCATATAGGAATGTAAATAGTTCAACTTTGATAAGTTCCTTTTGATTTCTTTTCCCTGATTACCTTCTCAGGCATCTCTTACTTCTTGTGTCTGGATGTCAAATTTTCTATTCAACTCTGGTTTTTTCCTCAAGAATGCTTGAAAGTCCTCTATTCCACTGAATGACCATATTTTCCCCTGAAACAAAATACTCAGTTTTGCTGGGTAGGTGACCCTTGGGTTCATTCCCAGTTCTTTTGCCCTCTGGAATATCATATTCCATGCCCTTCGATCCCTCAGTGTAGAAGCTGCCAGGTCCTGGGCTATTCTGATTGTGTTTCCACAATATTGAAATTGTTTCTTCCTGGCTGCTTGTAGTATTTTCTCCTTGATCTGGGGATTCTGGAACCTGGCTATAATATTCCTGGGAGTTTTCTTTTTGGGATCTTTTTCAGGAGGTGATCTGTGGATTCTTTCAACCTCTATTTTGCCCTCTGGATCTAAAACATCAGGGCAGTTTTCCTTGAGGATTTCTTGAAGGGTGATTTCTAGGTTCTTTCTTTGATCATGGCTTTCAGGTAGTCCAATAATTTTTAAATTGTCTCTCCTGGATCTATTTTCCAGGTCAGTGGTTTTTCCCATGAGATATTTCACATTGCCTTCTAATCTTTCATTTGTTTGGATCTGCTTAACAGCATCTTGATTTCTCATAAAGTCATTAGCTTCCATTTGCTCCAGTCTAACTCTGAAGGAATGAATCTCCTCAGTGAACTTTTGAGATTCTTTTTCCATCTGGCAAATTCGACTTTTTAAGGCATTCTTCTCCTCATTGCCCTTTTGGGCCTCCTTTGCCATTTGAGTTAGTCTATTTTTTAAGGTGTTGTTTTCCTCAGTCAGGCTGTTGACCCTCATTTCATACTTTTCCTGCATCCTTCTCATTTCTCTTTCCAATTTTTCCTCCACTTCTCTTATTTGATTTTTAAAGTCCTTCTTAAGGTCCTCTATGGCCTGCAACCCACTCATGTTTTCCCCTGGGGCTTTTGGAGCAGGACTTCTGACCTCACAGTCCTTTTCCCGCTCTATGCCCCCAAAATAGGAGTCTAGGGTTGCATTTTTCTGTTTCCTTTGCCTTGGCATGTTGCCACTTAATTGCTTGACTTTTGGGCTTGTTGCCACACTATGGCTTTAAGGCCAGATAGAGGAATTTTCGTCCCGAACGTGTGGGGGCAACTTCTGTTTCTGGCAAGCTGTAAACCCACCCACAACTTCCACCCTAGATCACAATCCAGATCCAGGGAGGTTAAAGCAAGAGCGATTACCCCCCAAGACTGATCGCTGGATCTCCCTACAAATTTGCAGGCTGGGAGCGGGAGCTGCCTCTGAAAACTACAAAATGGCGTTTGTCCTCAGCGTCTTCTAGCCCCCAGGGGAGGGAGCCGACTCATTCCCTAATACCAGTCCCAAAGTCCATAGGACACTAACCTCTTACTTTGTCCTAGGCATGTCTATGTTGATAATTCTGGAGTCACCACATTTCCTGGTGTTCTGGGGTTCCTCCAGTGGGCTGCTGGCCCTGCCGCCCTGGGGCTAAAACCTCGGCTCATGTGGACCTGGGCTCGGCTCGGCTCCTGCGCTCTGCGGGCTGCCGGCTCCCAGACCACTGCGCTGGTCCTTCCTGCAGGGTGCTGGGCTGTCCTCAGCGGGAGGTTAGCTTCTCTGTGTCGTTCTCTGGGTGCTGGGGCTCCAGAAGATTTTCAGAGTCCTTTTTTACATAGTTTGTGGAGAATCTGGGGGCAGAGAGGCTTGGAGGAGCTATTTCTACTCCGCCATCTTGGCTCCGCCCCCCTGTGTTATATTTTTAAAGGAATATTATATAATTTGATATATGTGTGGGAGAAACCACTCAAGAAGAGATCCCATTATAATGGTATTTTGCTTTAACAACAACTTTTTTTTGATAAGTTAAGAAACAATGACCCAGTGTTATTATATTCACTTAGTCTTCTCAGGTTGGCAGATAATAAAACTTTTGGAGTGTGGAAATTAAAGGTGGTTGTCTTTCCCTTTTAGTGAAAAAGAGACAGTTGCAGAGAGGGCATATAGAACCACAAACAATAGGAAAAGACTTGAAAATCTAAGAATTGGGATGATTATAATCATTTAGTTTAGCATAGTATAGCCTTTTAGGGAAAATTAAGAATACTCTAACAACTCACACTAAATTCCAAATAGATAAATTATTGAATATTTAAAAACACTCAAAATCTTTAAGAATTTGTTTTGTGGATTTTTTTCTTTGTACTTCTATCTTCTGAGAACATGCTACGTTTATTTTTTTAATGTAACTGAATATGAAGAATCCATTTGGAGTGAAGAAACACCAGTTTCTGCAGAAATTAAACTTAAGTGGTACCATAACATGCATTTTCAGACTAGAGAAAAGTTTACTTAATACTCAAAACTGAACAGAGAATGAGGGGTTTGTATTTCAAGACATTGCTCTGAGCAATCAGTGGGTAAATTACAAAATAGGTTTGTCATGAAAACACTACTATGACTTAAAAAAAACAGAAATCAAAAGTTAAACTTGCTGTAAGAAAATTTAGATAACTTTTTACATGGATATACCTTTTATTTGGACTGAGGATCAGAAGAATTTTGTGACACCTATGGTAATATTCAATTCAAATCTATTTAAGCCACTATGCTAGGTGCTAATGATAAAACGATGATTTCAAGTACTTTATAATCAAATGTGACGATGACCTTGAATGATTATTTATAATATAGTACAGAATATGAAGAGTACAAAGGAAAAGGCCAAAGTCCTATGAAAAACTTGAGGAGAAGGGTTTATTCCCAACTGAAAGAGGCCAGAAAAGTCATGAAGGAGGATATGACACCAGAGTTGAGTCTTCAAGTAAAGGAGGAATTTCAACAAGCATGGATGGGATAGGGAAGCTATAAGGGGTGATTTATACAGAAAAGTTATACAACTGTCTTATGTCTTGCCCATATATTTAGCTCTTCCATTTGGCATATTTACCTGGGTCTGTACTCTACAAGCATAGTTTTAGAGAACCAAAGATCACTGCCACAGAATTATGAAGCATCATAATATAACTTTGATGACAAAACATATGTAAATATATCCTGTTATCAATTAATTTTGATAAATGAATAGAATGGAGTTGACAGAAATAATTGTCTTTGCTTATAAAAAGAAAAATAGCTTTAATGTTAACATTTGCAAATTCATTGTTATAATATTATCATAGTTTTATCTGTAATTTTAAGATGTTCCATATTACTTCAAGCTATGTATCTTTCCAGTGTCAAGTTTTATTGTGAAATATAATATTGTTGCATCTTTGTGCAAGAAACCAGCTTGCAGAGTTAAAGGATGAGAATTGGGTTCATTTATGCATGTAGGTTATGAACATCTGCCAGAATCTATCTGGTTATTTCAATTCCCTGCTTATAGCAAGCTGACCATCTGCTCTATCATTGGAAGAGATCTCATTCTAAAAACAGAATCAAAAGATCACCTGTCGTTGGCTTGATTATAAACAGTACTTTAATGGCATCCATCTGGAGCTGTGATCGGTCATCTAAAACAGGTAAAATAGTCACTAAGTGCCAAATGAGGATCTGGAGATACAGTTAACAATAGTCATTTTTCTTCCCAGCTTGCATTCGTGTAGCACAAAGCTAACCATCTTTCAGAATAAAAAAAATGATTTGTATTTTTTTTCTCTCTCCTACCTTAGAGCAAAAACAATGTTTGAACTAATGTGATGAGAGAGAGGAAGAAGGAGATTAAGAGGGAAAGGGAAAGAAAGAAGGAGTTCAACAAATAAATCAATCAAATTTATTAAAAGTGTTAGGCATTGAGCTAATCCTTGGGTATACAAAAAAGAGATAAAAGATAATCCCTTGCCTTCAAGAATGTTATAGTCTAATTGAGACCACATGCAAACAAATATATACAAAGCAAGCTAAGAATGAATAAGAAATAAAGGAAGGAAAGCACCGGAATCAAGAAATGTTAGAAAAGCCTTCCTGTACAAGGTAAAATTTTAGTTAGACTAAAGGAAGCCAAAGGTGAGTAGTTGGAAGCAGAGGAGGGGGAGAATTCTACTTCCTATGTGTTAGGTTCTGTGCTAAGCACTTGGGATACAAATGCAAGAAAGCATAATGCTTCTTGCCTTCAAGAAGCTTCCATTTTAGCAAGAGAAGACAACAAATAAAGGATAGATAGAAGCTTGGGAATATGGCTTAGGGATAGACACAAAGTCTTAGTTTTATGGAAAATAAGACAACAGATCACCTATAAGATCCTAGAGATCCTAGACAAAGTTTGATGGAACAATCCAAGCTAATCCCCAATAAACATTCAGTAAGTACCTCTGGTATGTTAAATGCTAGGGACACAATTAATAATGATGATAATAAAACAATCCCTGCCCTAATGAATGGGGGTGAGGGAGAGTAGGGAAAGAACATCACACAAAATGAGGCAGGAAAGGGGGAGACACTAGGATACATCTTGTTTCCTGGAGCTGAAACTAGACAGAGAAGCAATTGCAGAGAGAATGAGCTGAAAAGTCGAGGTTCTTCCTTCTATGAAGAAAGTAAGGAAAAGCATCAGACCATATGGATATGACCTGAATAACAGCTTTTATGAATATGAAGTAGGGGTGATGAATAGATTTAAGGGACTAGATCTGGTAGATAAAAGGCCTAAATAACTATGGACAGAGGCAGAAACAAACAAACAAAAACATTTCAAAGGGAAAAAAAAACAAAAAAGTAAATGACTGTGTGATGAGACTACAAATAACTGAGTAAAGAAGGAAAGCAAAAGATAAAGGAAAAAAGGGAAATATATACTCAACCTAATGCAGAATTCAAGAGAATAACCAGAAGTTTTCTTATATGAATGATGCAAAGAAATAGAGTAAAACATTAGAAGGAGGAAGACAAGATCTCTTCTTCAAGAATATTAGAAGTGTCTCATGCAAAAATTGGTATGATAAAAAACAAAAATGGCAGGGACTTTGAAGCAGAAGAGATTAAGAAGAGGTGGCAAGAATATAAGAAAGAACTATACAAGAAAGTTCTTAACATCAGGATGGTATGGGTACTGATCTACTTAGACATTCTGCAGAATGAAGTCAAGTGGGCTGTAGAAAGCATTGCTATAATAAGGTTAGTGAAAGTGATGGATTTCTAGCTGAGCTATTTAAAATCCTAAAAAGACGGTGCTGTTAAAGTGCTGCACTCAATATGCCAAAAAATTTGGAAAACTCAATAGTGGTCACTGGATTGGAAAAGATTTGTGTCCCAGTATGAAAGAAGGTCAATACCAAAAAAATTCAAATTACCAAACAATTGCACTAATTCCACATGCCAAAAAGGTTATGCTTAAGACTCTGTACACTAGACTTCAGCATTATGTGAACTGAGAATTAACAGAAGAGTAGGCTGATTTTTGAAGAAGAAGAGGAACTAGAGACCAAATTGGCAACATTCACTGAATTATGGAAAAACAAAAGAATTCCAGAAAAAAAAATCTGCCTCTGCTTCAGTGGCTACATGAAATCCTTTGACTGTGAGGATCACAACAAAATATGGCAAGTCCTTGAAGAGACTGGAATACCAGATCATCTTACTTGTTTTTTTTTTTGTTTTGTTTTGTTTTTTGGAGGGCAATTGGGGTTAAATAACTTGCCCAAGGTCACACGGCTAGGTTTTTTTGTTTGTGTGTGTGTTAAGTGTCTGAGGCTGGATCCGAACTCAGGTCCTTCTGACTCCAGGGCAGACGCTCTACTCACTGCACCACCTAGCCGCCCCCAGATCATCTTACTTGGAACCTGAGGAAGCTGTATGAGGGCCAATAAGACAGAAATTAACATGGAACATCTGTTTGGTTTAAGATTGGAAAAGGAGTACTACATGGCTGTATATGGCCATCTTATTTAACTTTCATGCAAAATACATCATGCAAAATGCCAAGCTGGATGAATAAAAATCTAGAATTGAAGTTACCATGAGAAATACTGCCAGAAGACATGGGGAGAATTCTACTTTGATAGCAAACAGTAAAGAGAAACAAAGAAGCTTCTTGATGAGGGTGAAAGAGGAGAGGATAGTAGCTGGGTTGAAGCTTAACATTAAAAGAAACACCCTGAGATCTTGGCAACAGGTTTTATTACTTTCTAGCAAATAAAGGGGAAAAATGGAAATGGTGTGATATTTTATAATCTTGAGTTCAAAGATCATTGCAGGCAGTAAATGCAGCTATGAAATTAAAAGATACTTGCTCCTTGGAAGGAAAGCTATGGCAAATCTGGATAGCAGAGACAACATCTTCCCACAAAAGTCCATATAGGCAAAGCTATGTTTTTTCCAGTTGCAACGTATGGATGTAAGAGCTAGACTATAAGGTGCTTCAGAATCAATGCTTTCAAATTATGGTGCTGGAGACTAATTTTGACGGTTCTTTAAACAGCAAGGAAATCAAATCAGTAAATACAAAGAAATTAGTTCAGGCTATTCCCTGAAGGTCAAATACTGAAGCTGAAGTTTAAGTATTTTGGTCACATAATAATAACATAGAACTCACTGGAAAAAATGCTGATGTTTGGAAATTTTGGAGGCAAAAGAAGGGAATGATAGAGGACGAGATGGATAGAGAGTGTCATGGAAACCACAACCATGCGTTTGGACAGATTTCAGGAGATACTAGAGGAAAGAAGAGGCTGGCATCCTATGGTGCATGGTGTAATGAAGAGTTAGATAGGACTGGAAGACTGAACAACGACATAAAGGAGGACATTGGGAGCAATTTGGTACTCCATTCTCCAACCCTCCTATCAGAGGGGAGAGGAGGCTCAGGGAGGTGGTAGGTCAAGGTCTGAGTTACCCACATGTTGATGAGATTAAAGGAGATGAGATTAACCAGGTAGGGGCATCTTGTTGAAACCAGGTAGGGTAAGGGATGCAGAGTAGAGATGAAGGAAATGATAATGATGGCTAGAATCAAGGGGGCATGATTTAGAAATGTTGGTCAAGAATTACTAAGACCAGAAAACTGTTGCAAAATGAAAGGTTAGACTAAGCTTAAAATGAAGCAGAGCCCATCCACACTGTCCAGGAATTTATAGGAGCAGAGTTTACCCTAAGCACAAGTCTATTCCACAAACAAGATTTTCCCCCATTAAACTGAAAGCTCCTTGAAGGTGGAGACGTGCTTTCCTCTCCTTTTTGTATCTTCTGGACTTAGCACAGTACCTGGCACCTATAGGTACTAAATAAATGTTTATTGATTAGATCAATAAATAAGCAGGAAAAAAGCTAAATAAAATGAAGAAATATCTTGGACAAAGAGAAGCCTGAAGTATAAACCCAGAAGAGAGTAAATTCACAAATCCAAATAGTACCTCAAAGAAAAGAATAACCTGCACTCAAGAACTCAAAGAGTATCTGGAAGAGATGAAACAAAAACACGAAATTAAATAGTTAGGGAGGGGAAAATGGCAAGAGAATGAAAACCTTAGAAAAGAGACAATACATATCACCTCTTATCCAGAATCAAATTCGGGCCAAGAAAGAACTAAAAAAGGAGAAAAAAAGAAGAAGAAAAATCAAGGAATTTGCTTTAAAAAAAAAAAGAAGACAATGTAATGTCAAATCAGCAAGAATTTTTATGAACCTCCTATTGACCAAGCACCAAAAAGCAATTGACTTGGAAAATGAGTGAAGGAAAGACAAACTAAGAATAATCAGATTCCTGAAAATCAGGACCAGAAAAAAAGGACTTGGGGAGTAAATTGCAAAAAAATAACAAATGAAACCTGCCCACATCACTAAGGATCCAAAGTCAAAGTAAAAAATAGAAAAAATGGAATGGTTAATTCCTGAAACAAACCCTAAAATAATAATTAACAGGAAATGGCAAGGTCAAATTCTACAGTTTCTAGGTAAAAAATAAACAGATAAAAACCCTTTTCCAAGCAGAGATGTCAGAGTTCGTGTTTCAACAATGATCAGTGAAACAGAATTATTACACAACATAAAAAGCAAACAAGCCAAGTGTTCTATAAAGTCTAAATGACTTGGGCAGGTGTCATGGGCTGCTCAGTGTCCAGCACTTAGCATGATTCAGAGAAGTGAATAAGAAATGACCAGGCCAAGTGCATAGCTCAAGGAAGAAAGATGAACTCCATTTATTGATTCTTAGGAAAAAGTTTTTATAGAGCAATGAGACAAAGGAAGGGAACTCAAGTTTTTTGTTTGTTTGTTTGTTTATCATTAAATTAGTCTGTTGTATTCTGGAAGTAGCACAGAATAGATAATTTGATAAGGATTTGTTCTCTAGGTTTGAGAGAGTCTTAGGAAAAGCTAATTAACTCTTTTCACATGCAGTCACATTACAAAGGATGCTCTTGAGAGCTGGCTTCAAGGCCCAAAACCAAAGTGGCATCATCAAGTACATCTGCATAGGAACTGACCTCCTAAGAATTCAAATATTTTGGTTTTGAACAACTGAAGTTTTGGGGAAGAGCCTATTGGTCCCAGAACTCAAACACCACCCTTGTAAGTGTAACCCATAAGAAAGAACTCAAGAGCTAACTTAACAAAAAGTCAAATCTTAAAGAGGTCTTTGACATTAAAGTCCACTAGTCCTGGATCAGGCCTCTTTAGCTCCCAACAGGCAGGGATTTGTGTTGTAGTAACCCCAATAACCAGAGTCCCCAATAACCAGAGTGGGCAGTCTGGAATGAATTCACAGGCACAAGCATTCTTTAAATGAGGATGGTATAAGTTTATTGTTACACTTTACAGAAGGCAAGAGTTCTTAGAGAACCTGACACCTTAAATGGGTAGATTTAAAGCTTTTATAGGATAATCTTTAGTAAAACCTGTGCCAATTATGTTAACTAGGCAAGTAAGGGTGGGATTAGGGAGGAGTTAAGGAGTGGTCAGTGCTTAAAGGAACATTCACTTTTAATATCTACTGCCCAGAAGTATTGCCCATCATTCACTGGGAGACAGCCCAAGGTGGGGGCTGTGTGGAGGTGTGATTTTAGGCTTGAAATGTCACTAAGTCAGCTAGCAGTCAGGGCTGATCAAGCTGTCACCCATCAATGTCATGTTTAACAAGATGGATGTTGGGAGTATACATATGTCCCAAGCTAACGAGGGATCCAGGATGTGTATAATTGCCTAGGGAGTTAACTTATAGATAGTTCTAATGAAGGATTCATAGGTGTAGCTAGTTATCATGCTTAGGGGAGATAAACAGTTCATGAATGGTTGCTAGGTAGAGTGCTGGCAAGAGGAATGGGCAGAGATAATGCTCTGAGTCTGGGGAGATTTGAGGCTAGGGAGAAATGTGATTTTGCAAATTGATTTTACAAACTGATGTTCAAGTACAGGCACCAAAGAATCCTATCAAAAGATCCAAACTACTCTGCCAATGGAAGCATTCACTACCAAAAACTACGAGAAAAACTGGAAAGCAATTTAACAGAAAATAGGTATAGACCGACATCTCACTCCAACTACCAAGAAGATAAGCTACAAATTACTTAGACATAAAATGTAATGCCAGAAACTAATTAGAGGACTGAGGAAGAAATTACCTTTCTGATGGATGAATAGAGGAAGTGGTCAACACACACACACACACACACACACACACACACACACACACGGCAGAAATAAAATGAACTATTTTGATTGTATTCACTTTAAAGTATTTTGCACAAATGAGACCAATGCTATTAAGAATAGAAGGGAAAAAGATAATTAAATAGGAAAATGTTTGTAGCATATTTTCTGACAAAAGTATCAACGTGATGAATAAGGAGCTGATTGATTCAATTTTATTGTGCAAGAGACATTTCTTTCTTGTAAAGTATATGGGGGCAGCTAGGTAACACAGAGGAGAGAGCACAGGCCCTGGAGTCAGGAGGACCTGAATTCAAATTTGGCCTCAGGCACTTGATATTAGCTGTGTGATTCCAAACAAGTCATATAACCCTGATTACCTCACCAACTACCCGCCCCCCCAAAAAAAAATTGGAAAGGCATTTTCAAAGAGAGAAATCCAAGCTATAAAAACCACTTAACTAGTAAGAGAAATTCAAATCAAGGCAATTCTGGGGCTCCAATTTGCACTTTTCAGATGAGCAAAGATACCAAAAAAAAAAAAATGACTATTGTTGGAGGGACTTCCAGGAAATAGGCACACAAATATACTGGTGGCTTTGTGAATTGGTCAAGTCATTCTGGAAACCAAGTTGTAATTTTATCCCCCAAGTTACTAAACTGTGCAAACTCTTTGACCTAATGATTCAACTGCTAGTCAGTGTTTAACAGTGCCTGGTATATACCATGCACTTTATATAAGTGTATGTGATATATATATATATATATATATGTATATATATATATGGGTAGATATATATAGATATATAGATATAGATATATGTGTGTATACACACACATACATATATATAAAAGCTCATACTAATATACATATATAATAATATATTATATTTAAGCTTATATATGAGAGATTCAAGAAAGAGAAAAAGATGCATATGTACAAAACTATTTAGAGCACATTTTCTTTTAGTCAGTCAATAAATGTTTATCAAGCCCATACTGTGTTAAACATTAGATAGACAAAGAAGGTAAAAGATAGTCTCTTCTCTCCAGAAGCTCACAGTCTAATGAGGGAGAGAACATGAGGACAAGATATATACTGGATAAATTGATTCTCTATTTTAAAAGCTTTACCACAATAAGCCAGATTACCATAATGTGAAGGTAGCAATCACTTCACATTTAGCTAAGAGAAACTGGCATATAGAGACAGAGACAACCAGCTTCCACCATTACCTCTGTTACTTATTATCCTGAATTTCTCCTCCCTATCAAGGCCACCTCCTTAAGAAAGTCATTTACAGAGGTGGCTAGGTGGCACAGTCAGTAGAGCGCTGGCCCTGGAGTGAGAAGGACCTGAGCTCGGATCTGGCCTCAGACACTTAAAACACACAAACAAAAACCTAGCTGTGTGACCTTGGGCAAGTTACTTAACCCCAATTGCCCCGCAAGAAGCAAAAAAAAAAAGTCATTTACACTCAGTGCCTCCTTCTTTTCATGTCTAAAACCTCTGCAATATGATTTTTGACCACAGTATTAAATGGAAATTTTCTCCAAAGTAACCAATGACCTCTTTTTCTTTTTTTTCTTTTTGAAGGGCAATTGGGGTTAGGTGATTTGCCCAAGGTCACATGGCTAGCTTTTGTGTTAAGTGTCTGAGGCTGGATTTGAACTCAGGTCCTCCTGACTCCAGGGATGGTGCTCTGTTCTGCACCACCTAGCCACCCCATAAATGACCTCTTAATTGTCAAGCCTAAGGACCTTTTCACAATCCTCCATCTAAATCTCTCTACAAACTCTGTTACTGGTTTGTATATATTTGCTGATTGTGAGTTCCTTGAGGGCAAAGTCTAGTTTTTGCCTCTTTTTGTATGTCTAGGGCTTAGCAAAATGTTTGACTCTTATTAGGCACTAAATAAATGTTTATAGACTATATTTCAGATCCATCATCTGGGGTAAAAAATGTCCCTCACTGTACTGTGTTTGTTCCAAGATTCTTCCATCAGAAGTCTGTGGTTCAGCAACATAGGATCAATGAAAAGAAAAGAAATCAGAACAGATGTCAAAGGTCAGTTCATGTGCAACTTTCTGATTTCTCCCTTCAGAAGCCTGGGGCATAGTGCTGACCTCCTTGCTAGGGATGCTCTATTTCCAAGGATACTACCTCAGACTTTCCATGGCCCCTAGTGATACCATTGATCCCTGGACCTGAGCCTTTCAGAAGTTAAAGGATTGCCCAGCAAGTTTCTCATGAGGTTCTTAGAGGTTTTTTTTTTTTTTTAATTCAAAATTTCTTTTAGATAAACAAGGTTTTTCCACATTGACTCTAAGTAATAGAAACTTACTTTATGTTTTTAGTTGTTTTTAGTTCCCTGTCATAGTCATCATCATTATCAACTTACAATTAGTTTTAGTCCTATGGAATTCTGGAAGCCATCACTCAATTATGAATGTGTACTCATGGAGCAGATAATGAGAAGACTGGAAGTACTTTTATTTTTAGGAAAGCTAGGTAAGTAATCAAGGTCAAAGAGACCATTAGAAAACAACAAAGAAGAAAGTGGAGATTTTTTCCATTTATAACATTGTAAAATATGATATATCCACATTGATAATAAAGGAAAATGTCTGACTTGAGTCTGAACTTCCTTACTTCAAAGGCTTTTTAAATTATGTAAGCTCCAGAGACAGACACCATCTCCAATTCTGAAGCATTTTTGGTGTACAATGCCCAGGGAAAAAACCCCATGCTTGTTAACTGATTCCTCAGAGATCTCTCCCTTGCCCTCTACTTACAAGTTGCTTTCATTAAAAGATTTTTTTCAGGTGTTTCTCAATGAAAGATGTTTGTGTTATTGTTATGAATTATATCTGTGTAAACAAATCCAAAATTGGTTTGTCTAAATGCAACTCACAGGGAGGCATGAATAAATTTCTCTGTAATCTCACTCCTTTCCAAGGGACACTCTGACTCCTGCCTGAAGGGCACTAGAAGATTGAGGCCAAAAGGCTAGCCCACTCTACTTTCCTCAGAGAAGGGGTATATAATTGCAGAAATTATAATAGAATTATAATCTACAATTATATCTATCTGCTTCCCCCTAAGTATTGCTAGTTTGACAGAAATTATTTTTAGGTTCAAGCTGTTTCCTTGATCACTATCCCTCAGTAGGGAAGGGATACTCTGAGCTATAGCCAAAGTCCTGGCTCCTTTAATACCAAATATCAGTTACACAACAACAATTACAAATATTGAATATTGAATAGTAAATAAATATATTTATCCAAGGCAATAGCAAGCAGAAATCAGAGAAATTCTGCAGATTATAATATACAGGAGAGTCGCCTAAACAAAAGAAAGCTTTACAAGCCCTCAAAGCCATTCGATTTAAGTAGGCACTTTTTTGGGGGGAAAAGCAACAATAGAAAGAGAGTTAGCTCAAATTTAGGTGATGGGAATTATTTGTTCGTAAATCATATCTATATGATGGTGCATCTCAGAGGCCTCAAATCAAAGCCTGGGTGGCACATTCTGAAGAATGGATATCCTCTGGCCTTTTTAGTGCATGTATAGCAGTTCAATGGAGTCATAATTCAAATGATGAAGACCATGGATAAACTTCATCTGAAGAATATTTATATGGGTGACTTTATTAAAATGAGCCCATCTTCCTCCAGGAATCTGTGAATGATAGAACCCTATGTAGTCTAAGTCTATGTATCCTAATCTAATGTCTTTCCAAGAGCTCATACTGAAAATAAGGGCAGGCTAGGGTCAACAATAAGAAACTCTCCCTAATTGATTGCCAGCCTGATTAAGGAGCAACTAGGGAAGTTTAGTATCATTCAACTGGGAGATCTCATTCATGGAATTTGCTCAGAAGGGGAAACATTTCTCCAAAGTTTCAAGCTTTCTCTGTCCCTTCCCCATGTCATTGCCCTACTGATGGAATTCTAATAAAGCTGTGCCTGGTCCCAATATCCTAATGTCAGTATAGGCCCCAGTGAACAGCAGGCCCACTGTACCTACCTAGCCCTCCCCTCCGCTCAATGTCCTAACTTCTTATATGCCTCATTACTCACTAGAACAACAAGTGTGTCCATGACCTCATAGTTCTCACAGAACAGCAGGCATGTTCATGTCATGGGATCCCAGCCACTGCCTCTACCTACCAACTGACCCTAGACCCATTCCACATATTTGAATAGGTATGTTCTTGTATTCAATTACAACCACAACATCCATCTGGCCCAAGACAAGGTTTTTTTTTTTTTATATTAATCATATTCTTATATTCTATGTAAATTTTGATTGTGTAATCAGCATCTTTACCCTATAAAAATCCATCTTGCTCTCTCTGAAGTTGCTGGTTCCTCTTGGAACTTAGCCTGTTTTATGAGAGGCATCAATATCAATAAATGCCTGTACTTGGATTAGAGGTGGTCTGACTCTGAATTCTTTGAGAAAATTCTACCCCACACATTATGAAACCCCAACAGTTTTTGGGTGGGTAGAGCCCCCACCACAACATTAACATGTTTTAAGAATTAGATAGACTTTCACAAGGAAATGGACAAACCCAGCTACTACTACAACATTAATCAGCTCATCTTGCAGTTGAACTAGGATGTGAACCCAGGATATCAGGTTCACATTTTTACTTTCTGATTTTACACTCTTCAAAGTTTTCTTTTTGCCAGAACTTTCTAAAGAAACTGATGGGATGGGAAGAAAAGAAATTACTATCTATCTGGAAAGATATTCTCTACTTTCTATATTCTTCTCTAAGAAGAAACCACAGGGATGCAGAGATAATTCTGGAAAGATGGCAGAGTCGGTCAGAAAACTTTCAGCTCTCCAAATTTCCTTCACAGAAGAAGACAGAACATTGCTTCAGAGGGAATGTAGAGCCATGGAAAAAAAACGAAAGTCAGGGTAAAGCACTTGTTCTCTTAAGATAAGCTAAGAAGACCCCAGGAAAGACCTGACCTCCAGGGACAGAGGTTCCACTTGAGGGAAGTGCAAACACCTCCAGGTCAACTCTGTGGAATTAACAAGGAACAAGCCCTGGGCTCAGCTGGGGAGGGAGGGCAGCCTCAGCTTTAGAAGTTTTCATCTCCAGGATGGTTGGGGGTCTGATGGCTGAGGAGAATATTGAAGGATCTTCCAACTATCAAAGGATTCCAAGCACAGCATTGTTGTGCTGATGAGATGCATCCTGGGTTGCCAGGAGAGGACACTAGAACACACATGATGAGTGCAACAGCAGAGGGGCAGGGACTCTGTTGGCTGTGGGTATTTGCAAAAATGAAAAGCCCCTGGTTTCATTTCCAGGAAAGGGGGGGCAGCTGTACTTTGCAGCCACTGATGGGACCTCGGGGAGTAAAATCATTTGTGGGGACAACGGGACCAGGTGCTCTAACCAGGATTTAGCAGTGGAGAAGAGAGGCCAAAGCTGAACTCTGTGACAGACCTCAGAAAATAACAGTAAGAAGGAGCTGAGACTTGGGGCACTACTCCCCTTATCTCAAGACAAAAATTTTGTCACACTAATAGCTGCAAAAAATAAAGCAAAACAAATATGTAAAAGAGCAAACAAAAGGAAGAATCCAACCATGGATAATTACTATGTGAACAGAGAAGATCTGGGTTCATATTCAGAGGAAGATAATGGAGCTACAAAAAACAAAAACCAAAAACCAAAAAAAACCACATCTTTTTCAATGAGAAATATGAAATAGTCCCAAGCACAAAAATTATTTATTGGAAAAGTTTTAAAAGACTTTAAAAATCAAATAAGAGAGAAATTGAGGAAAAATTAGAAAAAATAAGAGCAATACAAGGAAAGCAAGAAAATTATGAAAAGAAAGTCAATTAATTTGAAATAGAAAAGCAAAAACTTAAGAAAATATTTCCTTGAAAACTAGAGCTGGACAAAGGGAAGCTAATGACATTCTAAGACACAAAAAAATAATAAAACGAGAAAAAAATAGAAGAGAATATGAAACATCTCATCAGAAAACAACTGATCTGGAGGACAGGTGGAGAAAAATATATAAGAATAGTCAGATTGCCTGAAAATCATAATAAAAAAGAACTTTTGACACAATATTACAAGAAATTATCAAGGAAAACATCCAAAGTTCTAAAACAAGAAGGCAAAGCAGAAATAGAAAACAAATCCACTGACCACCTGAAAGAGATCCCAGGAAAATCATAGCCAAGTTTCAAAGTTCCAATGTTAAGGAGAAAATATTGGAAGCAACAAGAAAAAAAAATTAAGTATCATGCAGCTACAATAAGGATTCCCCGAGACCTAGCAGCTACTACACTGAAGGACCATAGGTCTTGGATTACTATATTTTGGGGTTACGATCAAGGGTAACTTACCAGCAAAGGTAAGTATAATCCTGAAAGTAAAAAAGGACATTTAATGAACTGAAAGACTTTCAAGTATTTGCCACAAAAACAACAGAACTTAAAGAAAAATTCAAACATTTACTTCCAAAATATGGAAATATTATCAGTTTTATTATTACTGTCATTTTTATTTGGGTAGTTTGAAAGACTTTTGCTAAGCTATTTTTAATGGGATGATTCTAAAAAACAAAATAAAATGGTAGGAAGAGATAAAAAGGAGCAATTATCTCATGCAAAAGAGAAGAAAATGATACATATGTGTGTGTTTTTAACTGTAGGGGGGAGGGGAAGGGAAAGGAAAAATAAAACAAAAAGCAGAAAACAACAACAAAAAAAACCTACAAAGAAGCAAAGTTGGACAGCTTTGAAAACAATGTGCAGTATTTATTATATAGGTTTTCTTGAAATGGAAATTTCCTGCTTCATATTGAATCCTCTCTTATTTTTGGCTGTGTATATGGCAATGTTTTCCTTTTCTTATTTTGTACTTCACTTTCAAATAAATTTTAAAACTTTTTTTTTTTAAAAGAAGAGAACCTATAGTTGTTTTTTTCCTTTGTTTTTTGTTTTGTTTTGCTTTTTCTGCCAGTCTCATCTTCAGTGAAAGTATCATGACTGGTATAGAGGATTGATCATACATTATATAATAGGATTAGAAGTTAGGATAATTTTGTCTCAATGTTTTCATGGTGCCTTGCTATCAGTGACAATCAACTGTCTGACCATGTGAGATTCTGTACTCTTTGGGTTAAATATTGTAAAACTCTTATTACTCTACTTTCCTCTTGGAATGCCACTGGGACATGACCTTCATGACCACTTCTTTGGGACTCCAATTTCCATGATTTTTGATACTTATGAGACTCATCTGGTCCTACCTCCAGCTGTGCAAGTCAATTTCCCTTACTTCAACACCACTCTGGTGCCACAACTCTATACCCATACCTTCCTGCCAGTAAAAGAGAAATATTGGTTCTAGTGTGCCATGAGGTTAGCCCTTTTTAGACCAGGATTAAATAAACTTATGCTAACTGCTTGTTACTACCCCTCCCCCCATTTTTGTGGCCTTCAGTTACCCCTTGTCAAATTAAGATAATGAATAACAGATTCTGAAAGCTTCCCTAAGAAATGGTTATAATGATAGCTGACATTTATGTGGTTTACTTTAAAATTTGTAAAGCACTGTATTTATTTTCTGTCATTTGATACTCACAATAAACTCACAACAACCTCCTGTGGTATATACCCTTTTGTCCCTGTTCTACAAAACAAACAGAAAAACGGATTCACAGAATTTGAGCGACTGTCCCAAGGTCACACAGCTAGAAAGTATTTAAGGTGGAATTCAAACCAAGGCTTCACTAAATCTAACTTTAGTCCTCCATCCATTAAAACACACAAGTGGGAGAGGTTCTGGACAACTTCCCTCATACAGTTTGTGCCTGCCCTTGGATTGCTATTATCCTCAGAAACACAATAGTTTTTTTCCACTTTCTGGGCAGCTTTTGCCCCTTTTAACCACATTTTTTCCTAACTTAGCACCAAAGAGGGGGAATAGAGATTGCTTTGAGACCTGGTAAGGATAATGAAGCAAAAGTCTTACCTAGACAGTCATCCAGTTAAATCTTTGGTGATAGCATTCTCTTTGTCTTAAGGAATTATATAACCTTAAGCCTCTCTTATGCTTTCCCCACTTCTAAAACACTTTTTTATTAGACATAAATTAAAAAAATAAATCTTAAAGTTTTGGAAGTGATTTTAAAGTACCCTAAAAATTTGGGAGGGTTAGTGTTTATTTTGGTTACTAATGGTTAACTTGACAATATTGGTTGAAGTGGGGAAATTAGCTAAACTTTAGAAGCAGAATGATGGCCATGTGACTAAACTGACTACTGACTTGGGTGAAAAGAAATGGGCAAAGTAAATATATAAATTCACATAACTGTCAGAGCCAAAAGTGATACTAGAACCAATATCTTGTGTCATAATTAAGGCTTCCTTTTCTCCAGGTTGCATTACATGGTATGAAATTTATACTTGATATCCTTTTGCTAGTGTCCCTCTGTTTCAAATGTCTTCATCTTAAAAATAAGCATATTAACAATATTTAACTATCAAAACATATAAGAGTGAGTTCTCCCACTAAGAGCAAGTTGAAACAGAAAGACAAAGAGAAACTCACCCAAAGAAGCAAGCTGAAAATCAGGAATATCCCTACTGACTTCTTCCAAAAGTCTTTTTTTTTCCTTTTAGGGTCCTCTCTATGAAGAGAGCCTGGACCAGAATATGCCCTGTGCCAAAGACAAGCCAGAAGAACAAGCATCTCTTCTCTCCCAAACTCTAAGTAGCTCTACCTCTAACACAGGTTTGGAGGATGAAGTAATCATTCCCTCCACTAATGAGGACAAACTCATGTAAGTGGGTCAGGCTTGAACCTTTAATTACAACAGATTTTTTCTGCCTCTGATCTCTTGCGATAGATGTTGGCATGTAAGTTTTAATTATCTTTACGTTGTTCTCTTTTTGGATGCCCTTTATGCATACTGCAAGATAAGATAGCCAAGTATCCTATAATGTGAAGTTTCTTATTATCTTTGGTTAATTAAGTCAAATCAACAAGCATTTATTAAGTCCTTACTATATGGCAAGCACTTTGCTGAGTGCTGGGGATACAAATAAAGACAAAAGGGATACCTATCATCAAAGAGTCCACAATCTAATGGGAGAGACAACATACAATTTGTTACTGAATCTAACTTTAGTACTCCATCCATTACAACACACAAGTGGTAGAGGTTCTGGCCAACAGTTATATGCAAAATTATATGCAAATATAAATGATATGCAAATGATTATTTGTGATTATATGCTAACAATCTCAGAGGGAAGGCACTAACATGGAAGACCAGGGAACACTCATCGTGCAAGTGGGATTGTAGCTGAGACCAGAAAGGAACCAGGGGAGCCAGGAGGCAGAGATGATGAGGGAGAGAATTCCAGGTATGGGGTGGGGCTTGGAGGGGAGGATATGACAACAATTGAAGATGCAAAGAGTCAGGAGATGGAATATCTTGTGCAAGGAACAGTAAGGAGTAGAAGAAGACTTGGGGGAAAATAATAGAAGGCCAGGTTATGAAGGGCTTCAAAAGACAAAATAAAATATTTTATATTTGATTCTGGTTGTAAAAGAGAGTTGCTGTAGCTTTTTTAAAATGGGGAATAACATAGACAGACCTATATTTTAGAAAGATCAATCTTTCAGCTTAATGGAAGATGGAATGGAGTGGGGAGGGATTTGAAGCAAAGAAGACCAACCAGAAATTTATTGAAACATGATAAAACAAGCTCTATAAACTTATTTCTTTGCTTCTGTGAGGAGAAATTCCAAGGCATTCATTTAGCTGCAAGGGTACAAAAATAATAGAAATTAGGATACAATGAATGAATGATAAAATGAAGAATATGAAGTACTATGAAACTGCATGAAGGAAGAATCACTTCCAAATGAAGGACAAGGTAGATTGTCAGGGAAGTTGGTAGCATCTGAGCTTGGTCTTAAATAATCTTCAAGGTGTCATTAGGCAGATATTTCATGGAGAATGGCGTACATCCCAGGTACTAGGGGTGCTTTTATATTGAACACAAGTAATTAATCAATTAGCTGATTGATTGGTGGAAGGAATACATCCCAATATAAGGGATATTTTTGTGTGGAATACAGGTGTTGAGTATGGAAACTTCCAATACTAAAAAGTGCCCTATAAGTTTAAGAGAAAGAAATAGACTATATTCTAAACATTTTTAGAGTTCTCTCTTTCTGCTTTCCAATTCCAGAACTGGTTAACTTGCACAAAGCAGGCAAGGGACAACATCCCACTCCAGCTCTTGATGTGAACATGATCCTTCATGGTCTGTTTTCTCATTTTATTTAGTTTGCTAGCATTTGTTAAATGTATATGTCATGATTACTAGATCCAGATCCCCTAATTTATGGCAACAAAGCAAATTTGGTGCTCAAAATCTAGGTGTGACTTGGTATTCTACCTGGGGGCATATCCTTCATGGCTCCCGACATGAAGAAATTTGAGAAACTGAGGAAGACTTCCAGTACATGTTGGACTGGATGACTGTTGAGGTCTCTTATAACTAAAATTCTACAATATTCTAAAATTCAGTAAACTTTATAAACTTTCTGCTCACAAGTGGAAACAGTACTAGATTTAGATTCGGAGGACTTGGGTTTGAATCTTGGATCTGTTCTTTTACAACCTATGAAAACTTGGTCTTGTTCATTCACTTTTTTGGACTTTAGCATCCTTGTATATAAAATGAGGAAGATGGACTATTCATGGGTGGGGAACATGCAGCCTTAAGGTGTGGCTTTCTTATACTCCTTAACTACAACCTTTTGACTAAATCCAAATTTTTCAGATCAAATCTTTATTATTTATTATTTAAATTTTATTATTTATATTTATGGTTTTTATATGTTTATTTATACATTTTTGATATTTATGTTATTTATATTTATTTGTTCCCCATCCCTGGACTATATGATATCTAAAGTCTCTTCCTGCTCTAAACCAATAATTCCATGATGCTAGATATATAGTTCATTTCAGGCAGGCTCTGAGTTCAAATAAATTTTAAAAATATTTTAAGTAAAGTATTTTATCTTTAATAAATATTAGTAGCCATTTCAATTTTTTTCAGAAGGCTTATTTGAAGACATCAGGGGCTTGAATTGCTATTAACAGAGTATTTCTAAGCAAACTCCTTTTCATTTCTACCAAATTTGTCCAAGTAAGGGCAAAAAAAATTAATTTTGAAGGTTATATTTAGTATAATCGAATGTATTCATAGCATAACTTCAGATCTCTTGAAGTTGTTATAAACCATGCAAAACTACTTCCTCTGTGACAGTTTTTTGAGCATTTAAATGGAAATCAGAGAGCCTAAGTTATCTATTTCAATTTACCAAGTTATTCTAAAAACTTCAGAATTTAAAGTACAAAGTTCAATAGAAACTCAAACTCCCCAAAATGTACACAATAAAATTAAACTCTAACTCTATAATAGATTAATCTCTACTATCTTTAGTGTGATGGAAATATAGATACAATATATAGATATAAGTGTACATATGATATATATATGTGTGTACATATATGTAAATATACATTTGTACATATTATGTATAATTATTACATTGTTTTTCAGTTGTATAGAACTCTTTGTGGCCTCATTTAGGGTTTTCTTGGCAGAGATAGTAGAGTGGTCTGTCATTTCCTTCTCCGGCTCATTTTATAGATGAGGAAACTGAGGCAAACAGGGTTAAGTGACTTTCCCAGGGTCACAAAGTTAGTTGGTATCTGAAGTCAGATTTGAATTCAGTTTCTACTGACTTCAGGCAAGCACTGTATCTACAGCACCATATAGCTACCCATATATACATATCTTGTGTGTGTATACATATATATACATACATACACATACATATATGTATATATGCATATATACACATATATACACATACATATGTGTATGTACATGTGTCTATCTGTCTGTGTGTATGTAATATAAAAATATATTTTTACTTCCAAGAAATCAATGAAATATTTAATGCTCAAAGTGTGATTATTGTTAACCAAGAGCATTTAACACTATTATCAATGAGTATAATGCCTCTTCTAAAGCAAACTTAGGGTTGCTTTTAAACAAGGTTTTCCAAATAGTATTTAATGATTCAATCCATTTATTTGTTCAACATTTACTAAGCTCCTACTGCATGCTGACTATTGTGTTAAATGCTACAAGAAGTCTTCACTTGGATCTTCACACATGCTACTTGTCTGACAAGTGGTGGGTATACTTATCCTTAGATAGATTCTTGATTTCCTTTGGTAAGGATATTCCCTCCCTGGATTACTGATCATAATTCTCTTTCTATAACTCCTTTGTAATTGGTTTTCACATTTTCCTACATATTTTCTTTTGAAAGTTCAATTAATGAACCAGAGGTCTTCCTCTGATTATTTTAATGATAAAAATAAGGGAAGGAACTGGACTTGTGCTTTTACTGGTATGCAGAATTCCCTGATGAAGAAAACTCCCTCTACTATTAATAATAGGACCTAACTCTCAGGATTCTTTTAAGAATCAAATGAGAAAATATTAATAAAAACCTGAAAGTGATATATAAATGCTAGTCATCATGATTATCATTATCATTATCATCATTAATACAGATTGTCTCCTCCTCTGCAAATTATAATCATAAAGAGTTGCCTAGAGCATTCAAGAATTAAGTGACTTGCCATGAGTCAATTATTCATATGTGTCAGAAGTGAGACTTGAGCCCAGGTTTTCACTGCTCCAAAGTTAGATCTCCATCTTATATGTCATGCTGCCATTTGTGATATGTGGCAGCCACATTTATATCATCCTTTGAGGTTTGAAAAGCACTTTTCAAACTAATAAAAAAATCTTTGAGATAGGTACTTTTATTATCCCCAATTTAGAAATAAAGGACATTGAGACTCAAAAAGATTCAAAATATCACAGTTTTTAAGTATCTAAGTCAGATCTTCCAGACTTAAAATCCAACACTCTATCCGTTATAACCAAATTGTTTCTAAATGTAGCCCTCAAGCTATCTATTTATTATCTTGCATTTTCTCTGTAGAACAAGTCCACCTTTTCTGTAGCCTTATATGTTATTGACAATGTTGGTTTTTTGTTGGGTTTTTTTTGTGAATGGATGAGTGGATGGATGGATGGATGGATGTAAAGCATTTATAAAAAGATAGTTATATTATATGCTCTAAGCTGAGCAAGTAAGCAATATAATTCCTTGCTCTCAAGGAGTTTATATTCTAAAGGTAGGGGTGACTTAAAGGAATTCATAGTTGAAAAGGTAGTGGTAGAAAGCAACAGTTTGGGCAGACAATAGTGCAGCAACTCCAAGAAAGATAAGTGAAAGCTCATTTACTGGACCCTAGAATCTCAAGAAAAGATTCTAAGTTCCTGTGAGAGAAGGAAGCTTACCAGAGCACAGGCAACATGACTAGTAAATAAGGAGAGAGTTCACCTATCAGGACCTAGAACCCTAGGGACTTACAGAATGAAAATAATTATTAGTATTTTGATGTAATTTTTATTTTCAAGTATTGTCTGAACCTTTGAGTTCCTTGGTATAAGAATTCCAGTTCTACTATAGGAAAATCCCTTTTCCAATTCAGAACATCTAATTCAGTTATTTTTTTTTAATCTTAAATAGTTGCCTTGGAAATCTAAAAAGGATAAATAGCTTGCTCAGGGTCACATAGCTAGTATATATCAGAAATGGGACTTGAACCCTCCTCCTCCTGACTCCAAGGCCAACTCCTCTATCCACTATGTCTCAGTGCTATGCTGTCAAGTCACATTCGATGGCTTTACTTCTGAGCCATTTTCCACTTTTCAGAAAGAACAGTTTCTTAAAGTAAGTAAGGTTAGATGTTATCATTTCCTACAGAATCTAAATGTTATTGATTCTTTCTTTTAATTATGGATATATCATAACCTTTGTCCCAAAAAATTGGGGCTGCCATTTTTTCTGGCAAGGGTATTCTAGGCAAAATGTCAACATCCAGTCATCTCCTATCTACTAGAATATTACCAATTTCATTGTAAATGATGTTATCCTGGGTTTACCTTATCCTTTGACTTGTCATAGAGAAGTCTAAGATTTCTGAGTACTCTACCAGTTTTTTCCTCTTTCATTTTTGAAGGTTGGTAAGTTCCAACATGGTCTTTTCCATCTTCCTCTGAATCTTCCCACTGCATAAGATATCTTCACTCTGCCATCTTCCCACTGAATAAGCCAAATCAGAGAATATATTGACATGGTTATAAAATTCTTTATATTTCTCTACTTCATCAACTGTTGCAGATGTTGATATACAAGCTTCAATGACATTCATCATGGTCCTTTTTTTTTTACATTTGTTGTGAGCTCTGAAATTTAAGATGACCAATTATGCCATGCAATTTTGAATATGTTATTAAACCAGTTATGTCCACAAAAATCATTTATTTGCCTCTCCAGAAAGAACCTGGGAGTTATATTTTCCATTAAGTCATAACCATAAGGTTGATATTTTCTCCTCTTTCTGAAGTCTTTAAAATTCATCTAATAATGTCCTAAAAATTATGTTGCTTCGAATGAATGCTTTCTCTACATATTTGGTCCATTCTAATTGCTCTTCTCATCTAAAAAAATCAGTATCATTTCCACTTTCTTATGCAGCACATCAGGAACTTGTATTATAAGAGTCCAGAAATGGACATTTCATCTTCATTAATGGAGAAATAGGATGGCCGGGGTTCCATTGCCACTCTGATGCCTACTGGCTATTACCTCGGACTAGTCATTTAACTTCTCAGTGATGCAGGCAATTCTTTAAGACTATGGGTTGAAGAAAAGTTGTGAACTACATTGTTAGAGGTAATATCCTCATCTTAAAGGTCCTGGTACCAAGGAAATCAAATAAGTCAATCAAATAAAGCAAGAAACATTTAGGCATTTACTATACATAGGCATCACAGGTCCAGTCCCTGTCCCTATCCCCCTAATGCTAGGTGGCACAGTGACTAGAGCCCCAGCCCTGGAAGCAAGAGAACCTGAGTTCAAATCCAGCCTCAGACACTTGACACAACTAGATGTATGACCTTGAGCAAGTCACTTAACCCCAATTGCCTTGACTTCCCCCTTCCAAAAAAGAGAAAAGAAAAGTCAGTGATAAAAATCTTTAAGTAGTCAGTGAATTTTTTTTAAACAAATGCTTTATTAACTTCTGGTTTACATCATTCATTTTGCCAGATTTTGAGTTACAATTTTTCCCCATTTTTCCCCTACCCACCACCCTAGAATAGCAGTCCCACAACATATCCCCGCATCCAATATGCTCCCTCCTATATCTTCTCCCATACCTTCGACTTTTCCATTAGAGCAAGGTGAGTCTCTGTGCCTCAATGCCTGCACATCTTATCTCCCAATTACATGCAAAATAGTATTAATAATAGTATTTTTATATATTTGAAACATTTAATTTTAAAACTTCGAATTTCAGATCCATTCCCTTCCTCCCTTGTCACCCATTCCCTCTGGGAAGATAAGTAATTCAATATGTGTTGTACATGTATAGCTATGCAAAACATTACCATAGTAGATATATTGTAAAAGGCTGCTTATAATTCCCTCCCACCCATCCCACCCCCCACCTGGTCCATTCCCTACTTTGATCCTGTCCCTCTTCGATAGAAGGTACTTCCAACCTCCCCTCCCCCCAGAATCCCCTCCCCTCCATCATCCCCCCTCATCCCCCTTCCCCCTACTCTGCTATAGGGTGAAATATCCCATTTAGTATGTATGTCATTCTCTCCCTGAGCCAAATTCAATGAGAATATGGTTTTGCCTTTTTGCCTTCCTGTTCTACACCTCCCTTGCAGCCACATCCCCTTGCTTCTTCTACATGAGATAGTTTATCCTACCCTGTCTCTCCCCACCTCCTCTTGCCACTTTCCTCTCTCACCTCATAATTTCACCCCTTGAGTATCCTCTATTCCCAACAAATTCAACCTATGCCCTCTATCCATGTATAACTGTAAACATATATACACACATTCACATATGTATTCATATGCCCATATACCCTTCTTCCACTATTTTCATACTGAGAAAGGTTTCATCATTCACAGTTATTGTTTTTCCATGTAGAAATGTAAATAGTTCAACTTTGAAAAGTTCCTTTTGATTTCTTTTCCCTGATTACCTTCTCAGGCATCTCTTGCTTCTTGTGTCTGGATGTCAAATTTTCTATTCAACTCTGGTTTTTTCCTCAAGAATGCCTGAAAGTCCACTATTCCACTGAATGATCATATTTCCCCTGTAACAAAATACTCAGTTTTGCTGGGTAGGTGACCCTTGGCTTCATTCCCAGCTCTTTTGTCCTCTGAAATATCATATTCCATGCCCTTCCGTCCCTCAGTGTAGAAGCTGCCAGGTCCTGGGCTATTCTGATTGTGTTTCCACAATACTTAAATTGTTTCTTCCTGGCTGCTTGTAGTGTTTTCTCCTTGATCTGGGGATTCTGGAACCTGGCTGTAATATTCCTGGGAGTTTTCTTTTGGGATCTTTTTCAGGAGGTGATCAGTGGATTCTTTCAACCTCTATTTTGCCCTCTGGATCTAAAACATCAGGGCAATTTTCCTTGAGAATTTCTTGAAGGGTGATTTCTGGATTCTTTCTTTGATCATGGCTTTCAGGTAGTCCAATAATTTTTAAATTATCTCTCCTGGATCTATTTTCCAGGTCAGTGGTTTTTCCCATGAGATATTTCACATTGCCTTCTACTCTTTCATTTGTTTGGATCTGCTTAACAGCATCTTGATTTCTCATAAAGTCATTAGCTTCCATTTGCTTCAGTCTAACTCTGAAGGTATGAATCTCCTCATTGAACTTTTGATATTCTTTTTCCATCTGGCAAATTCGACTTTTTAAGGCATTCTTCTCCTCATTGCCCTTTTGGGCCTCCTTTGCCAGTCTATTTTTTAAGGTGTTATTTTCCTCAGTCAGGCTGTTGACCCTCATTTCATACTTTTCCTGCATCCTTCTCATTTCTCTTCCCAATTTTTCCTCCACTTCTTTTATTTGATTTTAAAAGTCCTACTTAAGGTCCCCTATGGCCTGTAACCCGCTCATATTTTCCTTTGGGGCTTTTGGTGCAGGATTACTGACCTCACAGTCCTCCTCCTGCTCCATGCTTCCGTCCTCTTTGCCCTCAAAATAGGAGTCTAATGTTTCATTTTTCTGTTTATTTTGTTTCCTTTGCCTAAGCATGTTGCCACTTAATTACTTTACTTTTGGGCTTTTTGCTACAGTAGGACTCTGCCACCAGACAGGGGAGCTTCTGTCCCGAATATTGGGGTCTTCACAACTTCTGATTGTGGCAAGTTGGCTGCCCACCCCAGACCTCCCCCCCAGATCACAATCCAGATCCAAGCAGGTTAAAGCAAGAGCAATTAACCTCCAAGACTGATCGCTGGATCTACCTACAGTTCACAGTCCAGGGGTTGGAGCTGCCACTGAAACTGCAAAATGGCATGTTTCCTGAGCGCCTCCTAGCCCCCAGGGGAGGAAGCCGACGCGTTCCCCAAATACTGGTCCCAAAGTCCATAGGGCACTAACCTCTCACTTTGTCCTAGGCATGTCTGTGTTGATAATTCTGGAATCACCCCAGCTGCTGGTGTTCTGGGATCCCTCCGGCCAGCTGTTGGCCTGGCCACCCTGGGGCTAAAACCTTGGCTCATGTGGGCCTGGTCTTGGCACCCAGAGCACTGTGCTGTAGGTTCCCATCATGCTGTGCTGTTAGCTCCCAGAGCACTGTGCTGGCCACTCCTTGTAGGGCTGCTGGTGTCCTCAGAGGGAGGTTAGCTTCTCTGTGTCGTACTGTGGGTGCTACGGCTCCAGAAGTTGTTCAGTCCCCTTTTACATGGTTTGGAGGTGATCTGGGGGGAGAGCACCTTGGACATGCTGTTTCTACTCCACCATCTTGGCTCCACCCCTTCCTGTTTTCCCAGCAAATTTTTTAAAAAGAAGAAATGGTGATGGTCTCTTTCAATGTCTTTTCTTTTCCTATTTTGTAGCATCAATAGCTTATTTAAATCTTGAGTTAGTTACCTCAATTCCATGCCACACTTCAGTTTTATATGTTTTTATGATTTGTCATTGATTTGTACAGATAATTCAAGAACCAGTTTTTCTACTTATTAAAATATACTCAGTGTCATTTTTTGTTATGTTATTTAGTTTTCCCCATGTCTAGTAATACCTAATTCTTTATTAATGTAAGGCTCTTTCCTGGGGTCACTTTTCTTTCCAATGAAATATTTCATGTTGTATTCTATTTTTTTATTCTTTTGATTCTTTTTATAATTTCTTAATTTCTCATAAAGTCATTAGCTTCCATTTGCTCCAATTTAATTTTTAAGGAATTATTTTCTTCAGTGAGCTTTTGAACATCTTTTTTCCATTTGGCCAACTCTGATTTTTAAGGTATTCTAATTCTTATTTACTTTTTAGACCTCTTGCCATTTGGGTGAGTTTATTTTTTAAGATCTTATTTTCTTCAGTATTTGGGGGGGGGTCTCCTTTTGCAAGCTGTTGGCTTATTTTTCTTGATTTTCTGGTATCACTCTCATTTCTCTTCCCAATTTTTCCTCTACTCTTTTTCAAAATCATTTTTGAACTTTCCCATGGTCTGCAACCAATTCATATTTTTCTTGGATGTTTTTGATGCAAGAACTTTGACTTTGTTGTCTTACTCTGGCTGTATGTTCTAATCTTCTTTGTCACCAAAGTAAGATTCTGTAGTCTGAGGTTTTTTTTGTTTTTTTTTTTTTGTTTTTTAATACTGTTTGCTCATCTTCACAGCCAAATACTTAGCCTTCTTACTCTTTGTCTCAAGGTAGGACTCTTCTTCCAGTGGGGGTGGGAGTGGAGGTTGGTATCCTGTTCCAGGCTTCAGGGGTTTAGTATCAGTCACTTGATTCCCCCCCCTCACTGCTGCTCCTGTTGCCACCCACCTCTGCTAACCCAGGGCTGGGGCTGCACCCCAGTTGAACCATGCTCCTCTTTCACCCAGGTCCCACAGATTTTTCTCACTGACCTTCTATGCTGTCTTTGGTATTTCTGGGTTGAGAATTCTATAAATTGCCACAACTGCCAATGATTCAGTACATTGAAGCCTGCTCCAGCCCTGTCTATGCCAGTGAGACCCACACCTGGCTGAGTTCTACTCCCAGCCTGGTGTAATAGACCCTTCCTTTCTACCTTCCAGGATGTCTGGCTAGAGATGAGTTTCACCCTGCCATTTTGTGGGTTCTGTAGCCCTAGGATTTTTTAGAGTCATTTTTGTGGGTATTTGAAGGGGTTTGGGGGAGAGCTCAAGCAAGTACCTGCTCTTACTCCCCCATCTTGGCTCTGCCCCCTGTCACTTCTATTTCCTTATATACTCTTTCACTGGTCTCATCAAATCCCATATGTTCAGTTATCTGTAAGCAAAGTGGCTTTATATATTTGTGGCCATTCATCATATTTTTCTTGAACTCCAGTTCCACATCCTCAGTTACCTACTAGAGATTTCTACCTAGATCCCTGTTCTTTAGAAATTTGAAACTCAACATTTCCAAAATGGATCCACCCCTCCTCTTAACTTCCCCATTTCTGTTGAAGGCACTGCCTTTGTTCTCATCTCCCAAGAAACTGGAAAAAAAAAGAACTCTTTATTCTGCCTCACTACCCACATCCAAGCAGTTGTCAAATTTTGTCAGTTTCATCTCCTTGATATCTCTTGTATCTATGATCTTCTTTCCATTAACATAGTCACTGCCAAGGACAAGCCATCAACATCTCTCTGCTGAAATACAGCAGTTACTTTGTATTTGATCTTCCTCCTTTCAGTTTCTTCTCTTTCCATTTGGTCTTCCATCTCTCCAACTACTAACCCCTTTTCTTCCTAAGTCCAAACTAAGATCCCACCTTCCACAAGAACTCTTCCCCTATCTCTCTTAATTCTAGTGCTTTCTCTCTTTTAATTATTTCTTATTCATCCTGTATATAGCTTGCTTTGTATAAATTTGTTTACATAACATATCTCCCATTAGATTGTAAACTACCTGAAAACAGGGATTATCTTTTTGCCTCTTTTTATATACCTAACACTTTACACAATACCTGGCACATATTGGGCACTTAATAAATGCTAATTGATTGATTAATTCAACTACCAAATGAAAATTCCTAATGCTCAAGTCTATGTCACACCCTCCATTTCAAGTAGCTTTAGTAACTGCCCATTGCCTCTAGAGCAAAATACTAAGTTCTATGTATGAAATTTATAGCCTCTAGCAATCTAACTCCAGCCTATCTTTCCAGACTCAGGAATACTCCTCTTTTAATTAATTTCTTGCCAAATCGACCTATTTCTTGTTCCTTGCATGTGACTTTTAATCTCCTATCATCATGTCTTTGTACATGCTTTCCTCTTATCAAGAATGCTCTTCTTTATTCCCTTGGCCTCTTGGAAATCCTGGTGCCCTTTACTTCAAGTGCTACCTCTTAGAGACATTTCCTTGCAGTAGTAATACTCTATTCTGCCCAGCTGCTTTGTATTTATTTTTGCATGTTCTTTATATTTCTTTACCTATTTATACATTGTATTCCTCTTCTGCAGGCAATATCTGGGATTTATTTGATAGGCATTTTTTTCCTCTCTATTTTTTTTGGTCTTTGTAATTGTAGTACATAACATAAGGCAATGCATATAGTAGGTCCTTAAAAAAATCTTGATGAATTTAACTGAATTGAAAGGATTCTTAATATGTAATTATGAACTTTTAATATAGTTAATCAGTCTTCAGGCTCTTTCATTTCTTGATCATAAACTGTATTTTTCAACATACTTATCATTGTCTTCTTTTATGCCTACTTTTGAATTGAAGTCATTGAGTACTACAGTATATGTTGACTTAATTTGGAGACTCTCATCCAATATTTCTATGAATTTTTATAATTTTTTATATTTTCATACTTTTTATAATTCCTCTTCCCCCTACAACAGATGCTAGCATATAAACTGCAATTATCTTCCTGGTTGTATTTGTGCAAATGCTTGTCGTTCATAATGTAAGGTGAAATGATCAAGTATCCCACAAAATGATAATTTTTATTTCCTTTAGATACACAATACAAGCTATTCTACTAATTCCATTTTTGCTTCTTCAAGAAGAACTGGTGCATTATCCTTCCATTTAATTACAACTTTCTTTCATTTTAAGGCTTCATTGAGAACAGAGGTTTATAACCTTCCTTGTATTAAAGATTGCTTTGGCAGTCAGGCTGGTGAAGCTCGTGGACCCATTGTCAGAATAATGTTTTTAAATTCATGAAAAAAAATACACAGGATTATAAAGAACACCAATTACATTTAAATATAATTATCAAAATAGTTTTTAAGACTTTTTAGACCCCAGTTTAAGAACCCTTGTTTTAGAATAAAAATGTTGCAATTGATATGACTCAATTCATCCAGAAATATTTCCACTCCTTGATCAGAAGAGAATGATTTCACACTTAAAATTCAAATCTCCAAGTTAATTTTTTTGTAGACCTACTAAAAATTACATCAGTCTTAATGTTTAGTCTCTTTCTTCATCGCTCTGCTACTGTTACTATGGATTAGAATGGGCTTTACCCAGGACTGACAACAATTTTATATTTTTAATTTGTTTCCTGGATCTGTGAGTCCAAAGAACTGCAAAGTAGCTGGTCTTTTCTGTATGTTCTTAGATATTAACTAGTTTGACTGCCCAAAGATGATACTAAAAGCCTTTACAGTATAGTAGAATCTTGCCACAGTTTAGTCCTCTCTGGCATGGCCATCAAGAAGCCAAGATCACTTCCATGGCATTCTGAAAGCATCAGAAAAGGAAATTATAGAGGCATTTATAGCTATCAGTTCAATATTCTCTGACACTGGCTTTTTCTCTTCTGTCTCCACCCCCTGTTTCTCTTTTCCTCCCTTCCTCTCCCCTCCTTTTCTCCTCTATCTCTTTCTCTCTCCCCCAACTCTAAACAAGGTTAAACTCAGCTGTCCATCCCATTCCTGTTTCCTTACTCTATAATCCATGTGCAGCTGATATTTCTTTCTGCTGTAGGGAGCACATTCTATTGACAGAATACAGCCTTCCTGAAGGTTTATTTCATTTGAATTTTAGCTATCAGCTGTGAAAAAAAAAATCATGGCAAGCATATAATGAATTAATAGGTATGGTTAACTTTGTCTTGAATTTGTTTTTCTCCCCTGAAATCACTGGTGTTTATTTCAGTTTGAGCTCATAAACAGAGTGTTCCATTTTCTTGATTGTATCAGGAAATGGCTATGGTGCACAGTCAAACCAGCCCTTATACCAAAATGCTTTATATTCACATTTTCTTTTTAAAGACATATAATGGCTCTAATTCAAAGATCTCATTCCTTCTTCTACAGTGATCAAAAGGCAATTTAAGTACAATTAATTTCTATGTTGTTGTTTGAGGAGGGGGTATTCTGAAGACAATGAAGTATATAGACATGATCATCAAAAAAAAAAAAAATCAATGTTCTGTGGAATAGTAAATTCATTCTTACTCTCCATGTTGTCTCTTAATCCCTGATTGTTTCTGTGGTTTCTTTGCCCTTCCCACTTGCACAGGCCAATGCCAAATTGAGTCCCAAAGACCAACAAAATTTCAACTAATATTATTTTTAGGGATAACAACAGAAGACTAAAAGTACATTTCTTTACATCCTGAGCATTACTATTCTCTCAGCATTGACACTATCCTTATTAGTGAAAGATTATGTAAAGTGACACGTATTTTCAATTTTTTTTTTAAAATTCAACCATCACTAAAAGAATAAGTGCCTTGTCTAACTGATTCATCTCTTCCTGTGAACATACTTGGACATCGCCCTGATCTGTTTGGAAAACTATCCTAGGGAATACTAGCCATGTGACTTTGGGCAAGTCATTTAACCCCAATTGCCCTCCAAAAAGAAAAAAAAACCTATCCTAATCCAACAGCATCTTTCTGGAACTTTTTTCTGTCATTCAGCATTTAGTTATGCCTCTTAACTTTATGTCATCTGAAAATTTAACAGCACCTTTGCAAATTCTTTCAAATGACCATTTAAAAAAATTTATAAAGCATTTTTTCCTGGTCTCTTAGTGTGTCTATGAGGCTATAAATGAGGCTAAATTCATTTGTGTGAAACATGATACTAAGGTCAACACTGCTGGTCTGATTTCTAAAGTATCTGTTAACTTCATTCTATTACAAGGCCACAGATTAAATGCTTCACCATAACCAGCCATCTCACAAACACACATTGTTTGGTTTCCCAGGGCACTAGGTGAGACAGTATGGATCAGTGCACATTGATTATGAGGGAACAAACAACTCAAAAAACATGGGCTATGTTAGAATGATCTTTCTATTTTAAGGAAAGCCTATTGAATACATCGTACCTATTCTTCAAGGTCCAATTCAAATACTGCCGCTTCCATAAAACCTTACTAACCACTAAAGCTCATAGTGATTTTTTAACCTCTAAACTCCTACAAAATGTATTTACCAACATTCCATTGCTTATTATCTATTGTTATATTTTTATTCATGGGCATTATATATTTACATGTTGTAAATTGGTTAAATAGTTTCTTATTATGGTGTTTTGTACATTGTAGATGGTTAATAAATGATTATCAAATGACTGAACAAATGCTTGTACTCTTTTTATATAGCCTGACAGTCATTCCTCCGCTCAGGGAATTTCAGAAATTTCCTACTGTCTCTAGGGCAAGCAACAAACTCTTCAACTTGGCATTTAAAACCTTGTACAATGTGGCACCAATGCACTTAATGAATGCTGTTATTGACTTTAATGCCTTGTTGTTAATGTTCTTCCTCCTATCAAGTGGTCTTATATACATTTATGTGCCTAAATATTTCACTTCCCAATACATAAGATCTTTTGGAACAGGGACTGCTTTTCATTATGTCTCTATTTTCATAGCAAACTTTGCACATAGCAGCTGTTTTCTTGTTGTTGCTGTTATTGTTGAGTCATTTCAGTCATGTCTGACTCTTTGTGACCCCATTTGAGGTTTTCTTAGCAAAATATACCTGAGTAGTTTGTCATTTCCTTCTCCAGCTAATTTTATAGATAAGGAACTTAGGCAAACAGGGTTAAGTGACATGTCCAGGGTTACACAGCTACTGAGTGTCTGAGGATGGACTTAAACTGAGAAAGATGAATCTTATTAACTCTAGGCTTATTATTTAATCCACTGTGCCACCTACCTGCCCCAGCAGCTACTTAACAAACATCTATTGTACTGGATTAGAAATAACCAAATTCATTGGAACAATAATTGGGAATGATTATGTTTGAAAAATCACTTACATGATGACCACACTAATGTATATGAAAACAACCCTGAAAGACTCCAGTGCTCTGATCAATGCAGTCACCAATTAGACCCTGAAAGAATGAAAATGAATCATGTTTCTCCCCTCCTAGCAGAGAGATAATAGATGAGAGATGTAAACAGAGACATCCATTTCATAGATATAACCATTTTGATGATTTGTTTTGCTTGATCATATTTTTATGTTACAAGACAGGATTTAGGGAAAAGAATGGTGGGAGTTAGGTGGAAAGAAGGAGTTGATAGTTAAGGAGACGAATATAAAAATAGCTTCAATGAATTTTTTTTTAAATACAGAAGAGAGCATTATTGTGCTATAAGAAACGAGGAGGTGACGGATTTCATAATTACCTGGAGAGACTTATACAAACTGATGCTGAGCGAGAAGAGTAGAATCAGAAGAAATTTGTATACAATCACAGACATACCATATCTGTGACGACCAACTATGACAGACTGGACTCTTTTCAGCAATGTAGTGATATAAGTTAATCCCGAATGACTCAAGAAAGTGAGAAATGCGCCATCCAGAGATATAACTAGAAAGAACTGAGCCTGAATCCTGATGGAAGCAAACTAAATGATCTTGTTCTTCTCATTGTTTGGTTTTACTTCTTCCTTACCATCTTTCATCCCACCTAGTACAATATGCCTTTGTAATTGGAATAATGTTTAATATGAATGCATTTGCAGACCCTATACTGTACTATATGCTGTCATGAGGGGAGGGGGAGGGAAGTAAAGGAAATTTGAAAATCAAGGAACTATGGAATTGAATCTTGTTAACTGAAACTAAACTAATAAATTAATTAAAAAAAAAAGAAGAGAGCAGAAAGAAGTTCAAAAGGGGACAGAGACAAGAAGGGAAGTTTTGTTATTGTTGTGTTAAGTTTCATATACATGTGGCTATATAATAAAAATTCATGGTTTTGTATATGTTCTTTTTTCTATATTTTGTTTATTAAAATCTTATGTTTATTAGATTCATAATAAAAAAATAAAAATAATATAAAATATTCCTAGTATACATATGCCAATTTCCTTTTTATGAAAAAGAAAATTCAAACAATTTATTGAATAAATTTTAGGGTGTATTGATTTAAATAATTTAAAATATATTCCATTTATAAAAATTCAATTTATACATTTCATTGATAAAACACATGTATTGTACAATGCAAGGGTTATCTGCACTGTAATGACTTATCAAGCAACCTTTTTCACTGTTTCCACTCCCACTGATATAAGCTATGGCTTGTATCTGCTGACATTTATTAGTCACATCAGTCAATGCAAGTGAGATCTCTCTCCATATACACGGACCATCAAAAACCATCCCAGTGTTTACCAGAGAGTTTATGATGCATGTCACTGAAATGGTAGGGGAGTAAGAGAGTATCCATTACAGAGTTGAGCACTATTTTCAGACCAAAGTACTTAAGCTCAGAGTTATGCCATGAAATATCAAGAAATCTCTACAGGTCAGTAAAATATCTATATAATTCTAGGGGCATGGAAGTTAAGCCAAGAATACAAATATCTCCATTCATTTTCCATGTACTCCTTCCACTTAGATGTTCAATAGCCTAAACTGGGCTTGCATTTTCCCCCAAAACTTACATTATATCACCTGATACCACACAACATGTAAATATGTGAGTGATAAAAGAAACAGCATTAATGCTCTTGTTGTCTCTATATGTTTTGCTTTGGATTGCTGTATAACATTGACTGAAAAGAAAGCTGCTTTTGTGTAAATGTATATTGAGTGTATCAATCACTTTTTATTTTCTCAAAATAAAATGCAGAACCATCATATTGCCCTTGAATACCTGCCATTTTTCATCTGTGAATTTTTTTTCGCTGAAGTCCCTTGCAGAGAAAGGCAGCTATTATGTTCTGTGCATGGACTAACTATCCCAATGCATCTCCTTTGCTTTCTTTGTTATTTATAATTCATTGAAAAAATCTAAATAAGGCTACATATATTGATCAGCATTCATCTTTAGGCTGAAAAAACAGTCATGGTGGTTGCCATGGGAACTTATCCTAATTTGGGATACACCAACAACTCTGTGTGACACATGATGATATACCAGAGGGAGAATGAAACAAAGCCCAACTTGACCTATCCATATGCAAAGCACTAACTGTTTAATCATACTGAGTCTCACCGTAGTCCCCATAGTAAAAAGCCTAGGACTAGACAAGCCATTTTATGAATTATAAAAGATAATTTTAAGCCTATATTTAACTCTAGTAATCTGTATAAAGTGTGCTAACCAGTATAGAATTGGTCTACAAGCCACTGGTTTTCCTACCTCTGATTTACAGCATGAGTAATGGAAAAAAAAAACCCAGTAGATTTGGAGTGAACGGACTTGGATTCAGATCCCAGCTCCCTTGCTATCTATGTAACCTTGGGAAAGTACCTAACTTTCCTAAGCTTTGATTGGCTTCTGTGTAAAATCAATCAATCAGAAAATATTTATTAAGTACTTACTCTAAGGGCTGTTTCAACTCTAAATCCTGAACTTCTCTGGGAGGTAGAAGACAGAGGGATTTGTTGAGAAATGTAGTTGGATATCAAAACAAAAGGTATCAATATTTAAAACAAAATCTATGATGCTGTGATATCTTCCCATTCAAATCTGTCCTACACTCCACAGTCAAAGTAATCTTCTGAGTGAACAAATCTAATCATGTCATTTCCCACTTAAAGGCGCCCTGTTACTTACTGGAACAAAAGAGCTTAATTTCATTAAAGTTGTATTTCAAGCACAGCCACAATCTGGCTACAACCTACCTTGATAGCCTTACATAACACTGTTCCCTATCACTTACTCTATCTTCCAACTAAATTAAACTCCTCCCTGTGCCCCAAGGTCACCCTGAACTTTGCTTTTGCTAATGCCTATTTGTTTATTCTCTGTCTCCTTTGCTGACTTATCATCCATATCATGACCTCTAAATATGAATATTCCCCAAGGTTCTTTTTGGGGCCCTCCTCTTTCCTTTCTCTATATTCTCAGTGTCCTTGTTGGGTCTCATGGGTTTAATTAGGTGACTCAGATCTATATATCTCGCCCTAGTCTCTCTTGAGCTTCATGACCTTTTTCCTAGATTATTACAACAGTGTCTTAATTGGTCTCCTTCAAATCTCTACATCCTGCATACTGCTGCCAAAATGATTTTACTTAATCTCAGAATTAACCATTCCACTCCACTACTCAATCAAGTCCAGTGGTTTCCTATGCCTCTAGGATAAACTTCTCTGTATAGTTTTTAAAACCCTTCATAATATGGCCCCAGTCTATCTTTCCAGTCCATTGGAAATTATAACCATGTCTATTTTCTTTGATTTGATCAAACTGGCCTTCTCTCAGTTCTTCATACACAATATTCTATTTTAAGTCATCATGTCTTTATATTGGCCATCCCCCATGCCTGGAATGCTCTTCCTCTTGGCCTCCAAAGCATAGAATCCTTTATTTAAAACAAAGCTCAAACACAATCATCTACACAAAGCCTTTCCTGATCCCCCCACTGCTGGTGTCCTTCCTCCCAACCTATTGGTTATTTAACTATCTTGCATTTAGTTTTTTCAAATGTATTTATTCTACACATACTTATATAAATATAATAAATTTGCATATGTTTATAAAAAGTATATTATATACTTCACATTATAAGTATAAAATATATTATACTAAATATAAGCATGCATCTTAATAAATATAGAATATACAGAAATAATGTAAATATAAAGTTTCCCCCAACAGAATGTAAGTTCCTTGAGAAGAAGGATTGTTTCATCCTTTGTCTTTATAACCCTAGTTCCTATCACAGTGTTTAGCATATGACAGGTGCTTAGTAAATGCATGCTGATGGATGCTGCCACTTATACCTAAGATGAATTCTCAGCTTCCACAACCCTATAAACTACCTGTGAAAAACTTATCTATCTTCCAAAATCCAGCTGAAATATGCCCTTCATATGAATCTTTCTTTTTCTACCAGAAGTAATTTGGTTTCCTCCTTGGACCTTTCAAAGTATTTATACCTCTATATATATTTACATCAATGCGTATATATATCAAGGACTAATCATTTCAATGATGTTGGAATTCCCTCCACGGGAAATGCAGACCACAATTTGTCTCTGATTTATAATCTTGGAGAGTTGCCTCATCCTTAATAAGGTTGATTGACTTTTCCATGATCAAACCATTTTTAAGTTTTAGAGGCAGGAATAGAACCCAAGACTTTTTAAATTCAAGTCCAGGACTCAGTTCATTATGCCACATTCTCAATCTTGTCATATTCTATTTTGTGTCTTGTTTATTTGTTACAAGTAATATCTTCCTTATTGGATTATAATTTCCTTTGAAGAAAGGGTCATAAATTATAGTAGAAAGAGTACTCGCTCTGGAGTCAAAGAACCAAGTTTCAAATTCCACCCCTCATATTTATTTCACCTATAATCCAGCTAATTTACTTAAACTACCTAGATCGTAATTTCCTTCATTGTAATAATACAAGGGGATTAGACTAGCTGACCTCTAAGGCCTCATCCTACTTTTAATCCATTATCCTACATCCACCCTTGTATGCTATAATGTTAATGACTTGCATATGAGAAGCGCAAATGTTTCCTCTCAAATCACACTGCCATTCAGAAATTTACTAAATCTTAACCTATTGGGGATAAAAATTAAATTTGAAATTAACAATCAGTATAATATCTAAAATTAAGAATTTGATCTGTTGATTATGGTAAGCCCCACAGTATTAAAAAGTCTCCTAAATTGACCTACAGTAGCTCAAAAGAGTTTAGCCTTACCATCCACACAGGTATAATTATGTGGATGAAGACTTCCTATTGTCTAGACTATGATTTGCAATTAAGTGAACTGTATGTTGAGTTCCTTTGGCAGTGCCTGTGTATCTTGGAAAGATGCTGTAGGTAGGCAATGAACTGGGCTCAAAATTGAATTGGAGAAAGAGAAAAGACTAGATTGCATTTGAAAAATTGGAAATACTTCTAAGCTGTTGCCTGAAACAATAACTCATTTTTAACACTAATATTTTAACAGAGATGTTCATTGGCTATAATCCCATAATCTCCCAAGAATAAAAATCGTGAGTGATCCAAAAGACAGTTGAGAGAGATCTGGTAGCTATCAATAGGCTGCAGCATATTAAAAACAACTCACCTTTAAGAAGCCTCTAAGAAATCATTCAAGAAGTTGTATGACCCCCTCAAAAATGTATCATTCATATAGCAAGAGTAAAGGATAACAGATGGACAGCCTGAGTGCTACATGCATTCCCACATGTCATTAAAAGTACTAAAAGAAGGCTTCCATCCATCTTCTAAGCTTCCCTATTATTACTAAGGGTACTACCATGCCCCCAGTCATCTATGCTTGCAATTTTCATATCATGCAAGACTCTTTTGACTCACTCATCCCACATTTCTGTGATATATGATTAATTTCACTCCTACTTATTGGACCCTTATTTTAGTCCAATTAGTATGGATCAGTTTAATATAATTCCATAGGAGTGGTGATTATAAGTTGTGATAAGAGGCCTCAGAGCTATGAACTACAGATTGTAAGTTCACTAACTTAACCATAGGAAGTTAACTAGAGGGCCTCCACCCTTGTTTTTCCTTGTTATAGTGACTAAGCCCAGTATGGTGGAGGTGACTCAAATACGTGCTATTTTGTTGCCCTTCTTGCCTTTGTCATCCCTCTAATGCCTGACATGGGGAGATGAATATGAGTATTTGACCAATGAGTACCCCTGGTTACCAGATTATGGCTTGCCCTTCTACTGGCCCATTGGCCCATGTAGAAATTTTGACAACTGCCCATTGATCCAACCCCATGAGCCTGCTCATCAGCTTGGTAGGACCTCCTGAAAGGTCAAGGTAGGTCTGTGAAGGTCTGCTTGCTAGACCATTTGTCAACTAATCAGATCCTGTATTTTTGGTCTGCCTCACCTGTATTGTCTAAATATCAAACACTATGATACTAAGGTCCTAGAGGAAGGAGGCATATCAAATCAAGAGGAAGATCTGAGATCCACTTCATGGACCCTTTACTTAAGTGCCATTAACTCAGAGCTCTGCCTCAGTGATTTTTTGTACAGCTTGGACAATTTTAAGATCCCCACATTTCCAATCAGCTGCTAAATCTGATCATTTGGGGGGCAACTAGGAGTGGAACAGTGGATAGAGCATTGACCCTGGAGTCAGGAAGACCTGAATTCAAATTTGGCTTCAGACACATTCTAACTGTGTGACTTTGGGCAAGTCATTTATCCTTAATTGCTGAAGAAGAAGAAGAAGAAGAAGAAGAAGAAGAAGAAGAAGAAGAAGAAGAAGAAGAAGAAGAAGAAGAAGAAGAAGAAGAAGAAGAAGAAGGAGAAGGAGAAAGAGAAGGAGAAGGAGAAGGAGAAGGAGGAGAAGGAGAAGGAGAAGGAGAAGAACAAGAACAAGAACAAGAAGAAAAGGAAAGAAGGAAGGAAGGGAGGAAAGAAAATCTGGTTATTTCATACATCTACCACCCTAGCTCAGACCCTCATCACCTCTTATCAACACTTGCAATAACTTCCTGTTTTGTTGCTCTACCTTAAATCTCTCCCCACTCTAATTCATCCTCCACAGAGCCCTGAAGTAATTTTCCTGGGGCACAAATCTGACCATGACATTTTCTTACTTAACAAACTCCACCTCATATCCTGTATACTTTTACCTTTCTAGCTCTCCTATAAATTAATTCCCTCCATACACTTCATGACCAAATCATACTGGACTACTTGTTATTTGCCCCACATCTCCCGTTCTGTGCCTTTTTACAGGCTATCCCACATTATTGGAATCCTTGCCCTCTTCACCTGTCTCTCAAACACCACTCCTTCACACAACAAACTACCTTGCATTTATGCTATATATGTAACATATGTGTTTATATACATATATACATACATGTATACCTATAGATACATTTGTAAGTGTGTTCACATGTATGTGTGGATATATAATCTATCTGATTTAGAATGTAAGCTTCATGAGGGTGGAAATAATTTCACTTTTATTTTTAATACTGCCCCTTGTGCTTGGCTTAATGCTTGGCATACTCTAAACACTTATTAACTGATCAATTGCAGAATACTGGGTAGATACTAGATGAAGGATTTATCTTCAGGGACAAGAGTTACAAAGGATTAGAGAGTTATTCAATATGGATGAAATCACAGACAGACCTATGAAAGTATTAAAATGTAAATTTAGTTTAAGTTTAAATATTCTAAAATTAATTAAATATTTCCAAGGTTATAAGTAAGATAATAGCATCACAGATTTAAAACCTGAAGGGAACTTAAAGATCACTTATTGATACTCCATCATCTTTCAAAGGAGGAAACTCAGGTTTAGAGAAGTTAAATGACTTGTTCAAGGTTATACAAGTAGAAAGTATCATCATTAAGATTCAAATCCAGATCCTATAATTGGGAGATAAAATAATTTAATGAAAAGAGTTCTGAGTTTGGAGTCAGAGGACCTGGATTCATATCCGAGTTCTGCCACTTGCTACAAGTTTGTTTTTGATAAGTTATTTAACCTCCCTGGGCCTCAGTATCCCCCTCCTAAAATAAAGGGATTTTACTAGATGTGCTTTAGCTCTCAATCTATAAATATATTATTTCATAACCAATTCTATGAATGTTTTCTATAAAGAAATTGCACCACTGATTCTCCCCCAAATTTAAATCCCCATAGAAAGGATGTCTAGACTATCAAGGCAACTGAGAAATTGCATTTTGAAAGAGTTAAATATGCAGAGTACATGGTACAACCCAATTAGCCCCATATCTCTTCAATGCTCCCAAATGCTAGTGGTCTGGTGATACAAATTAAAATGATAAGCTTTGGAATTGATTCAGGATCAGGTTGTAAATAATGACATTTCTGTAGGTATCCACAAATATCCTGATGTTTGAAAGCTTCCAGTAACACATTCTGTGATTTTACATGTCAATCTACCCGAGGTAAGTGAACATTCCCTTTCACAGTCCTGATCATTCTGAGGTCTGTCATGCTGACAGAATAGTCCTGGAAGGTATGTTTAAATCCCTTTATATATAATTGCACAGCCCATTACACCAGTAACTTCCTTCAACATCGCCGCACCTGATGATTTCTCATTTTCATTTTGACAGGTTACAAGAGTTTCATTTTTATCACATTTAAACTTCTGTCATTCTGTGAAACTTTAACTCCTTCATTTTGGGGGAGCTAGAGCACCAATAAGCTTGTCAATTAATACTGAAGGGAGACTATTGTCAAACACTTTAAAAATTATTTTATGTTATCATGGACAATACCATTTTATGTTTCCATAAAAAAACAAAAACTTTCAAATGGAGGAAAAAAAACAACTCACTGCCTTATAATGAGTACAGAGGCTCTCTTGATCTTTTCTCCAAATTCTACCCATAGTATTGCTTAAATTTCAGTCTATGGATTTATCAAGTTCAACCTCATTTCTCCAAATTAAAATGTTATATAATTTCCTTTCAGTGATCTTTCCAGTGGTCACAGAATCATAAACTTAATGAACATCAAGGTATTAAAGAAAATTTGTTATTAATTAAGTCTTTTTCTCTTGAGTACTCCTCTCTCTCTCTCTCTCTCTCTCTCTCTCTCTCTCTCTCTCTCACACACACACACACACACACACACACACACACACACACACACACACACACACACACTAGCTTCCTGTTTCTATTCTTCCCAGGCAACCCATTCAACTTTTTGATAGTGCCAATTGTTAGGAAAATTTTCTTTACATCAAACCAGTACTTGCACCCTTGTAACTTCTACTCACTGTTCTTAGTTCTGCCCTCTGGTGCCAATCAAAATAAGTCTAATCCCATTCCCATATAACAGTCCATCCAAAGGTCAGCCATCATGCTTCTCAAGTCTTCTCATCCCCTTTTCATTCAATTGACCCACATAGACCAATTTCTCCAACCTCTTATCATTGATCTCATCTTTTTCCTGATTCATTGTCGCTTGTCTATGTCCTTTCTAAAATGTCTAACCTGTCTACATACTTCCTATTTGTGATACTGAAGAGAGTGTCAACATGTAGTCTAATTAGAGAAAAGTAGAATGGACTGTATTGCTTCCTTTGTTCTAGACCCTGATGTCTCTCAATGAAACTTTGAACAGTATTCAATATTATAGGGTATCAGCCTTTGCCATCTTGCTTGCTTACATCAGCCCAGGATCACAAGACCACAGATTTAGAGAGTCATGACATGCCTGTATTTGGCAAATATATCTCTCCCAATTTTAAGTCTCAAATGACATGGAGGGGGCAGCAAGGTGGTGCAGTAAGAGTGCCGGCTCCAGAGTTGGGAGGACCCAGAATTGGTTCAGGCCTCAGTACTTAGCACCCACACATAAATAACTAGCTGTGTAACCCTGAGCAAGTTACTTAATCGCAATTGCTTTTTAAAAAAATGATGTTGATGATCAGAGGGACCATCAAACAAGATGATCACTATTGACATAGTTTTCAAGGAATTTTATATAATTTCAATGCATGGATGGGAAACATTTTATTAAAAGAGAATCAGTATTTGGTTCAACTGAGACAAATCTCTTTAGCAATCAATCAACAATAAACAGAAATTTCTTGTATTTTCTATATCTTTTAGTCAAATGAATATAGGTAAAGGTGTATCTAATATGGACTTTACTACTTGTAAAAATCCTTTTTAATATCTTCATTAAGGATACCCTCTGTGCATTCATAAATTTTTTCTCATAAAAATTCATATCGGTGAGAAAATAGACATATAGGGCAATTATTGTTGATGTTCTGTCCATCAATTTCTTTGGGTTTCAGTAAAATTTGGGTTTTTCTGTTCTTTGTACATGTCCCCTACCTACACATAGCTTGTGAATAGAACTCTAAATATTCTTACAATTGTGTTGCTCTGACTTGGATCCCCACTACATATACTTGGTCTAATTCAGTTACTTTTGTTACTGTTATTTTATTCAATACTCTTCCCACTGACTCTCTAAGCACATCTGGTAGTGTAACAGTAAGGTGGTTCTACTGGCCTTGATGATGAAAAAGAATTGTTAAAATTTTTTGCAGAACTTTTCAACTGTTGTCTAATTATTGTTTTCCTTGAAATTTCATCATTAAGCATGAGATACTGAAATAAAGAATAAAGTCAACAGATTCTAAAAGGGTATAGAAAAAATTAATATTAAATTGATAATGACTTTACACGTTGGCACAACCTACAAGTGAAATAAATTAAAATAATCTGATTCCCAACACTGGATCTGAATTCTTTTACCATATGTTTCTGAAACAATGCACTTCAGTCCAGCTAAAATTTTCCAATTAAATAGAAACGTTGTTTCTCTTTCTAGGCCTGACATATAGTATATGCCTAATAAATGTTTATGTCTGCATGTCTTGACTGGGAAGAGCATACAATCAGTCAACAGAGAATCATTATAGAATTGGAAAGATAAGAAGAAATATTTATTTTATTAATAGATCTATGGTTCTGACATCTTCCATGCTGTCATGCTCAAAATCCTCTCACTTTTGCTTTCTACCTCTTCCTGAGGGAACAATAATCAAATAAATATTATCACTGCTATTGGAAAAGATAGGGCAGCTAGGTGGCACAGCGTGAATAGAGGGCAAGGCCTATAGTCAAGAGTTCATGAGTTCAAATCTGACCTCATATACTAGCTGTGTGACCCCAGGCAAATCACTTAACCCTGTTTGTCTCAATTTCACCATCTGTAAAATGAGCTGGAGAAGGAAATGACAACCACTCCAGTATCTTTGCCAAAAAATACGAAATCAACACAACTAATTGGCTAAATAACAAAAACTGGAAAGAACATAACAACCTGCTGACCTTTGACTCCACAACCAAGCCCTGTGACTGCCTATACCAAAGCTTCCTTAAATGGTCACTTCTACAAACATATAGTATATCCTCCTAGGAGAATGTTGCTTTTTGAGAGGGTAGCATGGTACAGTACAAAGAAGGCTGGCTTTGTTGACAGTGGATGTGGGTTAAAATCTCCTATCTCTCACTTCATGACTATGTGACCTTAGGCAAATCACTTAATCTTTCTAAGTCTCAGTTTCCTCATTTGATACAATGAAGTATTTGTCCCTTCCAGCTCTAAATCTAGGATTTTGTGTGTGCCTGAAGTGTATTATTTGTGTAATTGTATTTCTATATCTAGCACAGTGTCAGGAACAAGTAGATATGTAAATGCATGTTGATTGTCTGATTAATTGGAGGTTGGGAGTTCCTCTGTCTTTAAAGATTCACCTAAGCTGTCTCATCATCTGAAATTCTTGTTCATGTGCTCTTTTAAGTCTCCTTCCCAACCTCCAGGGAAAGGGAACCAACTTGCCAGAAGCCTTTCTCTAAATTGCTTGATGTTACATAGCCTATCCCTCTATTTTGTTCTATGACTGACCCACCTCCTCTTCTGATGATAACCTTTGTATTGCACCACTTTTCCTACATTATTCTTCCTTGGCAATACAGTGCAGCCTCCTCATTCCTACCATGTACCTCTTTCATTAACCTATGTGTGACTCATAATGTTACTTCTTTAGAAAATGTAGTATTGTATGGCCTGTAGCCATTCACTGGAAGAAAAATGATAGTTTAAAACATGAATTTTTATTCCAGGAAGAAATTAGGGGTACTACTAAAATTAAACTATGACAAGGATTAATATTAGAAAATTGTAAATACCTAAAATAGGATTTCAGCTTATTGGAATATTTAATACCCAATTCTTAGGAAATATACCACAAGTAAATAAAACCTTAGAAAACAGAAAAATAGCATTCTTTTAGCAAAATCCTAAATGCCCCCCTAAATTTCAGTTTCCTTTTTTTTTTGCCTTTTTCTTGGAGGGCAGTTGGGGTTAAGTGACTTCCCCAAGGTCACATGGCTAGATATTGTGTTAAGTGTTTGAGGATGGATTTGAACTCAAGATCTCCTGACTCCAAGGCTGTTGCTCTATTCACTGCACCACCTACCCACCTTGCCCTCTCCTCACTGTGCCACCTAGCTGCCTCCTCCTATTCTATTCCTTAGCAAATACATATGAATAATATCAGAAGAATATTTGCAACATGATTCTGTGGATGGAGAAAACAATTCTTGGTTTCACTATAATCATAAGAAAATCATAGGAGGCAGAGACAAAATGGAAGGGTAAAGGCAGGGACTAGCCTGAGCTTTCCTCCAAAACCCCTCCAAGTATCTTTAAATAATGAATATAAACAAATTCTAGAATGGCAGAACCTACAAAAAGTGAAACACTTTTTCAGCCCAAGACAATTTGGAAGATCATAACAAAAGGTCTATTACATATGGGTGAGAGTGGAGCACAGTCCAGAAACAGGCTGTGCCAGCACAGCCCTAGCCTCAATAAGGCATGAGCAGGGTGAAAGGAAAGAGAGAGAGAGAGAGAGAGAGAGAGAGAGAGAGAGAGAGAGAGAGAGAGAGAGAGAGAATAGATTAAATAGGAGGTGATAGGATGGAAGGAAATATAGTCTTTTACAATGTGACTATTATGGAAGTGTTTCACATGACAACACATGTATCATATCGAATTGCAGGCCTTTTCAAAGAGTGGGGGTGGAGAGAGAAGAAAGAAGAGAATTTGGAACTCAAAGTTTTAAAAATAAATGTTAAAATTGTGTTTACATGTAGCTGGGGGAGAAAAAATACTAAAAAATTAAGAAAAAACAAACAAAAATAAAAAAGACAATGAGGAAACAAAACTATCACTCCTTGCAGATGATATAATGATATTTATATGATATATATAATATATTTAGATTATATCTTCTAAATATATATTCATATATATACTTTTCATACAAATAAAGTCAGATCTAAACAATGGAACAAATGTTAATTGTTCCTGGGCAGGCTGAACTAATATAATAAAAATTTTAATTCTATCTAAATTAATTTAATTATTCAGTGCCATATTAATCAAACTATCAACAATTTTTATAGAACTAAGAAAAAAATTAAATCCATTTGGAAGAACAAAAAGTAAACAATATCAAGGGAATCAATGGAGGTAAAATGCGAAGGAAGATGGCTTAGTAGTACCAGATCTCAAACTGTATTACAAAATGACAATCATCAAAACACTTGGTACTGGCTAAAAAATAGAGTGGTGGGTCAATGAAATAGAACACCATATACAGTAGTAAATGACCAGAGCAAGAACTCACTATTTATTGATGAAAACCATTGGGAAACCTAGGAAGTAGCTCAGTAGAAACTAACTATAGACCAACATCTTACACTGTATACCAAGATGAGGCCAAAACAGAAAAATGATTTAGACATAATGGGCAATATTTTAAGCGAGTTTTGGGAGCATAGAAAATTTTACCTGCCAAATCTATAGAAAAGGAAAGAATTTGTATAGAATGCATCATTTTGATTATATTGTTAAGAAAAGGTTTTGAACAAACCAAAACAATACAGCCAAGGTTAGAAGGAAAGCAGGAAGCTGAGAGAATATACATATGTATATGTATATGTATGTATGTATATGTACATAACATGTGTCTCTAATAAAGACATTATTCCTCAAATATAGAGACAACTGAGTCATATATCTAAAAATATAAGTCATTTCCCCAGTTGATAAATGGTCAAAGGATAACAACAGGCAGTTTTCAGGAGATGAAATCAAACCTATCTGCAGTCATAAAAACAAAAAAATGCTTTAAATCACTATTGATTAGAGAAATGCAAATTAAAACATCTCTGAAATACCATCTCACACCCATCAGTTTGGCTAATATGATAGAAAAGGAAAATGACAAATGCTGGAGGGGATGTGGAAAAATAGGGACATGAATGCATTGTCAGTGGAGTTGTGAACTAATTCAAACATTCTGTATAGCAATTTGGAACTATGCCCAAAGGGCTACAAAAGTGTGCATATTCTTTAACACAGTAATGCCACTACTAAGTCTGCATTCCAAAACAACTAAAGAAAAAATAAAAGGACTTATATATACAAAAAATTTATAGTAGCTCTTTTTGTGGTGGCAAAGAATTAGAAATTGTGGGGATGTCCATCAATTGAGAAATGCCTAAACAAGTTCTCCCATCAGATGCAAGGTATGTCAGCTTGACCAAAATTGAATTTCTTATCTGACCTTCAGGGAAATTTTTGAATAATTATTCTATCAGTGGATGGAGAAAGTCTTAAGAGAAAGTCAGGTTTGATCCTCTGTTACATTTGGCTTGATATGCATATCAAGTTTGTTAGTTTTTCTAAAGTAGGCATGAGATAATTGGGCAGTTTGTGTTCAGTTAGACATCTTGATTAGATCCCCCTCATATAACTTACTTTTAAGTTAGCCAACCTAGAATTGTGCAGTCGGCCCAACTGTACAATATTATATTGATACCTATTAACTTCTAATTTCTACATTTGCATCTGTAAGTAGCTAGGTGGCTTAGTGGATAGAGTGCTAGGCCTGGAGTCAGTAAGACCTGAGTTCAAATCCAGCCTTATACACTTACTAGCTATGTGGCTCTGGGCAAATCACTTAACCTCTATTTGCCTTAATCCACTGGAGAAGGTAATAGCAAAGCCCTCCAGTATCTTTGCCAAGAAAAACCCATTGACAGTTTTGGCATGCTATGGTCCACAAGGTCATTAAGAACAGACACAACTCAATAAAAATCTGCACTTTACACTCTAGCCTCTTCCATCTCCATCCAACAGCCTCAAAACTCTAAAGATTGTCCAACACTTTATCCCGTCCTCTGATTGGTGAGTTCCTGCATTTGCATCACTACTTCATAGAGTTTTGGCCATCTTTACTCACTTCCTTCAGGCTCCACTCCTAATGTTCTGGACTTTTCCATCATTCCCCCATGAGGTGGCACCTTCTCCCTTTTCCCTACTTTTGAACTCCTTTTATATGCTATCCTCTCTCATTAGAGTACAAGCTCCTTGAAAGCAAGGGCTGTCCTCCTTTGCTTATATTTGTATTTTCAATGCTTATCACAGTGCCTGGCACTTAGTGAGTGCCTAATAAATAAATACTCTATCAATCATCTGTTATCTATCCTATCAGGTTCAAACCATTGTTTTAGCCTATCAAGATTTTTTTCACCTTGGTTTTTTAAATTTTTTTTTTTTTAATTTTTGCTCTTTGGAGAGTTGAAGGTAGGGCAATTGGGGTTAAGTGACTTGCCCAAGGTCACATGACTAGTTTTTGTGTTAAGTACCTAAGGCCGGATTTAAACTCAGGTCCTCCTGACTTCAGGGCCAGTGCTCTATTCACTATGCTACCTAGCCCCCACAGCTTGATTCTGACATACAAAGCATTAGTTACTCTTGCCAACTCTGTGTCATCCCCAGTAACTCAGGGTCTTATGTAAAGATGCCATCTAAAGTAAGCACTATATATGAAACCTTCAAAAAGCAAAATATAATTCACATGATCAAAATTAACCTTAAAAGGCCTGTAAACCCTCAGGAAGTACCTTTAAATAGTTTTAACTTGAAAGGGGCTAAGATCTCTTGAATTCTCATATCTTTTGATTGTGCAATGCATTCACATTTATAGTTATAAGTGTGAGATTTGTGAGGATTTTTCATTTATTTCTTCAGTTCTTTTCATCTTTCCTCTTTTAAGTCTGCACTTTTTTCTCAAGATTAATTTTACTTAAATTGCTTTTATTCTATCCCCTCCACATACGCTTTCTCTCTCTCAAATCTCCTATTCCTGTTTGCCTACCCTTTCCTAGGTACTTTGGTCTTCCTTAAATTGTCAATTGCTTTTTTTTCATTAATTTATTTGTTCATCTATTTTTTTAGTTCTTTTGTCCTTTTGCTTTCCCAATTCAGGTAAGCAATTAGTTCAAAATTTTCCATTCCTTCTTTCCTCTAACTTCTTATTATTAGTAATTTTACTTTTCACACAGGTTTCTTTACTTTGTCATCGTCATTACTTCTCTTCTGGTCTATTATAAATTTTGCTTTCTGATTCATGAAGTTATACCTGTATTGTTCCTTATTTATTCTCTGTATTCCTTATTTATTCTCTGTGTTCCTCTGAGGTTGTTTCTGAAGTATTGAGTCTAAAATCACTAAATAGCAATTATGACAAATTTTTCAGGGTAAACAATAATTTGTGTTATTTTGTTAGTAGATTTTGCTCAATCCTCCCTTTTTCCTGCTGTACCTTACTTTTAAAATGTCTGTTCCTTAAGGAAGTAATGTTAAACCAAAGAAATGTCTCATGGTAGAAATTAGTGAGGATCAGATGAAATGATTTGCCTTTAGTCACAGGGCTAGGAAGTATAGGGTCAGGTTTGATCTCAGGTCTTCGCTGACTCCAGGTCCAGCATCCTTTCCATTAGATGATACTTAATCACTTTAGAGGATGGAAAGAGGATTTAAAAGAGGATTTCTTTTATAAATGATCCTAACTTTATGTCTCACAGAGGGAAACATGTAAATTCAAAGTTTAGCTTACTGCATCTAACACCTTTCCAGATTAAATTTTTTACTTTATTTTTTTAATGAAGCTTTAATACTCTTTTCAAGTTAGAACAAAACCTGGAGTGTTATATTTCTCCTAAAAACTCAGCACCATTGCTGAGAATATGGGTCCCTGGCATATTGTGGGACTCTTTAATTTTAGAGTGTGCCTGAGCTGTCACTTGACAGACGATTTGATCGAAGGATAGTTTCATTATTTCTATGACTGTTAGAATAAAAATAGCACTTAGGAACTAGGCTGTCAGTCAAAACCTATGATTTCAAGTCATGATATTCCAAATCTAGAAGGAAGAGCTGACAAATATAATTTCATGCAAATCTAAAGACCTTAAAAGATTGGCAGGCATGCTAGTAGTATAGTAAGAAATGTATTGTGTTTATCTTAACCTGAAGCTTGGAAAAGTGTCATTAGCAAAGCAATTATTTAGAAATGTGATGGACACTAAAAATGAATATGGGTGTCTTATATTGTGCTAAATATTAGGGATTCTAATACAAGGGAAAAGACAGTTTCTGCCCTCTGGGAGCTTAAATTCTAAAGCAGAGAAAGAACCAAACTATAGAAAGATGAGGTTGCACTCTAAGTGAATATCTATCAAAAGAATTCGGTGTTATCAAAACAGATAGCAGCATTATAAAGGGATGACTCCATTGGTATTCACCATCAATTATCTTTCCAGCCTTAGCTCATGGAGTAGTGAAAAGAGTGGTAGACTTGGGGTCTTCTTAAATTTTCCTAAGGCACTTACTAGCAATGTGACCCAAGGAAAGTAATTTAATTTCTTGTTGTCTCAGTTTCCTTGTCTGTAAACTCAGGAAGTTGGTCTCTAAGACCTCCAAGGTCCCTTCCAGGACTAAATTTGTGATTTTGTGAGTTACTCTATAATCTCTCACCATGCTGCTATACAAACCCTATACATAGCCCAATTGCCTTACTCAGTGATCTCAAAGCATAACTTGAACTTTTTCTAACCACTATTCTTTTGCTCAAGCATTTCCCTTTTGGAGGAATTCTACCATTTTATCTGTTTAATCTAACCTCCATCTTTTATGTTCTAGCTTATATCCTTGCTCCTCTTTGAAATCTTCCCAAACCATTCCATAGTGATTTTGCTTTCCTTTCAATTCAAAATAACCATTATCTGAAGCACTGAATTTGAATGATACTCATAGTAGGCTGAAAAATTCATGGTATCTAGAGTAAGAAGACCTAGACTCAAGTAGTCACTTTATTACTCACGAGCTTTGTCACCTCAGGCATGTCACATTATATTCCTGAATTTCTGTTTCCTCATCTATAAAATGTAGATAGTTATACTTGCTTTGAGAATAAAATGAGATAATGCATAAAGAGCTTTGTAATAATAACAATAATAATAAGCACAGCAATATCTATTTCTATAGCACTTCAAGATTTAAAAAGAACTCTACATATATTATGCCTTTAGATCCTTCCAACAACACTAGGGGATAAGTGCTTTTATTATCTCCACTTCAAAGATGATAAAACTTAAGGACAGAAAAGTTAAATGACTTTCCTGGGTGATGAAGCTTAATGCCCATAGCAAAATTCAAATTCAGGTCTCCCTGATTCCATCTCTGTCACTTTATACATTGGTTGATTGCTTGACAGGTTGTTGTCCTCCATTCTCCAAAAGTACCAAAATGACATCAGTATCTTGGAGACAAGATACAGTGTGTCTGAATTTGACTGGTCAGACCATTACAGAAGACTCTACTACAAGTCAGGCACAAATAGTTCATGTGAACATTTGGGATGGGGATGTCTCTAAATCTGTGTATCATACAATCAATTCCAAAGTTCTTACCTTGAAAGTATCTTTGTATTGTTTTTTCTGACCATCATGTGAGTGTCTGTCTTGTATAACTTCTCTGTAAAATAATAGTTTTTCAGGCAAATGTATGTTTGGCATTCTAATAATGTGATCAGCCCATCTGAGCTGTGTTCTCTGTAGCAGTATTTCAATGTTTGGCAATGTAGCTCAAGAAAGGAACTCAATGTCTGGCAACTTATCTTACCAGATAATCTTCAGAATCTTCCTCATACAATTAGAATGGAAATTATTCCATTTCCTGTCATGGTGCTGGTAGACTGTCCAGGTTTCATAGGCATAAAATGAGGTCAGCACTACAGTTCTATAGACTTTAAATTTGGTGGACAGTCCAATACCTCTTCTATCCCATACTTTTCTTCAGAGCCTCCAAAACATTGAGTTAGCTCTTGCAATGTGTGTGTGAACCTTAACATCTTTGTGTACATCCCTAGAAAGCAGACTGCCAAGGTAAATGAACTTATCAACAGCAATCAATTCCTCCATTTGTTGTAACTAATGATTCCACATATGGATGAAGAACCTGAGTTTTATTTTTTTCATGACTTAATACTATTTTATTTTTTTCAATTATATGCAAAGATAGCTTTTAACATTCACTTCTACAAAATTTTGAGTTCAAAATTATTTTCTCCCTCCTTCCCCACCACCTAAGATGGTATATAATCTAATATATAATGTACAATATTATTAGACATATTTCCATATTAGTCACGTTGTGAAAGAAGCAGGACAAAAGGGGAAAACCATGAGAAAGAAAAAAGAGAGAGAAAATAGTATGCTTCATTCTCCATTCAGACTGCATACTTCTTTCTCTGGATGTGGATAGCATTTTCCATCATGAGTCCCTTGGAATTTTATTAGATCATTACATTGTTGAAAAGAGGTAAGTCTATCAAAGTTGGTCATTGCACAATAGAACCCGTATTTTCTTGGTGTCATTAGGCAAAAATCAGTGCAAGCAGCAGAGAATCAATCCATATTTTATTGCATCTCAGTTTCAGAGGCTGTGTTGAATGCACAATCATCTGAGAACAAAAAATCATGCACCAATTCTCCCTCCACTTTAGCATTTACTCATAATCTTTCAAATTAAATAATTTACCATCCATGCAATAGCTGACCTTGAAGCCATGTTCATCCTCACTGAGAGAATTTTACATTTCTGAAACACATCATACTGAAAAGCATGGGAGCAAGCACATAGCCTTGCTTCACTCTGTTGGTGAATGGGAAAGTGCAAAAGCATTGTCCGTTATCCAGAACATGGGTGAGCAAGCCATCATGAAACTAACATACAAGGCTGATTAACTTCTCCAGGCAACCAAATTTTGACATAATTTTCAGGCAGAGTCCCACTATGGCAAAAAGCCTCAAAACCCTCATGACTGATAGTATCAAAGGCCTTGGTCAGATTGATATGTATTGTATACAGACCTCTGTTCTGCTCCTAGCATTTCTCCTGGTATTGTCAGGCAGCAAACACCATACTGGTTGTTCCTTGGCCCTTTCTGAAGCCACATTGGCTCTCAGGTAGATGACCATCTTCCAGGTGAAGGATCAGCCTATTAAAGAAGACTCTGGCAAGAATATTGCCAATAATTATTAAGAGAGAGTCTCCTGTGGTTGTCATACAGCAATCTATTTCCTTTACCTTTATAGAGATAGAAAATGGAGGCATCCTTAAACTCCCAGGAGATAACTTCCTCTCGCCATATAACCCAGAAAATTTTCAGTTTTTGTATTAGTAGTAGATCCACTGCCTTATAAATATCAGCTGGAGTAGAATTAGGACCAGGTACTTTGACACAGTGAGAAGAACCAAATAGCATCCAAAATCTTTTTTCTCAGTTGGAAATTCATCTAGAGAAGGATTGACTTCAAAAGGAGATATATGGTCAATGTCTTCAACATTGATTGAAGATGGTCTGTTGAAAAGACTATGGAAGTGTTCACTCCATTTCTCCAAGATTGTGTCCTTATCACTAATCAATGTGACTCCATCAGCACTGAATAGTTGAGATACCTCATAAGTCTTTGACCCATAAAAAAGTTTTCGGGGGTGGGGGTGGAGTCAAGATGGCAGAGTAGGAACAGGACTTCCTAGGAGCTCAGGCTTCCACCTTCCCCAATTCAAGTAAAAAGCCAAATCTGAACAAACTTTGGAGCAACAGAACCCACAAAATGACACGGAGAAGCTAACCTCCTGCTAAGGACATCCTGGCAGCAGCAGGGAGCAACCAGTGCAGCACTCTGTGGGTTTTACCTAGGGTGGGCCTATTCAACCACCAGCTGGAGGGACTTCAGATCATCTGTGGCTGTTTCCAGCATTATCAATAAATAGATGCCAAGGAAAAAGTGAGATAGTGCAGTGTGGACTTTGGGATCCAGTAGTTGGGAGTGCATCAGCTTTTGCACCCAGGGTTAGAAGCCACTGAGGGCTGTGGGGAAGCCCCTGCCACATGGCTGCTTCAGCTCCTGACCTGCATACTGTATGGGGACCAAGCGACCAGTCTGAAGGGTAATTGCTCTTGCTTTAATCTTCTTGGATCTGGATTGCAATCTGGGGTGGAAGTCCTGGGGTGTGTGACAAGCTTGCCAGATTGTGTGGAGGCTTCAGAAAGGGCACCCAACTAATACCTCAGGCAGCTGAGAAAACCCCAGTGTTTGGGATGGAAGTTGCCTTTTCTGGTGGCAGAGTTCTTTTGTGGCAAAAAACCCAAAAGTCGAGTAATTAAGTGGCAATCTGACCAGGCAAAGGAAGCAAAACAAACAGAAGAACCCAACATTAGACTCTTATTTGGGGGACAAAAAGGATCAAAGTATGGGACAGGTAGAAGACAGTGAAGTCAGAACTCCTGCACCAAAAGCTTCAAAGGAAAATAGGAGCTGGTTACAGGCCATAGAGGACCTTAAGAAGAAGATAAGAGAAGTGGAGGAAAAACTGGGAAAAGAAATGAGAACGATGCAAGAAACTTATGAAATGAGAGTCAACAGACTGACTGAGGAAAATAACATCCTAAAAAATAGACTAACTCAAATGGCAGAGGAGGCTCAAAAAGGCAATGAGGTGAAGAATTCCTTAAAAAGCCAAATTTGCCAGATGGAAAAAGAATCTCAAAAGCTCACTGAGGAGAATCATTCCTTCAGAATTAGACTCAAGCAAATGGAAGCTAGTGAATTTATGAAAAATCAAAATTCTGTTAAACAGATCCAAACAAATGAAAGAATAGATGGCAATGTGAAATATCTTGTGGGAAAAAACCACTGACCTGGAAAATGGATCCAGGAGAGATAATTTAAAAATTATTGGACTACCTGAAAGCCATGATCAAAGAAAGAACCTAGAAATCATTATTCAAGAAATTCTCAAGGAAAACTGCCCTGATGTTTTAGAACCAGAGGGCAAAAGAGAGGTTGAAAGAATCCACCAATCATCTCCTGAAAAAGAACCCAAAAAGAAAACTCCTAGGAATATTATAGCCAGGTTCTGAAATTCCCAGATCAAGGAGAGAATATTACAAGCATCCAGGAAGAAACTATTTCAATGTTGTGGAAACACAATCAGGATCACACAGGATCTGGCATCTTCTACACTGAGGGATTGAAGGGCCTAGAATATGATATTCCAGAGGTCAAAGGAGTTGGAATTAAAACCAAGAATCAAATACCCAGCAAAACTGAGTATCATGCTTCAGGGGAAAATATGGTCATTCAGTGGAATAGAGGACTTTCAAGTATTCTTGATGAAAAAAACCAGAGTTGACTAGAACAATTGACATTCAGATACAAGAAGCAAGAGAAGCATGAGAAGTTAAACAGGGAAAAGAAATCAAAAGGAACTTATCAAAGTTGAACTATTTACATTCATACATGGAAAAATTATAATTATAACTGATGAATCTATTCTCAGTATGAAAATAGTTGAAGGGAATAATATATATATATATATACACATATACATATATTATTGGAGGGAATATGAGCGTATGAATACATATGTGAATGTGTGTATATATGTTTACAAGTATACATAGATAGAGGGCACAGGACCGATCTAATAGGAAGGGATAATACTTAAAAGGTGAAATTAAGAGGTGAGAGTGGAATATAATAAGAGGAGAAGCAGTAAGACAGAATGGGGCAAACTATCTCATATAGAAGAGGCAAGGGAAAATGGTTACAATGGAGGGGAAGAACAGAAGGCAAAAGCAAATGGGTCAACCTTATTCTCATTGAATTTGGCTCAGGGAGGGAATGACATGCACACTAAATAGGATATCTCACCCTACAAGAGAGTACGGGGGGAAGGGGATGAGAGGGTGGATGATGGAAGGGAGGGCAGGCTCAGTGGAGTGAAGTTGGAAGCACCCACTTTTGAAAAGGGACAGGATAAAAGTAGAGAACAGCACAAGTAGGAGGTGGGATAGGAGGGAGGGAAATACAATTAGTCTTTTACAATATATCTACTATGGTAATGTTTTGCATTAGCTACACATGTACAACCTATATTTAATTGCTTATCTTCCCAGTAAGGGTGGGTGACAAGGGGAGGAAGGGAATGCATCAGGAATTCAAAGTTTTAAAACCAAATGTTTAAATATATGCATATATATACTATTATTAATACTATTTTACGTGTAATTGGGTAATAAGATATACAGGCACTGGGGCATGGAGTTCCACCATGCCCTACTGGAAAAGTCAAAGGGGGTATGGGGGAAGATAGGGGAGAGAGCAGATTGGAGGAGGGGATATCCTGTGGGATCGCTATTTTGGGGTGGTGAGTAGGGGAAAAATGGCAAGAAAATTTGTAACTCGAAATCTGGTGGAAATGAATGATGTAAACAAGAAGTTAATAAAGTATTTGAAAAAAAAGCCTTCAGGCCATCATAAAAACACTTTCGGTTACTATCAGCATAAAACTGAATTTCGTCTGCTTTCTTACTGAGTCAAGAATCTTTCATCTCTCTAAGCTTTGCTTTCACTTTCCTTTTGATAGAGTTAAATGCTGTCTTTTTAAAGATGAATGAACTATTCTGCTGCTAAGTCCTATGGAGTTCTCCTTTTTATTTGACAGCTTCTGACTTTCTCCATAATTTTTGTCCAAACAGTTTTGATGTTTGCAAATATTCTGACCCAGATGAGTAAATGAGTAAATGCAGTGCTGTACACCAAATCTTTTAAAGCTACCCACTCTTTTTCTACTTCTCTATTGCCAACTATGGATTGGCTCAGCTTTCCCTCCTTGTTAGGAAGGAACTGTTCATGCTCTGAGAAGTGCTCTAATCTGTTGGCATTAGATCTTCTGGAAGGTGGGGCCACTGCTTTTATTAACTATCAATGTTTAGTTTGGAGTTTATAAGTCTATGACCAATCCAACACTCTGTGTCACACATTGCTTTCATCACTTTTATCTCCAGTCAGTCTCTTTTTACAATGACAGTCTATACAATGCCAATGATTGTTGTGAGGGTGTATCCACGAAGTTTTACTTTGTTTAGGTAAACAGAACACAGTGCTAGTGATGAGAAGGTCATAAGAGACCCAAGACCTCAGTAGTAAGTGATCATTGCTGTTGCTGTTTCCAACTCCATTCCTCCGAAGAACACCCTGCCATGTCTAGTCATCTGTGTCTACTCTCAAAGTCACCAAGAATTACCTTTTGGCACATTGCTGATGAGGGTCACTAGGTCTTTGTAAAATTTTTCTTTGGCTTCATCAGGATTCTTCATGGTGGGAGCATATGCCTGAGGATGGTAATGTAGTGCTTTCATGCAAGTGGCAATCACATTATCATGTGCCTGTTGTTCACTCTTTTTGGTAGGCATACAAACTTGCTGACTAGATTAGTTTTGATCACAGAACCAACACCAGCTTCGTGGCATTCTTCACTGAGGCCACTCCAGAAAAATGTGTATCCAGCTCTAAATTAGGCAAGCTGGCCTTCATTTGCCAGCCTGGTTTCACTGAGGACTGCTATTTGGATGCAATAACATCTGAGTTCCTTTGCAACAAGAACTGTTGATCTTTCAGGTCTTCTGGATTTCATGTTATCCATAAGCATGCACACATTCCATGTATCAATGGTGAGTGGAATCCTCTTTGCAAAAAAGTTTTTTTGTACTTTTTTGTGTTACCACCACAATGTTCAATCCCCACCTGCTTCAGGCCAGGGTTGGGTAAAGCAGACAATTTTTAGGGCACCTTTTCTAGCCCCTTCCTTGCACCAGGAGGTGATCAGTGTGGTCCTTAATAGGCTGCTCAGACACCTAAGGGACTGCCAAATCCCACCTCTGCTTGCAGTGAGAAGACAACTCTATGGCTTAGGCCACGTTGTGCAGGGTTGTGATTATAGTTCCCAATGTAACTGTCACTACTGCTTCATCACTTGCCTGTTGACTCAGGACTTTGATATAGGTATAAATGCTAAAATGATATGAGTGATGTCTTTTGACTCACACATAAATTGGATTTAAGTGAGGTATGTTTGTGAAAAGTTGGCCTCACTCTCTCTTTGGGAGTCATCACAGTCCAGGGGTAAAACAAAGTCAAGGCTCAGGATGCACCTTGGTGTCATCGATGTCTAACCCCAATCTCTAAGCACTCCACAGTGTCTGCTTCAGCCATCTTCATGGTTGTTGGAACAAATTATTCTCATCTCCCCATTCCACTGGAAGAGATCTTCACATGCTTGGGGTAAACACAGCCCTTAACTTATCAAAGGGTTTGAGACCCCTTGGTTACCTTCAACCTGGTTTAGTCTGTCTGCTGAAGTGGTTTGTTGGGGGTGTGGTCACTAATCATGTTATAGCTTTTAGGAGCCACATGTGAGAATTAGGACAATCAAGCTGACTCCAAAGGTGAAAAGCAGCCCTGAAAAGGGCTCAGCAGCCCCCTCATCAGAGGTACAAGTCTTCCCTAAACACACCCCACACCTCATTAAGGGATTGTCAGTAATTAAACTGACAATAAAATAGTAATAAAAACATGAGAAACAGGAAGAGTCCATCAGTTGTTGTTCATTCATTTTTCAGTTGTGTCCAACTTTTCATGACCCCATTTTGAGTTTTCTTGGCAATGATACTAGATCGGTATGCTCTTTCCTTCTCCAGCTCATTTTACAGATGAGGAAAGTGAGGCAAACACTTAAGTGACTTGCCCAGGGTCATAGAACTAGTAAGTCTATAAGGAATCCAGGAAGGCCTGGAACTCTATTCACCAAGTCATCGAGCTGCTTCGGAAGTCAGAATACTTAAGTTATAATTCTGGTTCTGCCCCTTACCAGCTATGTATTGACTACGGTCAAGACAATTAATATTTCTTATTCGTGGATAGTTGATTATTAATAATTTTTCCTTATATAAAGTCTATATCCCTTTGCAACTTCCTCCCTTTGTTCCTCAATCTGATCTATGGTTCTTTCACTCTCTTGAGGTTAACATGTATAGTAGTTGGAGGACCTGTTTAGTATCTCATTCTCTCTCTTAGCACATAGTGCAGTGACTAGCACATCATAGGTGCTTAAATGCTTATTGACTGACCAACTGATGAATAATGACTGATGCATGACCTTTTCTGGTCAGTCATTCATATCTTAAATAATATACCTCGAACTATGTTTAACAGACTATCACATATGATAAGAGCATCTTTAAGATTCAAGATTTTTGAAGGCAATAGAATTTATATCTAGTATATGCCTATGAAGTGCCCGGGGCATCCCTCCCTTTCCAATATTCCTGTTTGGGACATTCTTGGTCAAACTGTTGAAAACTTGTTTTGACTACACACTCCAAATAAATGCAAGATGAAGAAGGAAGGAGAGTAAGAAATATTATCAAAGAAGCAGATATCTTTTGATAACTGTACTTTTTAAATGATCTTAAATAGCTAAAATCCTGAAAGACTCAACTTTTTCCTTTTTTTTTTGCTTTAAATACTTTCCAATTTCCACTCTAGATTATCTTCTCATGATACAGATAATTTCTAATCTATATTGTGCAGTTTAAGGATTTTAGGAAGTAAAGATATCAAAAGAATTGGCAAGGGTAAGAATATAAGAAAAAATTGCAATCTACAAAAAGGAAAGAAGTGCCCACACCAAAAGTGACCACAATACTATATAAATATTTATGTCATGTTTCAAAAATTAGATTGTTGCTGCTTGAAGTCAAGAACTATTTCTCATGATTCTTCTAAATGCTTGACAGTGCTAATGTTGTGCCCTGGCTACGATAGATAATCTATAAATATTCATTACATCATCCAAACTTGCTTAACCTTCACAGTTGGCCCAACAACACTTGTATTAAGATCACACACAGAATGCATGACAGCAACATGTGGCTAGATCTAAAGCTCCCAGTAGAAATAACCCTACAAATTATAAATCTTTAAAACAAATCTTGAGAAAAAAATCAGAAATAAGAGGGAAAGGATTTTACTACCTTCTTACCCAAACTTTCATGGAAGGCACTGAAAGAAGGCAGAGCAAGGGATCACATCTAATTGTGATACTCTAACTGATAGTTTCTGATCAATGGTTTTTGATCCTTGGTGTCCTGGTGTATTCACTGTCACAATAAAGCATTAATAAATTTCAGTATCAATTACAGAGAACTTATATGAATATAAGGGGTAGAACAGGGGGAAATCTGCTAATAGACATAAAAAGATTTGTACAACCTACTTCTCAGTAGTTGTAAAGAATTGTAATTGTAAATACTGTAAATTTTAGAATATAAACAAGAATTTCTGTAAATACATATATTATATATACATACATATATTATACATGCATACATATGCATGTGTGTGTGTGTGTGTGTGTGTGTAATAGAGAATGACAATGACAATCTATAGCTATTTTTTGAAGGGCAATTGGGGTTAAAGCAACTTGCCCAAGGTCACATAGCTAGTAAGTGTTAAATGTGTGAAGTCAGCTTTGAACTCAGGTTCTCCTGACTCTGGGGCCAATGCTATTCACTGAGCCACCTAGCCACCCTTAATCTATATCTATTTTCAATGGTATCATTCTCATGTGATGAGAAAGATACATCCCCCTATGCAACATGTTGAAGTGAAGATCTTTGAGCATTGCTTTCTACCAGCCTCACAAATATAGCTTTTTAGTTTTTATTATGATGCCTTTTAGTCTGATCCTTTGTGTGGGTGAGATAGAAATGAGGGAGAGGAGAAAAAAGAGGGAGATTTCTCTGTGGAAAATTAAATTAATACTAGATCTATTCCAAATACCCTTCTAGTTTTGATATATTCTATCTCTTAGAGATTCCAAAACATGTATTTGAGGGAAGTAAGGTATGGAATAACAGATGGCCTTCTTCTGCTGTGTAGCATAATACCAAACTAAACATTAAAGGCCATGACTTAAACTAAATATTAAACTAAACCAAAAGGAAATGAGGATGTGAAACACAAAATGTTCCTAAAGAAATCAAAGATCACAAAGTTAGTTGTATACGGTGGATTTCAGTTTGGGGAAGGGGTAGTAATTCCAGTTCTAATTCCAATCTGAATCTAATGCACTTTGTAGCTGAGCTCCTTCTATAAACCCATTTCTACTTAAAAACAAATTATGCCAGTGGCCCTATGCCATACTCAATCTTTTTCCTCCCAGAGTTTATGTTTAAGCGCAAAGGGCAAATAGAGCAAACAGATTGTGTAATTGCCCATCTGTTAAACTTCTGATGAAAGACCTTTAAAGGTCTTTTCTTTAAGCCACTTTTCCCTTCAGTTAAAAAAAAAACTTATTGTTTCATTTTTTTAAAAATTGGAGCTCTTATTTTTTTTAACTTTGTCTGCCATTTTTGGTGCCAAAGTGGAAATGGCATCTGTTATACTTAGAAATTTTGTTGTCCCTGCAAAGTGACTTGAAGTGTAGAAAAGCAGAAGAAAAACTGAACTTCAACTTAAGCCAAAGGACAGAGCATGTTGCAAAGTGAGGATTCATATCAATTCTTCTCCCAATTCTGCCATTCTCTTAGTAAACTCAGAAGTTTCCTTTATCTCTTTAGTTCTTGGTTTATTCATCTGTTAAAATTGGGCATTCAAAGAGTTGGCCCCTACAATCCCTCCCAATTCTAGAATTTTATTGTAAGGTCATTAATTTCTTAGAACTTCCATCAAATCAAAGAGGTTTATTTACTCAAGTCAATAAGACAACCAAAAAAAAAATTCTATGCAAATTATGGTCATTTGTGGCAGTCCTATTTTTGGTTGAAGCATTCCTGGTGGCATTTTTTCTATTTATATCACAAAAGATGCTATAGTTATAAGTGTGGCTCATTAAGTACTTCTGTCCTTTAACAAGTCTTTGTCTTATATAGGTCTATAGCCTACCTGCAGTTCACCTGACAGTTGTACCAAGGGACTGGTGCCTGTTCACATACAAAAAATCTCTTAGTTCTATGTGAGGGGGGGAAATAACTTTAGACTTTTCAGCAAAAAGCTAATCATTTTAATTAGGGACAGGAATTGAATAATTTTCTTTGCAACTTATGTTAGAGAGTTGCATAGATCACTGAAAGGTCAACCATTCACATAGTATGGATTGTTCTACTATCTATTGACCAAATAATTAATTTTTAAACAAATGCTTTATTAACTTCTGTTTTACATCATTCATTTCCACCAGATTTTGAGTTACAATTATTTCCCCCCCCCCTGTTTTTCCCCTACCCACCCTCCCAGAATAGCAGTCCCACAAGATATCACTTCCTCCAATCTACTCTCTCCCATATCTTCTCCCATACCCCCTTCGACTTTTCCATTAGAGGAAGGTGAATCTTTGTGTCCCAATGCCTGCACATCTTATCTCCCAATTACAAGCAAAAGAGTATTAATAATAGTATTTATATATATTTGAAACATTTGATCTTAAGACCTTGAATTTCAGATCCATTTCCTTCCTCCCTTGTCACCTATTCCCTCTGGGGAGATAAGTAATTCAGTATATGTTGTACATGTCTAGCTATGCAAAACATTTCATAGTAGATATATTGTACAAGGCTGCTTATAATTCCCTCCCACTCATCTCAGCCCCCACCTGGTATATTCCTTACTTGATCCTGTCCCTCTTCTATAGTGGGTACTTCCAACCTCCCCTCCCCCAAGGATGCCCTCCCATCCATCATCCCTCCTCTCATCCCCCTTCCCCCTATTCTGCTGCAGGTTGAGATATCCCATTTAGTATGTATGTCATTCTCTCCCTGAACCAAATTCAATGAGAATGTGGTTTTGCCTTTTTGCCTTCCTGTTCTTCCCCTTCCCTGTAGCCACTTCCCCTTGCTTATTTTACATGAGACAGTTTATCCTACCCTGTCTCTCCCCATCTCCTCTTGCCACTTTCCTCTCTCACCTCATAATTCATCCCTTGAGTATTCTCCCTTCCCAAAAATTCAACCTATGCCCTCTAACCATGTATAACTGTAAACATATATACACACATTCATATATGTATTCATATGAACATACACCCTTCTTCCATTGTTTTCATACTGAGAAAGATTTCATCAGTCTCAGTTATTGTTTTTCCATATAGGAATGTAAATAGTTCAACTTTGATAAGTTCCTTTTGATTTCTTTTCCCTGATTACCTTCTCAGGCATCTCTTGCTTCTTGTGTCTGGATGTCAAATTTTCTATTCAACTCTGGTTTTTTCCTCAAGAATGCTTGAAAGTCCTCTATTCCACTGAATGACCATATTTTCCCCTGAAACAAAATACTCAGTTTTGCTGGGTAGGTGACCCTTGGGTTCATTCCCAGCTCTTTTGCCCTCTGGAATATCATATTCCATGCCCTTTGATCCCTCAGTGTAGAAGCTGCCAGGTCCTGGGCTATTCTGATTGTGTTTCCACAATATTGAAATTGTTTCTTCCTGGCTGCTTGTAGTATTTTCTCCTTGATCTGGGGATTCTGGAACCTGGCTATAATATTCCTGGGAGTTTTCTTTTTGGGATCTTTTTCAGGAGGTGATCTGTGGATTCTTTCAACCTCTATTTTGCCCTCTGGATCTAAAACATCAGGGCAATTTTCCTTGAGAATTTCTTGAAGGGTGATTTCTAGGTTCTTTCCTTGATCATGGCTTTCAGGTAGTCCAATAATTTTTAAATTGTCTCTCCTGGATCTATTTTCCAGGTCAGTAGTTTTTCCCATGAGATATTTTACATTGCCTTCTATTCTTTCATTTGTTTGGATCTGTTTAACAGCATCTTGATTTCTCATAAAGTCACTAGCTTCCATTTGCTCCAGTCTAACTCTGAAGGAATGAATCTCCTCAGTGAGCTTTTGAGATTCTTTTTCCATCTGGCAAATTCTACTTTTTAAGGCATTCTTCTCCTCATTGCCCTTTTGGGCCTCCTTTGCCATTTGAGTTAGTCTATTTTTTAAGGTGTTGTTTTCCTCAGTCAGGCTGTTGACCCTCATTTCATACTTTTCCTGCATCCTTCTCATTTCTCTTTCTAATTTTTCCTCCACTTCTCTTATTTGATTTTTAAAGTCCTTCTTAAGGTCCTCTGTGGCCTGCAACCCACTCATGTTTTCCCCTGGGGCTTTTGGAGCAGGACTTCTGACCTCACAGCCCTCCTCTTGCTCTATGCTTCAATCCTCTTTGCCCCCAAAGTAGGAGTCTAAGGTTGCATTTTTCTGTTTAATTTGTTTCCTTTGCCTTGGCATGTTGCCACTTAATTACTTGACTTTTGGGCTTGTTGCCACAGTATGACCTGGTGCCAGATGGGACTTTCATCCTGAATGTGGGGGGGGGGAGCAACTTCCGTTTCTGGCAAGCTGGAAACACACCCATGACCTCCACCCCAGATCACAATCCAGATCCAGGGAGCTTAAAGCAAGAGCGATTACCCCCCAAGACTGATCACTGCATCTCCCTACAGTTCGAAGGCCAGGAGCTGGAGCTGCCTCTGAAAACTACAAAATGGCATGTCTCCTCAGCGGCTTCTAGCCCCCAGGGGAAGAAGCCGACACATTCCCCAAATACTGGTCCCAAAGTCCATAGGGCACTAACCTCTCACTTTGTCCTGGGCATGTCTATGTTGATAATTCTGGAATCACCACAGCTGCTGGTGTTCTGGGGTCCCTCCAGACGGCTGCTGGCCGTGCTGCCCTGGGGCTAAAACCACGACTCAGGAGGACCTGTGCTCGGCTCCCCGTGCACTGCCGGCTCCCAGAGCACTGTGCTGGTCCTTCCTGCAGGGCTGCTGGGCTGTCCTCAGAGGGAGGTTAGCTTTTCTGTGTCGTTCTGTGGTTCTGGGCTCCAGAAGTTGTTCAGAGTCCCCTTTTACATAGTTTGGAGGTAGTCTTGGGGGGGGGGGGAGAGTGGCTTGGATGCACTGTTTCTACTCTGCCATCTTGCCTCCACCCCCCCCAAATAATCAATTTTTAAATATTTTATGATTTGTTTATGATGTGGGTTTTTATATTTATGTCATATATCCATTTGGAGCGTTTCTTTGTATAAGATAAGAGGTATTGCTCTAAAATCAATGTCTTCCACATACTACAATCAAAACTGTACAATAGTATGGCAGAAACTAGGCATAGACCAACATCTTATACTGTATACCAAAATAAAGTCAAAATAGGCACACAATTTAGCTATAAAGTCTGATACTATAAGCAAACTTGGAGAGCAAGGAATAGTTTGCCTGTCAGATTTACAGAGAACAGAAGAATTTATAACCAAAAAATATATAGACAACATTATGGAATGCAAAATGGACAGTTTTGATTACTTTAAATTGAAAAGATTTTGCACAAAATAAACCAATGCAACCAAGATTAGGAGGGAAATGAAAAACTGGGAAAGTATTTTTATAACCAGTGTCTCTAATAAAAGCCTCATTTCTAAAATATAGAGAGAACTCAGTCAAATTTATAAGGATACAAGTCATTTTTCCAATTGATAAATGATCAAAGGATATTAACAAGTAGATTTCAGGTAAAGAAATTAAAGTTACCTGTAGTCATATGAAAAAATGTTCTCAATCACTATTTATTAGAGAAATGCAAATCAAAACATCTCTGAGGTACCACATCACACCTATCAGATTGACTAATATGACAAAACAGGAAAATGACAAATGCTGGAGAAAATGTGGGAAAAAATGGAACATTAATTCATTGTTGGTGGAGTTGTGAACTGATCCAACCATTCTGGAAAGCAATTTGGAACTATGTCCAAAGGGCAAGCAAACTGTGCATAGCCTTTGACCAAGAAGTACAACTTCTAGGTTTGTATGTCTATGAAATCATAAAAATGGGAAAAGGAACCACATGTATAAAATATTTATAACAGTTCTTTTTGTGGTGGCAATGAATTGAAAATAGAGGGCATGCCCATCAATTGGGGAATGGTTGAACAAGTTGTGGTATATGATTTTAATGGAACACTATTGTGCTATAAGAAATGATGAGTAGGCAGACTTCAGAAAAACCTGGAAAGACTTGTATGAACTGATGCCGAGGGAAGTGAGCAGAACCAGGACATTGTATAAAGTAACAGTTATGATTTGTGATGACTAACTTTGATAGACTCATCTCTTCTTAGCAATGCAAGGATCCAAGACAACTCCAAAAGACTTATGATGTAAAATGCTGTCCACATTCAGCAAAAGAAATGTGGAGTCTGAATGCAGATTGAAGCATATTGTTTGCTCTCTTTCTTTTTTATTTCTTTTTCTGTTTGTTTCTTCATTCTTATGTTTTCTGTCATGGGTTCTAATTATTCTTTATAACATAACTTTTATGAAAATAAGTCTAATGTGAATATATATGTAGAGCCTATATCAAATTACACACTGTCTTGAGGTAGAGGGAGGGGAGAGATGAGGAAAATGGAACTCAAAATCTTATGGAAGTGAATGTTTAAAATTTAAAATTAATTAATTAAAAAGAAAATATTTTCAAAATACCAATCAACAGGCAACATAGTGTGGTGCATATACTGACAAATTTAAAGACAGGAAGAAAACTTCAAACTTGGCTTCTGCTCAATGAAACCCAGTGGCTCCCTATAAACTCTTTTTTAAAATTATTGTTTTAAGATTTTTATTTAAAGTTCTGAGTTCCAAATTCTATCCTTCCCTCTCCATTTCTCCTTAGATGGTAAGCAATCAAATATAGGTCCTACACATTCAATTATGTAACACACTTCTATATTAGTCATTTTGTGCAAAAAGACTCCAATGAAAGAAAATTATGAAAAAAGAAAGTGAAAAATAACATGTTTCAGTCTATATTCAATCAATGGAAATTCTTTCTCTGGGGGCAAATATTATGCTTCATCATTAGTCCTTTGGGATTGTCTTGGATCATTCTATTGCTGAAGGTAGCTAAGTCATTTACAGTTCTTCATCAAGTAATATTGCTGTTGGTATGTAAAACATTCTCCTGGTTCTGTTTATTTCACTATATGTGACTTCATGTAAATGTTTCCAGGTTTTTTCTGAAATCACCCTGCTTGTCATTTCTTATTCTGCAATAATATTCCATTACAATCATACATCACAGTTTGTTTGTTTATTCTCCTATTGATGGTCATCCCTTTAGTTTCCAATTCTAAGTCACCTGAAAAAGAGCTGCTATAAATAATTTCTACGCAGCTAAGTCCTTTTCCCTTTTTTTATGTCTTTGGGATATAGACCTAGCAGATCAAAGACTGTGCATAGTTTTGTAGCCCTTCTGGCATAGTTCCAAATTTCTCTCCAGAAAGTTTGGACAGTTCACAACTCCAACAATGCATCACTGTCCCAGTTTTCCACATCCCTTCCAAAACCCCACATTTTCCTTTTATGTCACATTAACCACTGTGATAGGTGTGAAGTGATAATTTATAGTTGTTTTAATTTGAATTTATCTAATCAGTAGTGATTCAGAGCTTCTACTTCTGGTGAACACCAAATGGCAGATGACACAGGTGCTGCAGGAGGTGCGGGAGGCCCCGGGCGCCCTGGAGTCAGAGTCTGGGGAGGCTTCCATGGAGGCTTCGGCAGTGGGGGCCGAGGTTGAGGCCAGGGCCTCATTCGAGACCATGGCCGAGGCCGCGGGGCCAGGGGAGGAAAGGCTGAACGCAAGGAGTGGGTTCCTGTCACTAAGCTGGGCCGGCTAGTCAAGGACATGAAGATCAAATCTTCATAAGAGATCCATATTTTCTCACTTCCTATCAAGGAGTCTGAGATCACCGATTTCTTCCTGGGATCTTCATTGAAAGATGAGGTTTTGAAGATCATGCCTGTTCAGAAACAAACTAGAGTTGAACAACGTACCAGGTTCAAGGCTTCTGTGGCCATTGGTGACTACAATGGCCATGTTGGTCTGGGTGTCAAGTGCTCCAAGGAAGTGGCCACAGCTATTTGTAATTCTATCATTCTGGCCAACCTATCATTCCTGTGAGACATGACTACTGGGGGAACAAGATTGGCAAGCCTCACACAGTACCCTGCAAGGTCACTGGGCGATATGGGTAGGTTCTGGTGCTCCTGATCCCTGCCCCTAGAGGAACTGGCATTGTCTCAGCTCCTGTGCCTAAGAAGCTCCTATTGATGGCTGGAATAGATGACTGCTACACATCTGCAAGAGGCTGTACTGCCACCCTGGGCAACTTCGCTAAAGCTACTTTTGATGCCATCTCCAAAACATACAGCAATCTAACCCCAGACCTGTTGAAGGAGACTGTGTTCACTAAGTCTCCTTATCAGGAATTCACCGACCATCTTGTGAAGACTCACACACGAGTGTCTGTCCAGAGAACCCAGGCATCTGCTGTGGCAGCCACATAGATGTGTTTTTTTTTTTTTTAATAAACAAATAAATTGATTTAATTTCTTTCTCTGAAAACTGCCTGTTCATATCCTTTGACCATTTATCAATTGGGGAATGACTTGTATTCATATAGATTTGGCTCAATTCTCTATAAATTTTAGAAATGAGTCCTTTATCAGAGACACAAGTTGTAAAAATTCTTTCCTAATTTCCCACCTCCCTCTTGATCTTGGTTACATTGGCTTTGTTTGTACAGAAGCTTTTCAATTTAATGTAATCAAAATTATCCATTTTGCATTTTATAATGCTCTCTAATTTTTGTTTGGTCCTAAAGTCTTCCCCTCTCCACAGATCTGTCAGGTAAACTATTCCTTGCTTTCCCAAATTGCTTACAGTATCATCCTTTACATCTAGATCATGCACCCATTTAGACTTGATTTTGGTATATGGTGTTAGATAATGATCTATGCCCAGTTTCTGCCATACTGTATTCCAGTTTTCCCAGCAGTTTTTGTCAAATAGTGGATTCTTATCCCAAAAACTGGGGTCTTTGGGTTTATTGAACAATAGATTACTATATTCATTAACTGCTGGGTCTCCTGTGCCCAATCTATTCCATTGATCCACTACTCTACTCCTCTGCCAGTGCCAAGCAGTTTTGATGACTTCTGCTGTATAATACAGATTAAGATCTGGCATAGTTAGTCCACCTTCCCTAGCATTACTTTTCATTAATTCCCTTGATATTCTAGACCGTTTGTTTTTCCAAATAAAATTTGTTATAATTTTGTCTAACTCTAAAAAGTAGTTTTTTGGTAATCTCTATATCTTTTTTAGCCCTAAATTCTTCCCTTATCCATAAATCTTACAGATAAACTATCCCATTCTCTCTTAATTTGTTTATGGTATCACCCTTTTTGTATAAATCATGTACTCATTTTGATTTCATCTTGTTATACAGTGTGAGATGTTGATCTATACCTAGTTTCTGCCGTAGTTTTCCAGTTTTCCTGGCAGTTTTTGTCAAATAATCAATTTTTGTTCTAAAAGCTTGGCTCTTTGGGTTTGTCATATACTAGATTACTATGTTCAATTACTGTAACTAACCTACTCCACTATCCACCACTCTCTTTTCTTTTACTTAATAGTATTTTTCAACTACATGCAAAAATAATTATCAATGTTCTTTCACGTAAGATTTTAGTTTGAAATTTTTCCCTCCTTCCCTTCCCCTACCCCTTCTGAAGAGAGCAAGAAATCTGAAATGTTATACATATATGATCATGTTAAAATATTTCCACATTAGTCATGTTGTGAAAGAAAAAATCTGAACAAAAGGAGAAAAACATGAGAAAGGAAACAAAGTGAAAATAATATGATTAGATCTGCATTCAGACTCCATAATTCTTTCTTTGGATGTGCCTAACATTTTCCATCATGAGTCTTTTGTAATTTTCTTGGATCATTGCACTGCTGAAAAGAGCAAAGTTTATCCCAATTGATCATCACACAATGTTGCTGTTACTACATACAATGTTCTCTGGTTCTGCTCACTTCACTCAGCATCAGTTTTTGTAAGTCTTTCCAGGTTTTTCTGAAATCTTCCTGCTCATCATTTCTTATAGCACAATAGCATTCTATTACACACATATATCATAACTTGTCCAACCATTCCCCAATTGATGATAATCTCTTCAATTTCCTTTGCCACCACAAAAAGAGCTGCTACAATTTTTTTGTACATATTGGTCCTTTTTCCCCCTTTTAATGATCTTTTGGGATACAGACCTAAAATGGTTTTGCTGGATCAAAGGGTATATACACTTTTATAGCCTTTTAGGAATAGTTCCAAATTGCTCTCCAGAATGTTTGGATCAGTTCACAACTCCACCAACAATGAATTAGCACCACTCTATTTCTTAGCCAATACCAAATTTTTTTATAATGACCACTTTATAATACAGTTTGATATCTAGTACAGATAGACAATTTTCTTTTACATTTTTCCACTGGTTATCTTGATACCCTTGAGCTTTAATTATTCCAGATGAATTGTGTTAATTTTTCTAACTCTACAAATTATTTTTGAAAGTTTGATTGGTATGGCACTTTAGATTAATTTAGATAGAATTGTCATTTTTATCATATTGGCTAAACCTTCCCATGAGCAATTTTTTTTTGTAATTTTTCAATTGTTTAGATGTCTTTATTTATGGGAAAAGTGTTTTATAGTTATATTCATATAGTTCCTGGGTTTCTCTTGGCAGGTAAACTCCCAAGTATTTTATATTGCCTACAGTTATTTTAAATAGAATTTCTCTTTCTATCCCTTGCTACTGGATTTTACTGATAATATATAGAAATGCTGATGATTTGTGTGAGTTTATTTTGTATCCTGAAACTTTGATAAAGTAATTTCAAGTAGCTTTTTTAGTTGATTCTCTAGAATATTCTAAGTGTGACATTGTATCATCTACAAAGAGTGATAGTTTTGTTTCCCCATTGACATTCTAATTCCAAACTTCCTTTTTATTATCTTATTGCTAAAGATAACATTTCAAGTAAAATATTAAATAATAGAGGCAATGATGGGCATCCTTGTTTCAACTCTGTATTGGGAAGACTTCTACTTTACCCTCATTAAAGATGATGTTTGTTGAGAATTTTAGATAAATATTATTTATCACTTTAAGGTAAACTCTATGCATTCCTATGATCACTAGTGTTTTTAGTAGGAATGTGTCTTGTATTTTGGCAAAAACTTTATTCTGCATCTATTGAAATAATTATACGATTTCTATTTCTTTTGTCATTGATACATTTAATTATACTGATAGTCTCCCTAATATTGAACCAGTCCCGCAATTCTGTTATAAATTCCACTTGCTGCTTGTGGTATATTACTGTATTATTTCAAGTATTTTATTTAAAATTTTGCATCAATATTCATTAGGGAAATTGATCTATAAATTTCTTTCTCTGTTTTGGTTCTTCATCGTTTGGGGATCAGCACCATAATTGTGTCATAAAAGGAATTTAGTAGGACTCTTTCTTCATTTATTTTTCTTAATAGTTTATATACTATTATGATTAATTGTTCTTTAAATGTTTGGTAGAATTCTCTTGTGAATGCATCTGCTCCTGGGGATTTTTCTTAGGAAGTTCATTGATGGCTTGTTCAATTTCTTTTTCTGATATTGGATTATTTAAGGATTTTTTCTTCTCTTCATCTGAGTAATTTATATTTTTGTAGATATTCATCTATTTCTATTAGATTATCATATTTTTGGCATGTTATTGGTCAATATAGCTCCTAACAATTGCTTTAACATCTTCTTCATTGGTGGTTAATTCACTCCTTTCATTTTTGATAGTATTAATTTGGGTTTCTTTCCTTTAAAAAAAAAACAAAAACAAATTAACAATTGTGGGTTTGTTATTGGGGTTTTTCCCTAAAAACACTTTCTATTTTTATTTATTATTTATATAGTTTTCTTGTTAATCACTGCTTTGATTTTCAGAATTTCCAATTTAGTTTTTAATTGGGGATTTTTAGTTTGTTCTTTCTCTAGTCTTTTTTTTTCTTTTTAGTTCCATGGCCCATTCATTGATCTTCTTTTGCTCTACTTTACAGAGATAAGCAATTAGAGACTTGAATTTTCCTCTAAGTACCACTTTGGCTGCATTCTATATATTTTGGTATGTGGTCTCATTCTCCATATCATTTTACAGATGAGGAAACTGAAGCAAACTGGATCAAGTGACTTGCTAGAGTCACTTAGCTATTAAGTGTGTGGTCAAATTTGAAGTCAGGACAATGAGTCTTCCTGACTCCAGACCCAGCACTCTATACACTGTGCAACCTAGCTGACCCTTCTTGCTGCTAAATTCCCTCTAAAAACCTCACTTTAAATGTCAAGAATGTTAGGTTTACTTTGATAGTATTTTTAACATTAAAAAGAGAAGAATTTACTGACTTTTAGCAAAACTGTATCTAAGAAGAAAGAATTGATCATTATGTGATTTGATTTTATTATTATTTCTGGAAATAATATTTATTCAGTAATTTACTATAATTTAGCGCCCACATGGATGGCAATAAATGGGTCTTCAGCCTTGTTGCTAATACTGAAGTCAGCAAGACCATCACTGCCAACATAGATTTCAATTCCTGTACAATGGTTATCTCTTTTATCTCCAGAAATGACATCACAGTAGGTTCCAGCAGGAAGACCAGTTTGCAGAGTTGTTGACAATGCCCTGTAAAACAAAAGGCACAGCAGTGAAAAACATACAGGCATTTCCACCTTAGATGCTTAGTGTATATCTGTTCCATATGTAAAAACCCAATGAATGGAGGGACTCTAGAATATGAAATGGTTCTAGTGAATCTGGGAAGTCTTGAAATAGCTAAAGAAACCTCATTCACTACTAGAGATTGCAGAACTTCTTAATCTGTGGTAAGTGCTTGAAGATAATGATTTGAATGACAAGAAAATTTGTTTCTACAACTGATTTTCATTATTACCTTTTTTGGTAAATGGAAACACTTCACATCTGTGCACTAGTTGCTTCCATTCAGGAAAGACCAATTACTGCCAATAATTTAAATTTGATCATTCATAACTTTTTCCTTGAGGTAGCAAAAATGTTTTGGATTGAAAGCTAAAAAAAATTATCTGGTACTTCATTGATTGAGCTGTAAACTCATCCATTATCAATGTACTTTGATACCACTGTGCATGGAAGATATGAATTAGAATGGCAAACAGTTGCAGTTTCTAACAAGATGGTATATTTGGTTGACTTCTGTCTTCTGTTATTTCAGTAAGTAGACTGGGAGACTAAGTGTTCGAAGTAGAAGACTCAATTCATTGATATACAGCATTGTTAGAGGATCTACAACACTAAGGCTGAACCCCCTGGCCAGATCACAAAACCTTTGCATGCCCATTACTGCTGCCAGTCTACTCACTCTTAACAAGAAGCGTGAGAAGTTTCAAGGTAAGTTAAAAGATCTTTTTACTCAGGCTATATTTCCCAAAGCTTAAAGCAGAAATAAAAGACAGATCTTTACAACCCTACATGGTGTTATCACAACTCCCATACTAACCATTACCATTTTCTTTTTTTCACTCTTCCCTCTTCATTTTGTATAGTCTATAAGTACTTTTCCTATTTTAATTTCTTTTGATTTCCTCCCTTTTCCTCTAATCTAATAAGATGAGGTATGTAAAGCTTCACAAACCTTATTGCACTGATATGTTGGTTATCAAGGTTACGATTAGCATATTAATGATGATGATGATGCATCTCTCCTCCCTCAGCATTTGCTCCCTGTTTAAAAAATCTGTTGCCCTCCTAATAGTGAACAACTAGAACATACACAAGGGTTTGGGGTCACTTGTGAACATCAGAAATAATTTTCATTGAGGACAACAAATCAGAACTAAGAGAGTCTTTTGTGGGCATTTAGTTAAACCCATTCATTTGACTGATCAGCAAACTGAGGCTGAAATGTTAATGTAGGTGACCCAGTGGATAGAGAGTGTGACTTGGAGTCAGGAACACCTGCTCTCAAATTCTGCCTTAGGCACTGGTTACTTTGTGTCCCTAGGAGAGTCATTTAACTACTTTGTGCCTCAGTTTCCTCACCTGCAAACTGACAATAATAATAGTAACAACCTTAACAAGTTGTGGGAATCAATGGATCAATATGTATAAAATGCTTTGCAAATAAATCATAATGTGCTACATCAGTCCTAACCATTAAACAACTTGACCAAGTTCACACAGTACCAGAGCCAAGATTTCAAAACCAGTTGACCTGGCTCAAAATTCAGTATGTCTCCTACTATACTCTGCTTCATTTTGGATTTCAAGATTTATACAGAGTCTTCCTAGGACATTGGGCACTTTTTATACCTGAAAAGATATGAATCTCTTATATTAACTTTCTTATATTAACTTATCTTTTCTTCTCTTATCAAGGCTAATCAGCACCACCATCACCCCTCAACCAATATGTCACCTATTAACCAAATTCTTCCAATGCCATGTATATAAATATTTTCCTTACATCTGTAGTCTCAGAGAAAATGATGAAAAAAGGCATAAATGGTACTTTCAGACCTCAAAACTATATTTTAAAGTAGTAATCATCAGAGAACTATTTGTTATTATATTTTAAAAATAGAATAATAGATCACTGGAAGAGAGTATGTGAGTGGGAATGAAGAACAATTTAACTCTGTAACACAGGGTTTCACCAGTCAAATTACCTACTTCAGGAAAGTTAAATGAGAACCTCTGGGGGAACTGGAATACATTTTGGCCAAAAATAAGTTTAGACAAGCATCTTATTCCTTCTACTACTATAGATTGCAAAGGATAAATGCAAAAGGCAATTTATAAAAGAAAACAAAAAGAATCATAGAATTTGAGAATAGGCAGGAAGGTCAGTGTTCATTTTAATCCAACTGATATATGAGAGGAATTCCCATTATAATAATAACCAAAGTTTCCTTTCTCTTTTAAATGGAAAAATATGAAAGGCAGTGCTGTTCAAAACTATGGTTATGGAGAAAACTTCCAACCAAACAAGGGATAAGGGAGGACAAAAAAATTAAATTAGATCAAATTGACAAGCTTTTGCACAAATAAAGCCAATGTAACTAAAATAGAAACTAAAACCATGAACTTGAGAAAAATCTTTGTACCAGTTATCCCCTAGATAAATAAGGTATCCTATATGTTTAGGGAATTTTAGGCCAAGAACCATTCCATACTGGAAAGTGAGCAAAGGATATGAACAAATATTTCTCAAAGGAAGTATTATAAACTAATGCAACCTTTGTTCCAAATTACTAATGAAACTCAGAAAATTTGCACAAAGGTAACAGAAACCAGAAAAATCCAACATTGAAGACAAGTATGTAAATAGTGTTAGTGGAGACAGGAATTTTTCTAACCATCCTGGAAGACAAATTGGAATTGTGTGGGGAAAAAAGTGACTACACCATTTATACTTTTTTTTTTTTTAAAGCAATTGGATTTGATCTCGGGTCATCCCAACTCCTAGGCCGGCACTCTTACTCACTGCGCCACCTAGGCGCCCCTTTTAGGGCAGTTGGGGTTAAGTAACTTGCCCAAGGTTACACGGCTAGGTTTTTTTTGTTTGTGTGGATTAAGTGTCTGAGGCCCGATCCGAACTCAGGTCCTTCTGACTCCAGGGCTGGCGCTCTATTCACTTCGCCACCTAGCCGCCCCCACCATTTATACTTTTTGATCCTGAAACTTCAGTCATGAGTAATTGCCCCAGTGAGGTCATGAGACTGAAAAGAAGGATTTCAAATATGTCAAAATATTCATGGAAGCACTTTTTATGGTAGCAGAAAATTGAAAACAAAGTAAATTCATATCGATTAGGGAAATGCTGAACAAATTTCAGTACATTGGTAAAAATAGAGTACCAAAGGACCATAAAAAATAATGTGTAGGGGCAGCCAAGATGGTAGAGTAAAAGCAGAAACTTGGTGTGGGCTCTGGATCCAACCACTTCTAATACCTGTAAAAAATGACTGTAAACAAATTTTAAAGCCACAGAAGCCACAAAGAGACAGAGAAACACATCTCTTACCGAAGGGAGGCTGACAGGAAAGGTCGTATTGAAACACATTGGGAAATGAGCACAGACCCCGCCGAGCCATGGTCTTGGCCCCAGGGCAGTGCAGACTGGCCAGAGCAGACTTTGGAGACAGAATCAGAAGCAGCAGTGGCGATTTCCAGACTTCTCAACCCATAAACACCAAAGAGAATATAAAATGTCTATGGGGAATTGTGTTGGAAGGGTGAAGGAAAAATGTGGTCTGGCCCCTGACCTGGGAGAAGAAGTGGCAGAGGCACAGTAGCTGCAGCTGCTGCAGCATGGCTACTTCCAGAACTCTTGACCTGCAGACTGTAGGGGGATCAAGCAACCATTAAGAGGGCAATCACATTTGCTTTGACCTGCTTGTGATTGGATCCAGGTCTTGGGTGGTGGTGCTGGGTTATTTGCCCAGTGTGCCAGAGCTTTTGGGGACAGCAAAGAGGGCACCCTACTAATAGCTCCAGCAGCTGTGAAAACCACAGTGCTTTTGGGACAAAGCTCTATCCATTCTGTAAGCAGAGTTCTACCATGGCAAAGAGCTCAAAAGTCAAGTACCTGGCTACTGATATGAGCAAGCAGAGGAAGCACAAACAAACCACAGAATCCTTTTGTGGGGATGAAAAAGATCAAAGCATGGAACTGAAGGATGACAAAGAAGTCAGAACTCCTGCATCAAAAGCCTCTAAGAAAAATATGAATTGGTCACAGGCCATGGAGAAGCTCAAGAAGGATTTAGAAAATCAAGTAAGAGAAGTGGAAGAAGAACTGAGAAGAAAATAAGAATGATGCAAGAAAATCATGAAAAGTGAGTCAACAGCTTGCTAAAGAAGAACCAAAAATACACTGAAGAAAATAACACCTTAAAAAGTAGAATAACTCAAATGGCAAAAGAGACCCATAAAGCCATTGAGGAGGAAAAATGCCTTAAAAAGCCAAATTGTTCAGATGGAAAAGGAATTTCAAAAGTTCACTGGAGAGAATAACTCCTTCAAAATCTGACTGGAGCAATTGGAAGCTAATAACTTTATGAGAAATCAAGATACTGTAAAACAGACCCAACCAAATGAAAAAAAAATAGAAGGCAATATGAAATATCTCATTGGAAAAAAACCACTGACCTGGAAAATAGATTCAGGAGAGATAATTTAAAAATTATTGCACTACCTGAAAGCCAGGATAAAAAAAGAGCCTAGACACCATCTTTCAAGAAATTATCAAGCAAAATTGCCCTGGTATTTTAGAACCAGTGGACAAAATAGAAATGGAAAGAATTCACCAATTATCTCTTGAGAAATATCCCCAAAAGAAAACTCCTAGGAATATTATAGTCAAATTCCAGAGTTTCCAAGTCAAAGAGAAAATACTGCAAGCAATCAAGAAGAAGCAATTTAAGTACTGTAGAACCACAATCAGGATAACACAATACCTAGCAACTTCTACATTAAGGGATTGAGGTGCTTGGAATATGATATTCTGGAGGTCAAAGGAGGTAAGATTAAAACCAAGTATAACCTACCCAGCAAAACTGAGTATAATGCTTCAGGGGAAAATTTGGGCATTCTATGAAATAGAGGACTTTCAAGCATTCTTAATGAAAAAAAACAGACCAGAACAGAAAATTTGACTTTCCAATACAAGAAGCAAGAGAAGCATTCAAAGGTAAACAGGAAAAAGAAATCATAAGGAACTTATTAAAGTTGAACTATTTACATTTCGACATGGAAAAATCATAGTGGTAACTCATGAGACTTTTCTCAATATGAGGAATAGTTGAAGGGAATATATATGTACATGTGTATACACTTGTATTTATATATACACATACATATATATGTGAGTGTGTGCATATGTGTATACATGTATACATAGACAGAGGACATAGGATGAAATGAATATGAAGGGATGATATCCAAAAAATAAAATTAAGAGGTGAGAGAGGGATATATTGGGGAGGAGAAAGGGAAGAGACAGATTATGGTAAATTATCTCATATAAAAGAGGCAAGAGAAAACTGTTACCATGGAGGAGAAGAGCAGGAAGGTGAAAGGGAATGGCTCAACCTTACTCTCATTGAATTTGGCTTAAGGAGGGAGTAACATACACACTAAATTGGGTATCTTACATTACAGGAAAGCAGGGGGAAGGGGATAAGAGGGGGGATGATAGAAGGGAAGGCAGGCTGGGGCAGAGGGTAGTTAGAAGCAAAGACTTTTGAAAATGGACAGGGTCAAAGTAGAAAATAGGATAAATGGCGGGTGGGAGAGGATGGAGGGAAATATAGTTAGTCTTTCACAATATAACTACTAAGGAAATGTTTTGCATTGCTACACCTATACAACCTATGTTAAATTGCTTGTCTTCCCAGTGGGGGGTGGCTGACAAGGGAGAAGGGAAAGACTCTGGAACTCAAAATTTCAAAAACAAATGTTAAAAAAATTGTTTTTTCACATGCAACTGGGAAATAAGATTTACAGGCAGAGATGTATAGACATCCATCTTGCCCTACTAGAAAATTGGTGGGGGGGATGAAAGAGGATATATAAGAGAAAAGATAGGGGAAGGGATATTCAGTAGGCTTATTATTTTGGGGTGGGGGTTAGGGGAAAGACTAGGAGAAAAATTTATAACTCAAAATCTTGTGGAAATGAATGTTGAAAAGTAAAATTAAATAAATAAATTGAAAAAAAATATAAGGAATTTCAAGAACTGCAGGAAATTTACATGAAGAGATATAGAATAAGAAAAACAGAATCATAAACACAATTATAGTCATGTAAATGAAAAGATGTCTAAAATCAAAATACACTAGGAATAATTTTAATCTGGGAATGGGAAATAAATCACATTTCTCATCTCTATGTAAAGAGGTGAGGAACCACTTTATGTGATACTGCATTGTTCAACACATTTGTTGTATTGTTCACAGACATAGTTTGTTTTTTTCAGCTGTGTTTTACAGCTGTTTTGGTAGTGGTTGTTGTTAATATGAGGGATGGTTCTATAGGATGGAAAAAAGTGATTACAATATAAAAACAAAAGACATTGATAAAACATATACTTAAAAGAAAAGCCATTAATAAGTTTAGAAATTTTGAGAATAAATATGAAACACAAAACCTTATTAAAAATATGGGAATTTTGTTGGTAGTGAGAAGAGAAAATGGAAAACAATATATTCCTTATTAATACTCCCTCTGCTGTTATCAAATAAAATGTGAATTACAGAGAGGGAATTCCTTCAGGTTAGGAGTGCTCTGAAAAGACACTTAATGAAGTCTCAACTTTAGAGAAGATTTTTCTCTCCCTTTCTTTCCTTTGTCTTTCTACTTGGCAGCAACTATTCTAATATTCTATGGTATGCTTCAGGAATGTCAATAAAAGTGTCAGGGGTCACAAAAAACAATCAGCTAAGCATACATTCAAATGAAACATATAAAAAAATTCACTGCTACTTACCAGTCATCATTGTTAAATACAATGAATCCTCTGTTCCCTCTGCCAAAAGCCACCTGGTTACTTACATTATCCCACCAATTTGTAAAATTCTGGCCATTAGCTACATTACGGAAAATAACCATATTCCTATAAATAAAATACAAAAAATATTGGTAAATGTATTCAATTTCAGTATTTTCCTCCCTCCTTTCTCCTCCCTTTGTGAGTATGTGTGTGTGTGTGTGTGTGTGTGTGTGTGTGTGTGTGGTGTGTGTGTGTGTGTGTGTGTGTGTGTGTGTGTGTGTGCAGTTGCATTCAGACCAAAAGTCTTAGTACACTTTTAAGATATTAAAGTTTGATACTGCACTAAAAATTTTGGGATACCTATATATAAGTTATTAAGAGAATGTTTTCAGACAGGCTTGTCAGATTGAGCTTTCCTACCTTATCTGACGCCATCGATGTTCACAAACCCAGCCATTGCCACAAGTAGTGTCTGCATTTATAGTTACTCGTTTAATTACTCCATTGTCATTGGGTGGTCCAACCCAATCATTAACATCCTTAATTTGCCAAAAAAGAAAAAAAGAGAGACATGAGTATCAGTGATTTCGTTTATTTGGTTCTTCCCCTTCTATTTTCCTATCGATGGATTTGACTCCTGCTTCTGCTATTTTTTACTCATGTGAACCTAGACAAGTCACTCTGGGCCACAATATCCTCAACTGAAAATCAGCAGGCCTATAAAGTCTCTTCTGCCTCCGAATCTATGATCCTATTTACAGACTGTGTAATCTTCTGCTCAAATCTCCTCAGTAACTCTCTATTGCCTACTGAACAAAATTTAAATTTCTCAGGCTGTTATTCAGAATCTTTACAATCTGAGGCCATTATACCTTTCCAATCTCATGTCCTACTAGTCTCTAGCACATAATCAATGTTTTGGCCAAACTGCACTAACTGCCACCCCCTGAATACTTTTAATACTCTCTGTCTTAAGCAGAGAATTCAATGGTAGTCACTATAACCTAGAATCCAATCCTGTCTTCCTCCAACTTTGAAGTTCAGTTCAAATGTTGCCTATATCATGAAGCCTTCCCTGATTCTTCCAGCCTGTTACAAACTGTCTTCTGCCTCAGACCTCACAAAGAATTTTATTTGGCTCTCTTTTTCTTACACTCATTGAGTATAATTTCATTGTATGTTTATTGGTATACTCACTGTATCTACCCAACTGATTGAGCTCAATAAGGGAAAAATCTAAGCCTGATTTACTTTTTGATACTGCTTCATGTCGTTAAAACCTAACACAGTATGCATATAGTAAACAATCAATGCTAACAGATCAATTATTGATTGATTATACCTAGCCCCTCTACCTCCCCACAGGATTCTTTATACAGCAGGCACTTGCTAATAGTTGAAATTAAAAACACCTTTCCATTCTCAAAGTATCTTGGCCACCTGAAGCTTGACATCACTCGTGTAAACCCATAAGGATGTGCAAGCATAAATCCAACTGCCATTTTGTACAATCTGGAAGATATAAAGCATGGTCATCAAAGAAAAGAAGAAAATTTTGGAGACCATTTGTAAATTTAAAAAAAATAAAGGTAGATGACTCTACCACTTACCGGGCATCCCAGAAGGTGAGAATGGAAGCTCCTCCAGCCCCGTGACCTCTCTGGTTGTCATGATTATCCACAAAGACAAGTGCTCTGTCTGAAGGCATGAAGGACCAACCTTCACCCCAGTTCCTGTACAAAGAAATAAGGATTATCTTATTTATGGCCCACAGGTTCTTCCTGCTCTTTTCTCCCCATAGGACACTCCTTCACATAAACAAATTTTATCCGGAATGTCCATAGTATACTGAAGAGAGAACTGGACTGAGAACCAAAAGAATTGGGATCCAATTCTGAATTAATCACTTATTAACAATTTAACCTGCAGTGAATCACCTCACCATTCTGGGTCTTAATTTCCATATCATTAAAAGTAGTTTGACTCAATAATTTTTCTGTCAGCTCTAATATTCCAGAGTTAAACTTAAACTTTATTGGGCCCTTTATATGTTAAGTACATATGTAGCATTGATATATTCTCTGTGAGACTCTATATAGGAAGAGTATTGCAGAATCTGTATTAAAGCAAGGGGTGTCATAGAGAGGCTCCAACATGTTGATTTTTTTAAATGTTCATAGTCATATGGTTTTAGTACATTATGAAAATAAGCATTAGTCAAATATCATTCCATCCTAACATGATTGAATTAAAACTAGTAGATTCAAGGGGGCATAGTGAAGATGGCTGAGTAGAAGCACAAACTTGGCATGAGCTCCCATTCCAATCAATTATAATACATATTAAAATGGCTCTAAACAAACTTTAGAGCTACAGAACCCACAAAATGACAAGGAGAAACACATCTCCCTCTGAAGGAAGCCCAGCAGGCCAACAGGAAATATCTATCAGAGCAAGCTGGGAGCCAATACAGACCCCTGTGAGCCATGTAGTTGTGGCCCCAGGATGGCCCCAACCAGCAGCACCTGGAGCAGACTTCAGGAGAGTGAATCACCAGCAGCTGTGGAGGTTTTCAGTCTTCTTAACCCATAAATGCCAGAGACAAAGTAAAAGATCAGTGTGGAATTGTGTTGGAACAGGGTCAGGGGAACAGCAGAGTGTGGTACAGCCCCTTCCCCCAGGCTGAGAAACTATGGAGCCATAGCGACTGTGTAGCCTCTGCCCCATGACTGCTTCCAGAGGTCCTGGCCTGTAGATTATAGGGGGACCAAGCAACCTTTCAGAGGATCACTCTTGCTTTAACCTGCTTGTAGCTGGATTGAAGTCTTGGGTGGTAGTCCTGGGGTGTATGCCCAGTGTGCTAGAGCTTGTGGGGGCAGCAAAGAGGGCACCCTCATTTGTGAAAATCCCAGTGCTTTGGGACCAAGCTCTCTCTATTATGGAAGTAGAGTTCTACCATGGCAAAGAGCTCAAAAGTCAAGTAATTGGCTATAAGCCAGCAGAGGAAGCACAAACAAACCATAGGATACTTTTTGGGGGGCAAAAAGGACAAGGCTTGGAGTGGGAGGAAAACAGCAAAGTCAGAACTCCTGCTTCAAAGGCCTCCAAGAAACATATAAACTGGTTACAGACCATGGAGGAGCTCAAGAAGGATTCTGAAAATCAAATAAGAGAAGTAGAGAAAAAACTGGGAGGAGAAATAAGAATGATGTGAGAAAATCATGAAAAGTGAGTCAATGGTCTGCTAAAGGAGATCCAAAAATACACTGAAGAAAATTACACCTTAAAAAACAGATCAAGTCAAATCACAAAAGTGGTCCATAAAGCCAATGAGGAGAAAAATGCCTTAAAAATCCAATTTGGCCAGATGGAAAAGGAATTTCAAAAACTCACTGGAGAGAATAACTCCTTCAAAATTTGATATGAGCAATTAGAAGCTAATGACTTTCTGAGAAATCAAGATACTATAAAACAGATCCAAACAAATGAAAAAATAGAAGGCAATATGAAATATCTCATTGGAAAAACCACCGACCTTGAAAATAGATCCAGGAGAGATAATTTAAAAATTATTGGACTACCTGAAAGCCAGGATCAAAAAAAGAGCCTAGACACCATGATTGAAGAAGTTAACAAGCAAAATTTCCCTGGTGTTTTAGAACCAAAGGACAAAATTGAAATTGAAAGAATTCACCAATAACCTCTTGAAAAAGATTCCCCCCAAAAAAACTCCTAGGAATATTACAGCTAAATTCCAGAGTTCCCAAGTCAAGGAGAAGATACTGTAAGCAGTCAAGAAGAAACAATTTGAGTACTGTGGAAACACAATCAGGATAACCGAAGACCTAGCAGCTTCTACGTTAAGGGATTGAGGTGCTTGGAATATGATATTCTGGAGGTCAAAGGAGCTAGGATTAAAACCAAGAATCACCTACCCAGAAAAACTGAGTATAATGTTTCAGGGGAAAACATGGGAATTCAATGAAATAGAGGACATTCAAGCATTCTTGATGAAAAAAAACAACAGAGCTGAACAGAAAATTTGACTTTCCAGTACAAAAAGGAAGAGAAGCATGAGAAGGTAAACAGGACAAAGAGATCATAAGGAACTTATTAAAGTTGAACTATTTACATTCCTACATGGAAAAACAATAATGGTAATTCATAAGACTTTACTCAGTATGAGGATAGTTGAAGGGAATATAGATAGATAGATAGATAGATAGATAGATAGATAGATAGATAGATATAGATATAGATAGATATAGATAGGTATGTCTACATGCATGTATATGTATGTATAAGAGGGTGTACGTGCATATAAATATATATGTGAGTGTGGGCATATGTATGTTCATATATACATAGACAGAGGGCACAGGATGATTTGAATATGAAGGGATGATATCTAAAAAAATAAAATTAAGATGTGAGAGAAGAATTTATTGGGAGAAGAAAGGGAGAGACAGATCATGGCAAATCTCATAAAAGAGGCAAGAGAAAACTGTTACAATGGAGGGGAAGAGCAAGAAGATGAAAGGGAATGGGACAACCTTACTCTCATTGAATTTGGCTTAAGGAGGTAATAACATACACACTCAATTGGGTATCTTACCCTACAGGAGAATAGGGGGTAGGGGATAAGAGGGGGGATAATAGAATGGATGGCTGATTTGGGGAGAGGGTAGTTGGAAGCAAAGATATTGGAAAGTGATAGGGACAAAGGAAAGAACTAGAACAAGTGGGAGGTGGGATAGGGTGGAGGGAAATACAGTTAATCTTTCACAATATAACTACTATGGAAATTATTTGGGTAAGTACACATATACAATGTATATTGAATTGCTTATCTTCCCAGTGGGGGTGGGTGAGGAAGGAAGAAGGGAAAAAATCTGGAATGCAAAGTTTTAAAAACAAATGTTTAAAAAAAAATTTACATGCAACTGGGAAATAAGATATTCAGGCACTGGGGTATAGATATCCATCTTGCCCTACTAGAAAATTAGGGGGGTAATGGGGGAAGATATTAGAGAGAACAGATTGGGTGAAAAGGGTATTCAGTAGGCTTGCTATTTTGGGTTGAGGGGGTTGGGGAAAGATGGGAAGACAAACTGTAAAACTCAAAATCTTCTGGAAATTAATTTTGAAAACTTAAATAAATACATTTTTAAAAGCAAAAAAAATGAATTAAAACATGATTCTTAGGGTTCTGAAAGTGCATGTTTTTGAATTGACATCTATGTGTAATAAAAATGCTTAATAGATATTGATACAGAACTATCCCAGTTTACACTGCTAACGTTTAAATAAAATCCTAAAAATTGTTGCACGCTCATCGTGCAGTAGTCCAAAGGCACATCCCTTTTTCACTTACTTTAAATAAGCCATCTTTTCTCCATTCCACTTGCGAATAACTGTGCCTAGTTTTGCACCAAATTTGAATTCTGTAACCCGACCATTTCCAAAGTAGTCACTGCTTTGAATTGGCTCGCCACCTAGATCAATTACCTAGTAGAAATCAGAGAAAGAATATGATGTTGCACAGAAATTCTCAAAATCCTTTACTCATCATACTAGCATTTTGTGCCAACAATTCTAGTGCTATATGCTATTAAAATATTCAAATTAATTTTCTCATTTTAAGAGATGATTTTTTTTACATTCTGGTGGGATACTCTTGAAATTATCTAGGCAATTTTTATTTTTAACCTGTGAAAATGCTGACCCAATCCCGGACTGCACAACCAAGATTAAACACATAATTTGACCAACCTATAGAAAACATATTTAATCAAAATTATATTTTTTTCACAATAAATAAAATCATTGCTAGCATGCCCTGTCATTTAACCTCTTTCCCCAGCATTTACACACATTTTATTTCAGTACCTCTTGGAAAATGAATGGTCTGGATCCTTCAGGGAACCAGTTTGTGCTTAAATTATTCAGTTTATCCAGAAATGCTTTCATGTCTCCAGGCCACATATGTTTGGAAGCATCAATTCTGAACCCTGCCACACCCATAGAAATCAGATGGTTCAGATAGGCAGCAACTGTGGAACGCACATAATCTTTCTCCAGGGCAAGATCAAGAAGCCCAGACAAACGGCAATCTCTAACCTGTTAAAGCAATAATGATACATGTGATACATAGGCAGCAGCATCTTCTGGAGCCCACTTTTGAACTGCTCATTTTAAGTACCTGAAGCACAATGAAGCTAAGAATTTTTGGCTACGGTAAGCTTAAAGTTAGTTTTCCCTTTAGTATTATGTAATGAAGAGGGCCCTGACTCTAGAATCATAGGGCCTTGGGTTCAAATCCTGTGTGTATGATCTTGAGAAAGTTCCTTATCTTCCCTGGGCCTTAGTTTCTTTATTTGTAAAATACATGGGATTATATGGTCAAAATGTTTCCTTTCAACTGTAAATCTTTTTTTTTTCTTTTTGGAGGGGGGAAAGCAGGGCAATTGGGGTTAAGTGACTTACCCAAGGTCTCATGGCTAGTAAGTGTTAAGTGTCTGAGGCAGGATTTGAACTCAAGTCCTCCTCACTCTAAGACTGGTGCTCTGTGCCACCTAGCCATCCACCAACTCTAGATCTTATGATCTTTTAATTTTATGTCTGTCTAGAGGCTAGTGGTTATTTGGATACAGTTTTGGGTTTGGAGTCAAATCAAATCCTAATCCTGAGCAAGTTATATAAGTTCTATGTCCTTTATGGAATTCTTCTAAAAGATAGAGGGCTGCAATTCTTCTAGGAAGGTTTTATTCTACTAAAGTTTAATTCAATGAAAATTTATCTTTCTTTCTTACAGTCATTAAGGGTTAAGTGACTTACTCAATGTCACACAGTAAGTATGTGAGTCTAGATTTTAACTCAGGTCCTCCTGACTTGAGGGCTGGTGCTCTATACACCACACCATTAGCTGTCCCCAATTAGTATTTCTTCAGAATTTCCTATGTGTAAGGCATTGAGCTATGAGATGAAGATAGGACAAAATAGTCTTCAAGGAACGTGCATGTTATTGGGGTAATAAAACACATACATATATCACTGGACCAGCAGAGTGGGTGTGAAAACACTAAAGACTGGAGGGACCAGGACAAAATTTATGTAAGAGATACTACTTGAGCTAAATCTGGAAGACAATTAGGAACCCCAAGATGTGGAATTAAGAGGGAGAGCATTCCAGACAAATGCAAGCAATTGGAAAGAAAATGTCATGTGCAAGGTACATCAAGCAAGTCAGTATGGCTGGAACATAGAATGGATGAGGGCAAGGAATATGTAACAGTTTGGAATGATAGGATCAAGCCAAATAGGAAAGAGCTTTAAACGCCAAAAGAAAGATTTGTCTTTGATCCAAGAGGCAATTGGGAGCCACTAAGGCATCTTAGGCAAGGAAGTGACATGGTCAGACCTGTGATTTAGAAAAATTACTTTGGCAAGTGCATGGAATATGGACTAAATAGTGGAGAGATGGTGAGCAGGGGAGCAATTAAGAGACTGTTGCAACAGTCCAGGAGAGGAGGACATTGATATGCATGTAGACAAACTGTCTAGGCAGCAGATGGTGGGAACATGGGACTGTGCAAGTCAGCTGGGGAAGTCAGGCTGGGGAGAAAACTTGAATTCAGATAAAGCATATATGGCTACTTAATAACTACTAAAAATTTTACCTGATTAATATCATTGTAGTTTTCAATATCCCCACTGTAGGTTTTACATTTACCATCATTAAAATCCCAGGCAGAGTATGGGACAGCAGGAAAGTCCCTTGATCCAGGATTATAGTAACTTCCACAGGTGCTACTAGTTCCAGGACTTACACCATTTCCACACATGTGATTCACTACAGCATCCACATAAATGTTCACCTGCACAAGCAAGGTCAGTGGTTAAGATTGCAGATGGAATATCTTGAAAGTTGAAAAGTTGAAAGATGAAACTTCTTGAACTCAGCTTCTGAGTCCACATTCTGCCCTCTTTCTATCTCAGGATGCTACTTCTCCCCATAATTTAATGAATTATAGTGAATGATAATGCAGTTGGACCACTTCTCTTTCAATGTTTGAAAATCTGTTTTTCTGGCATTTTATACTTAAGCCGTGAACCTTTGTGATTGGTCTCTGGACCTTAAATAAATCATACTGGGTCTAAAAATCAGTATTCACCAATTACATATCAATAGGGGGAACTATTTGAGAGTGAAATAAACAGAAAAAAGAGCAGACTATACATAATGATTATAATAATACAAACAAAAAGGAGACTGGAACAAAGCTAGATACTGATTTATTGTAATGACCAATATTAGGCAGGATGGATTACTACAGCAACAGGACATTTTGTGTGATATCACAAGAGCCATTGTGTCAGGTGGTTTTACTTTGCTATTTTTTGTTTTATTATAACAAGAGAAGGAAGGACTCACTGTATGGGGAAAATGTCATTCTCTCCATATTCTTGCTCACCTATAAGAATAACAACTTATATTTGTATTGAGCTGTTTACAAAGTTCATACTCATGTATTGTCTCATTCCATCCTTTCACACACCTTATAAAGGAAGCAGAGCATATAGTATTATCCTTGTTTTACAGATAAAGAAATTAAATGCTAGGGAGGATAAGTGATCTGCCTGGCGTCATCTGGTTAGAAGAAAGCAGAGTCAGGGATCAAAAACAAATCTGATTGCAATTCCAGCATTCTCCCCACCAAACCATATGGTCTCACATAAAAGGCACACATTTGATCACCAGAAGAATATAACAAATGGGAGATATAAAACTAATAGGATAATAATAATTATTATTATAATTATAAAAAGCTAACAATTATATAGCACTTATTGTGTTCCAGGCACTGTACTAAGTGCCATAGAATTATTATCCCATTAGATTCTCACAACAAACCTGGGAAGTACGTGTTATTATTAGTCCCATTTTACAGATAAGGAAACTCAGGCAGAAAGTGGGTGTGACCCTTGCCCAGGGTCACACTGCTAGTAATTGTCTGAGACTAGGTTTAGTTTAGTTCAGCTCTTTCTCACTCCAGGTCCAGCTTTCTGAGCCACCAGCTGTCAAGGATATGACAGATCCTAATAAATTCTTGAGAAGACCCCTGATT